>PVHT021183634.1:184651-258266 GCA_004024745.2 Catagonus wagneri
TCCAGCAGGGACGCAGGGAGGAGGAGGTTGATTACAGGAAAATGATGGATCAGAAAAGGATTAAGAATCAAGTAGGAGAGCCCTAACACGTGGTGCCTTGCTCTGGCCCTCTCCCTGGGCTGGGGACGTGTTCGCCCCGTGGGTGTCACGCTGTGGGGGATTCTGGGGCTTGTGCTCTTCCGGAACCTGATCCCCCCAGGGATGGACACTGATCGGCCTCCTTTGAATCGTCTGAGGCTCTGCGAACTCATCCCTGGGCTGAAGGGCACACCATGTCCATAATACTTGGGACAGATCCGAGAAGTGGAGTTTGTGTCATAACATAAACTCGTTTAAGGCTTTGGCCGCAGCTTCCAGACTTGGGACCTCTCGTCAACGTGGAGCCTTGGAGCCTTGCTTGGGGCAGAGATCTCAGGGAGGGAGGAAGCAGAAGGAGCTGGTCCTGGTGGTGATGACCCAGTTGACCCGCCCAGCTGGACCACCCCTTCACCAACCAGACTTGCTCAGCCTGTTTTAGACCCCAGCCTCCCCTCCCCCAACCTGCACTCCCGCCCCGCCCAGCCCCGCCCAGCCCAGCCCCGCCCAGCCCCGCCCAGAGCCGGGAGAGCAAGCCCCGCCCACAGCCTCCCCACGCCCCACCCCGAGGCCCGCCCCGAGGCCCGCCCAAGGTTCTCCCTGAGGCATATGAAGGTTCCCAGGCTAGGGGTCTAATCGGAGCTGTAGACGCCGGCCTACACAGCTCACTGAGCAAGGCCAGGGATCGAACCCGCAACCTCATGGTTCCTAGTCGGATTTGTTAACCACCGAGCTACAATGCGAACTCCAAAGATTCTCCCTTAAATGGGAGTGGGTCACTGCCTCCAAAGTGACTCCCGGCCCCCTAGTGCCGGAAATCTCTACCGGGTGAGCAGAGAATCAGGAGGGGCAGGGAGAAAAGGGTGGCTCAGTTTGGCTGCTTGAGGAAGGAAGGCGGCGGGACTCTCCCCTCCCCTCCCCGTCGCTGGTAGAGGTAAAAGTGTTTTACCCATAAAATGATGAAGAAACTGAAGTTTAAAGAGACTTGCCTGTCTGTGCTCTAACAGAGCCAAGATTCGAACCCAGGGCCTCTTTGACCCCATGGAGCCTGCCTGACAAGGAGGCTACATCCAGATGCCGCAGGAGGGACCTCCGGGCTCTGAAGTTCCTTTGATCCTGGTACCCAGAGAGGAACCTCACCCTGTGCTCCAGGTTCTATAGGAGAGCCCACAGTGCAGAGCAGGCCCTTCCCGGAGTTCCCGTCGTGGCGCAGAGGAAACGAATCCGACTAGGAACCGTGAGGTTGCAGGTTCGATGCCCGGCCTCGCTCAGTGGGTTAAGGATCTGGCATTGCCGTGAGCTGTGGTGTAGGTGGCAGTTGTGGCTCGGATCTGGTGTTGCTCTGGCTGTGGTGTTGCTCTGGCTGTGGTGTAGGCCAGTGGCTGCAGCTCTGAATAGACCCCTAGCCTGGGAACCTGATGTGCCGCATGCGGCTCTAAAAAAATAAAAAGAGAGAGAAGCAACAGAGCAGGCCCTTCCCCAGCTATTGCCCCCTGCCCCAGGCAGAGGGGTTAGCTTTGACTACCCTCAAGTTCAGATAGGGCTGAGGCTGGAAGGGTGTGGCCCCCAGGAAAGCCAGGACCCTGAGCTCCAAGGGGTCTCAGTGTGGGATGTGGTTAGGAAAGAGCACAGGGTCCAAAGAAGACAAGGATCCTGGGCCTAACTCAGCCTCCTTCTAGCTGGTGACTCCAGGCGAGGCTCTGAACCTCAGCCTCCCCATCTGTGAAATGGGCTAACAACTGGGTTAACTGGGTTATTGGGAGAATTACTTGAGAAAGGACATGTGGCTGTCTTGCCCGGTGCCTGGCCTGTGTTAAGAGCCACCTGCCAGGCTGTCCTCCAGGGCACAGCGTCCAGGCAGTCCCTCATCAGGTGCCCCTCCTGCCGCTCTGTTCCCGGGAACAGTCAGCGTGTTTTGAGGAGCTGAAAATCCAGGTCAGTGTGGCACAGGTGCAGGAGGCCCAGCGCTAGAAGGACAGCTGTGCCACCACCCAGGGCCTGCACTGTGAGCCTCCTGACCCCACCCCATACAAAGACACTTCTTATGTGGATTCCGGTTTTTGTAGTTTCACTCACTCACTCATTCATCAAATATTCTCTGGTATATGCTGTGTGCAGAGTAGGGCAGCTTCCTCGGTGAGCGGGACCCGTGTGGTACCTGCCTGTGTGGAGCTTGTGCCCATGGATGCTGTGACGGGGGGACACTTCATGGAATGAGCGAAGGTGAGGAGCCCCAGGAATCTGCTCCTGAAAATAGAGGCCAGAGCTACAAAGAAACAACAGGAAAAAATGCATGCTTCTCACTTCCTCTAGTAAAATGAAATAATGAAAAGCTATGAAAAAAGTACAGCCCAGGAGTTCCCGTCGTGGCTCAGCAAAAACAAATCAGACTAGGAACCATGAGGTTGCGGGTTCGATCCCTGGCCTTGCTCAGTGGGTTAAGGATCCGGCGTTGCCGTGAGCTGTGGTGTAGGTCGCAGACGTGGCTCGGATCCCGCGTTGCTGTGGCTGTGGCGAAGGCCGGCAGCTACAGCTCCTGTTAGACCCCTAGCCTGGGAACCTCCATATGCCGCGGGTGCGGCTCTACGTAAAGGCAAAAAGACAAAAAATAAAATAAAGTCCTAGCTATCCCATTAAATCGGTCATGAAGGCAGCAGAAACCTCTGAGTGGCCACCAGATCCCCCCGCCAGACCCTGGGGGTGTCCCCTGCAGGGCTCTCAGAGGCAGAGACGACCATCCACGCACCTGATCAGTTTGTGCACGTCTCTAGCCCGTCCCTGTTTCTAGAAGGAGATGAACTAAATCCAAGGGGAAGGTGTCAGGAGCCTACTGCTGAGTCACCCACCCGCCAGGAGGGGACCTTTCATCTTCCCCCACCCTTTCACCCAGCTCCTCCCGGACTAGCCCTGAGGCTGCCCTTAGGCTGAATTTATCCTCTGGTGGGGGCGGGGGAGTGGGGAAAACAGAGCATGCTGGGTAAGGGGACAGCTGCCTGTTGGCGGAAGGCTGGCCTGTCTGCCAGGGCCGCAAGGCTGGGACCCGCCCCCATTCCCTTCACCTCTTTGTTACCACGGAGAGACCAGCATCCAGATGGTACACCTGGGAACCTCTGCAAAAGCATAAACTGTGTGAGAAAAACCAGTCGGTCCCAGACCAGGTCCCAGGGAACCGGTGTTTGCAGCTAAAAATGGAAGCACGATCTTTCAGCCAGCAGTCACCAGCTCCCCGGGCTCCTGCCAGGTCCCTGCAGACTCTGGGAAAACAAGCCCTGCCTTACAGGAACCATCAGTCCTCAAAGGAAATCCCAAGGACGCTGGCAACGACACCCACAAAGGACCCGGGAGGCTGTGCCCAGGCACCAGACATACCTAGGTTTGCAGCTTCAAGCGGCGTCATTGTGACCTTGAGCAGACCTAAAACTTCTCTGAGCCTGGACCCTCGTCTGGTCTCCCATGCAGTTCTCTGCCTTGCTGCCAGCACCAGCAGTATCTACTCCTGCCGATCTATACCCAGCTGGGGAAAGATCAAAATCCATAATTCGAGTTTCGGCTTCTACTGAATGCTTATTGCTTTCACAGCATCCTAAAGCTGCCGATGGCGTCTGCATCTGGTTTCTCCCCAGCGGCGCTTGTGTGCTCCCTCGTTTACCATTAGGGTCCTTCCTTTTTGTCCCTCTGAATGCCCCCTCCGTCACCGCACCCAAACAGAGGCCTCTGCCTCGGGGGCCTCCAGTCCCTGCGCTAGGTCTGCCCTTGGCGACAGTGGGAGGATCGCGCTGGGGCTCCTGGAGTCCCTGTAGTGAACTGGGGTTGATACCACCCACCACCTGACAGGCCTTGGGAAGACAGTATGGCCAACTCCTTTCACAGGGGAGGAAGCAGGGCCCCAGAGCCGTACCTGGTGTGCAGCCCCGGTGCCAGGCTCAGGGGCGCTGAGCAAAGGATTAATGATCCCAACCCGAAAGTAAGTGCGACGTCCAGCTGATTTTCCCTTCCTGTGATTGCTTCTAAAAACGATCAAGTTTTCCCCCAAGCCGATCCTCCTATTTCTTAGGCACGCAGCCCCGCCTGGAGTTCCTGGACCCGGGCTTCTCGCCGGGCAGCTAGGCCCGCTGCGTCCTAGGCGGCAGCGGTCCGGGTGGCCGACAGAGGCTAGAGTCTCCGGGACTTCCCCTACGCAAGCGCAGAAACCCCCGGGGGCGGAGGCTGCAGCTGGTGGGCGGGGCGCGCGGGGGGGTGGGAGGAGCAGCGGAGGGTGGGCGGGGCGCTCGGCCTCTTTCCCGCCCCAGAGCCCCACCCGGCCCCGCCCCCGGCCCGGCCTGCGTCAGGTCGTACCCTGCACGCTGCTGGAGGAGCGGCGCCGCCGCCGGATTTCGCCGGACCCCAGGCGAGGCGAGTCCCTGATTTCCTGGCCGAGGTGCGCCCTCCGTCTGTCTAAACGCCAGTCCGGCCGCAAGGGGTGAGTATGCAGCCGGTAGGGACAACCGCGCTCCCTCCGCCGCGCCCCGTCCCTGCCCCGCGCGCAGCCGGAGGAAGAGCGCCGCGAGTCCCGAGCCCGCAGCGGCCCGCGGAAGTCGAGGTGCTTGTGTTCGGCGCCAGGCTCCCGGGTGCAGATCCCCGGCTGCGGAGGACCGAGCTCCGCCCCGGCTGTGAGTCGGCAGAGCGTCCCCGGCGGCCTGGGCCCCGCGTGAGGGTGGATCTCGCGGAGCCAGCTGTCGAGGAGGGGCCTGGGAGGAAGCTTCGCCCCAAACCCGGATGGGAAAACTGAGGTCTGCGGAGGGAGGGAGAGGGAGCAGGAACGGGCTGGCGGAGGCCACCGAATGAGCAGGGCCAAAGCCCCAAAACTCTGACCCGGGGACCTTTGACCCGGGGACCTTTGAGCGGATCTCGGCTGGGCTGCCGGGGGTCCGGCGCTCACTGCTCACTGTGACACAGCCCTGCCAGCACATCAGGGAGTGCGTGCTGGGTCTTGTCCCCTGCGCCGAGCCCCCTCTAGCCGAGGAGGACCCCGACGCTGGGGTGGAGCGGGGACAGAGTGACTTGCCCAAGGTTGCCGCCGAGCGGGTGAGAGCTGAAGCTCGTTTCCGCGGCCCCCTGGAGAGTCCAGGCTCCCGCCTCCCGGAGGAGTGCAGTGCTGCCACCCCAGTCCCCGCTCCCCGCCCGAGGGGATCGCGGCCGCCCCTCTCTTCGCAGCATCCCGCTCCCCAAGCCGGGTGTGTCCCCGCTGTGCGGGCTCAGAGCTTGATTTCCGGGGTCCTCGTTGTCTCCCTGGGGAATGCATCTCCCAAGCTCAGCCCAAGCGCTGTTGCCCCAGTCCGCGGGACGACTGGCTCGCCGTAGGAGTTTGGGAGGGAGACCTGAGAGCCAAGACAGGGGGCAGGTCCTTGGGGCCCGAATGCCTCCCCAAGGCACTAGCTGCAGGGTCACCTTGCCAGAACTGCCACATCTGGGCCTGGGGTCCGGCGGGGCGAGAGGCTTACCTGAAACCCACATTCCCCTGGTGGGGCTGCCCAGGGGAGGGCCGGGCAGCAAAGCTGGGGCAATGATCCTCCTGATAAGGAGCATTCCTTTGCAGGTGTTCCCCGGACCCCGAAGACACAGGCTCGAGCCTGACGGTCCTGAGAGAGGTGGGCGGACCCACCAAGTCACAGCCAGGCTCTGCAGGTGCTCAGGTTCAGATGCTGCACCCAGAGATGCACTGCCGCTGCCGCTGCCGCAGACTAGCCCTGGGCCTGGGGTTGTGCCTGCTGGTGGGCGCGGCCCTCTGCTCTCTGTGGTGAGCATGCCCCATAGAGCCCTCCCGCCCCACCCCAGACTCCTCCCTCTCTCAGCATCTCAAGCCCCAAGGCTGACCCTTCACCGGACTCCTAGGACTCACCACCTCTCCTGGCGCCTGTCCCTCTGCCCCAGTAAGACTGAACTAGTCTGGGTTTACGGATTTTGCTTTGCACTGGCTCTTGCCTCTGCCTGGACTATTCTTCTAGCCATGTTAATGCGGAACTCCTGTTTATGCTCCAAAATTCACCCCAATTATTCTTTCGGCAAAGTTCCCCGCCCCACACCACCAGCCCCTTGTGTGCAGGGCCTGGCGTCAGAAACATTCCTGCCCCAGGAATGAATGGCTGCATGGCTGTGTAATAACTGCATTGCGGAAGACCAACGCTTTGTCCTCCACGGCCAGTCAGACCCAAGGAGCGATTGGGTGGGTGGGGGTGGGGGCCCCAGGTGCACCAATGGGGGCCTTCATTCCCACTAACGTGGACCAAGTGGGTTTTCAGTCTCAGGTTCAAAGTCAAGTCAACAGGTGTTTTTCCTTCCCAGGGTGTATGTCGAGAATATGCTGCCGGTCTATGTCCCATATTATCTCCCCTGCCCTGAGATCTTGTAAGTATGGGACAGGGAGAAGTGGGGGCCCTGGGAACAGGGGAGATCGGAGGGATTTTTAAGATCACTTTGCAGGTTCTCAGATTCCCAGCTCATGATTCTGATCAGTGTGATAAACATTGAGGTGATTTATAAACTGCCACAAATGCGGAGTAAAATTCCCTGGGTGTCCCTGCAGAGCCCCGTCCACGGTGTGATCCTAAGCATGTTGCGTAGCTCTGAGTCTCACTTGCCGTATCTGTAAAAGGGGATGATAGAGGTGCACGTCCCGAGCCACTCGGAGCATGGGGCGTGACGATGCCTGTGAATATGCTGGTGTCACCCCTGGCACATAGGAGGTGCCCGGGAAAGAGTGCTTCTAGGACTTGACTTTTTGCTCAGTTTGTGTTCTGTGTGGGTTTAGGAACAAGGTGACAAGTCTCTCCCACGTGGCAGAGCTGACTTCCTTTTTTTTTTTGTCTTTTTGCCTTTTCTAGGGCCGCTCCGTGGCATATGGAGGTTCCCAGGCTAGGGGTCTAACAGGAGCTGTAGCCGCCGGCCTTCGCCACAGCCACAGCAACGTGGGATCCGAGCCACGTCTGCAACCTACACCACAGCTCATGGCAACAGCAGATCCTTAACCCACTGAGCAAGGCCAGGGATCGAACCTGCAACCTCATGGTTCTTAGTCGGATTCGTTAACCACTGAGCCTCAATGGAAACTCCGCAAAGCTGACTTCTTGACAGTTAAGAGTCATATAGATGGTTTGGGACAGTCTCAAGGGTGCATTTGGCTCCCTGGTCTTTTGTTTTTCATGACCGCAAAAGGAAAGTTTAAAATACGCATCAAGGGGAGTTCCCATCGTAGCTGGGTGGAAATGGATCTGACTAGTGTCCATGAGGATGCAGGTTCGATCCCTGGCCTCTCTCAGTGAGCTAAGAATCCAGCGTTGCTGTGAGCTGTGGTGTAGGTTGCAGACACGGCTGGGATCCTGTGTTGCTGTGGCTGTGTCCTAGGCCAGCGGCTACAGCTCCAGCTTGACCCCTAGTCTGGGAACTTCCATATGCCGCCGGTGCGGCCCTAAAAAAGACAGCAACAACAAAAAATACATCACAGGGAGTTCCCTAGTGGTCTAGTGGTTAGGATTCAGTGCCTATGTCCTAAAAAAGCAGAAAGACTGCTTGCTTTTGAAAATAGTTGTGACTGTAGTATTTTTGGATTTTTATCCTGCTTCCCCAGAATAAGCTTTATTTTTGACATCTGGTCGCCATTATTTTGTTCCACCCTGGGTCTGGGCCCCTTGAACCGCTCTCCCTTTCCCACCAACAGCTTCGGAGCATTTGGCTCGTTTCCAGTTTCCCAGCTTTCTAAATGAGTTCGTAGTGAGCAGCTCTGGACATACAGCTTTTTCCATCCTTTCATTCGCTATGTTCCTGGGCCAAAAGATACGGCTGGATTCTTCATCCATCTCATGAGCTTGCTCTCCAGAGGGACCATGACCCGTCACACACTCACACTCACCCTGCACCGCTACCCGCCCCGCCCCCGCCCCCGCCCCAGCGGCTGCGCTGCAGCTGGGCTAGTGCTGGAAATACTAGCTGCCGTGAAACACAGACACCAAACCACCTTGCTGATTTGAGAGATGGGAAATGCAGTCTGGTTTAAATTACATTTCTTTGATTCCTACCAGGGCCTCGTTTCCCCCATGCCTTTCCACTAATTGGATTCCTCGTCCTGCCTCCTGCACCGCTTTCCCTCCGTGGCCCCTTTGCTGTCCTCTGTCCCCACCTTGGCCGAAAGTATTTGCTACATTTTTTTTTCTTTCTAGTTTGTCTACTTCTTGGTTCTTCTGATTTTTTTTTAATAGTTTGAGGTTGGAGAGTTGTGATTTAATTATTTAATGTTTATTTATTGGCCACACTGGAGGCATGTGGAGATTCCTAGGCTAGGGGTCGAATCAGAGCTGTAGCTGCCGGCCTGCACCACAGCCACAGCAATGCCAGATCCAAGCCTCGTCTACAACCTACACCACAGCTCACGGCAACACTGGATCCTTAACCCACTGATCGAGGCCAGGGATCAAACCTGCGTCCTCATGGATACTAGTCGGGTTCGTTACCACTGAGCCACGACGGGAACTCCCAAGGATGATCTTTATATAAAGTCAGCTCGTGTTGATGATAATCACATCTACAAAATACAGACCTTCACAGCCATGCCTGGATTGGTGGTCCTGTAACTGGGTACCACAACCAGCCATCACCGTGGTCTCAGGTTAAGTAACTCGCCTCAGACGCCCAGGCTAGAAGGTGGCAGAACTGGGCTCACTGGGCCTTCGCAGCTTCTCAGACCTTCTGCTCAATGCCCAGGCCCTTCCAGAGCAACACGTTCGCAAGAGAGACAGAAAAAGCCTTTGCGGACAAGTGGCACCGGGTTTGAATCAGCAAGCCCAGACCGACCGCCTCTGCAGAAGCCCAGCCCCTGCGGTGGGGGGGGCTGAAGAGTCTGCGTGGAGCCTGGTGGGGAGGGGCGTACCCGACCCGTGGGGGGGTTCATCTCGGCTTCCCTGCCGAGCTTCGCTGCCCCCGGCCTCCCGTACTAATGGCTCTGTCTCACCTCTCCCACCAGCAACATGAAGCTCCAGTACAAGGGGGAGAAGCCATTCCGGCCCGTGGCACAGTAAGCAGACTGTCACTTCCCACTTGGTGGCCCCGGGGGGTGGGCGCGGCCTTCCCTTACCACTGGCCCTTCTTGGTTGCAGGTCCCAGTACCCTCAGCCCAAGCTGCTAGAGCCAAAGTAGGTGTGGGTTGGGGGCGGGGGGTGCAGAAGGGAGAGTCCTGGGGTGGGGGTGGGGTGGGAAAGTGCGCTGATTTATAAGCTGGGGTCGGGGGGGGGTGGTCAGGTGGCCTTAGGGTCCGGGTAGTCTGGCACCTGGGCTCCAGTCCAGCCCTGTCACTAGCTGTGTGGCCTCGGGCAGGTTACACAACTGCTCTGAGCTTTTCCTGCACAGATGGATAATAATACCCCACCTGGAGAGTTCCCGTTGCGGCTCAGCAGGTTGAGGACTCAGCGTTGTCTCCGTGAGGCTGCGGGCTCAGTCCCTGGCCTCGCTCAGTGAGTTAAGGATCTGGTGTTGCTGCAAGCTGTGCCAGAGGTCGCAGATGCGGCTCAGATCAAGCTTTGCTGTGGCTGTGGTATAGGCCAAAGCGGTAGCTCCGCTTCTCGAGCCCTGGCCCCGGAACTTCCATGTGCCGCAGGTACGGCCATGATGATGATGATGATGATGATAATACCCACCTCATAGGAGGCTGGAGGGCCAGATGAGATGGTGTGTGCAAAACGCGGAGCTCTGTGCCCGCTCTCCAGAAGGGTGCCCAGTCCATTGGTAATGATAATAGTGATGACTCCCATTTCCGTGGCACTTAGCAGACCCCGGAAATGCTAGGCTCCCCCAGACACTTGACTCCTGGTCCTCCCGACCACGCTGGGGAGTGACTGTCCCTATCCGCACTTTCCACGTGAGGATGCTGGGGCTCAGAGACAGGAACGAAGCTGCCCAGGGCCACCCAGCACAGGAGGCAGGACCAGGATGAGACCGAGGCTTTGGCAAGGGAAGAGTCTCAACCCCCATGGCCTCCTGTCTGCCAGGCCCACGGAGCTCCTGACGCTCACGTCCTGGTTGGCACCCATCGTCTCCGAGGGCACCTTTGACCCTGAGCTTCTGCATCGCATCTACCGGCCGCTGAACCTGACCGTCGGGCTCACGGTCTTTGCCGTGGGGAAGTAAGTAGGGGGCTGCGCTGGCGGGGGGTGGTTGTAGATTCTGAGCCCCAGGAATTTGTGGTCCGGGGGAGAGACAGGACTGCGCCCAGGCACCAGGGAGGCCCTGAGCCAGGTGCTGAGCAGGTGGGAGGCTCAGAGTAGAGTGTGATGGTGGGAGGGGGGCTTCCTGGAGGAAGGGGGTCTGGCCCTGGCAGGGAAGCCTTTGTCAGGAGACACCCTTGTCCCCTCACCTCTTCTGCTTCCCCTGAGTTGTCCAGGCAAGTGGGGAGGAATAAAAAGCCCCCGACCAACTCCCGTAAATGGGGGTCCCTGGTCGGGACCTACGCAGGTCAAGAGACTTGGGCAGAGCTGGCCCCGCCCTCAGGACCCTCTCTCCTCCACCCCGAGGCCTGCCTGCTCTCTGTTCAGCCCCTGTTTTCCCCTCTCCTCCCTCAGGCCACCTGGCTTTTCCTTTAGGAACCATTACCTGGCAGCTTCTCTCAGGGACCCTTTCTGGGACTGTGTCTGTGAAATGGGATTGTGGTTCCTGCCTCCTAGGGAGTTGATGAGGCCTGGAGTCCCTTAAAACAGGAGTCCCGTAGAACACTGCCTGGCACTTAGTAAGTGCTCAATAAAAGTTAGCTCAGGAGTTCCCTGGTAGCCTAGCAGTTAAGAACCTGGTGTTGTCATTGCTGTGGTGCGGGTTGGCTCTCTGGCCCGGGAACTTCTGCATGTTGTCGGTGCGGCTAAAGAAAAAAAAGTTAGCTCTGGAGTTCCTGTCGTGGCTCAGTGGTTAACGAATCTGACTAGCATCGATGAGATTGTGGGTTCGATCCCTGGCCTCGCTCAGTGAGTTAAGGATCCGGCATTGCCGTGAGCTGTAGTATAGGTCGCAGATGCAGCTCGGATCCTGCGTCGCTGTGGCCATGGTGAAGGCTGGCGGCTACAGCTCCAATTAGACCCCTAGCCTGGGAACCTCCACATGCCACGGGTGCGACCCTAAAAAAAAGCAAAAAAGTCAGCTCGGTCTGTGAATGCCGGCCTCATCGAGGGTCATTATAGGATGGTCTTAAGAGGCTGGTGCCATGACTGTGGGAATTTGACAAGTAAGGACTTGGAGGGACTTCTTGAGATGGGAGGCTGGGAGGTGGACCCCGGCCTGGCCGGCCCTAGGCTCTGTGCCCCGTGTGGTGCCAGCCCGTGCTGGGGACCCGGGCAGGGGCCCTGCTGAGGCGGTGGTGGTCACTGGGCCCCTGCCCACAGGTACACCCAGTTCGTCCAGCACTTCCTGGAGTCGGCCGAGCGGTTCTTCATGCAGGGCTACCGGGTGCACTATTACATCTTCACCAACGACCCCGAGGCCATCCCTGGGGTCCCGCTGGGCCCCGGCCGCCTCCTCAGCGTCGTCGCCATCCAGAGGCACTCCCGCTGGGAGGAGATCTCCACGCGCCGCATGGAGGCCATCAGCCAGCACATCGCCGAGAGGGCACACCGGGAGGTCGACTACCTCTTCTGCCTCGATGTGGACATGGTGTTCCGGAACCCGTGGGGCCCCGAGACCCTGGGGGACCTGGTGGCTGCCATTCACCCGGGCTACTTCGCTGTACCCCGCCAGCAGTTCCCCTACGAGCGCCGGCACGTTTCCACCGCCTTCGTGGCGGACAGCGAGGGGGACTTCTATTATGGCGGGGCGGTCTTTGGGGGGCGGGTGGCCCAGGTGTACGAGTTCACCCGGGGCTGCCACATGGGCATCCTGGCGGACAAGGCCAACGGCATCATGGCGGCCTGGCAGGAGGAGAGCCACCTGAACCGCCGCTTCCTCTCCCACAAGCCCTCCAAGGTGCTGTCCCCCGAGTACCTCTGGGATGACCGGAAGCCCCAGCCCCCCAGCCTGAAGCTGATCCGCTTTTCTACGCTGGACAAAGACACCAACTGGCTGAGGAGCTGACAGCACAGCCAGGGGCTGCCGTGAATGGGGGGGGGGGTACCCCAAGGCCTGCACCCAGCTCACCCCATCGGAGCCTCCTTGCTCTGACGCCTCGCTTCCCAAGCCTCTGGTGAAACCAGCCCTGCGCTGCCTACCTCTCGAGCTGCCCACAGCATCCACACGGGAAACGCGCGTGGAAAGGCCCATGGAAACTGTGAAGGGCGGTGCGCCTTGTGAGAACACACAGCGTGTGAGTCAGGAACGGTCAGACGGGAGCAGAGAGAGCAGAGGTGGCCGGAGACAGGACCCGCAGACCTCACCCAGCCCACGTGCCTTCGGGGCGGGCTCTGGAGGCCCAGCCCTGCCCAGTGCCTGAGGTCCCCCCACCCCGCTCTTGTGGCCGTTCGCACCGCTGACACACGCGAAAGGCATCCTGGAGCCCTGTCCTCTGGCTGCAGGGGCCCCGGGGACCGATCCGTCCCCCAGCCACGGGAGCCGGGACTCACTCAGGACCCCGACCGAGCCTTCGAAATGGACCCGCCTGGGCGCTCTCGTTTCACGTCCAGCCTGCATCTGAGGTGGACACTCCCTGGCACCCGGCGCCTCCTTTGTATGGGGGTCTGGGCAGCTTTTTAATACAGGTGGCGTGTGCTCAGCCCTAAGCGGAGTCTCTCCAGGTGCGCATCTGAATATCTGCGCTGCCAGGCCCTGGGGGCGCAGGCAGCCTGGCTCAGGAACATAGTCAGCTGGCGGGGGTATGGGGAGAGGACACAGTTTCCCACAAAATCTGATCTGAAGCTGGCCGCTGCGACAGACACCCTGATTCTCCTGGGAGATGGGCGAGGTGGAGATGAGCCGGCACACAGGCTGCGCTTCTGAGTTGGGGGGAGCAGAGCCCACCAGCCAAATCCCCTGTGGGTTCTTCATCCCTGAGCCCATAGCAAATGTGTCTGCTGGGGCTCCAGCATCCAGGGCCAGCCTCAGCCCTGTGGGGTCCCAAGGCCATGGTTCAGGCTCAGGATCGCCGAGGCTTCAGAGACCTGCAGAGGGAGTTCCTGTTGTGGCGCAATGGTTAACGAATCCGACTGGGAACCATGAGGTTGCAGGTTCGATCCCTGGCCTTGCTCTGGGTTAACGATCCAGCGTTGCCATGATCTGTGGTGTGGTTCACAGACATGGCTCGGATCCTGCCTTGCTGTGGCTGCGGTGTAGGCCGGCGGCTACAGCTCCGATTAGACCCCTAGCCTGGGAGCCTCCACATGCCACGGGTGCGGCTCTAAAACAACAACAACAAAAAAGAGAGAGACCTGCGGAGGTTCCGTCTGCCTGGCAGGATAGAGGTGCAGGGCGGGGTGGCCCAGTGTCCACTCCCCTGGGGGCAGCAGCATCTTTGCCACGTTAAGGGAGAGGTGGGGGGAGGGGAAGGGGGACAGTCTGGCCATAGCAGGTGGAGTGGGAACCGCCCCCCCCGGCCACCCCTGGCCAAGCTGGGACCAGCCCCAAGCCCACTCTTCCTGCAGCCTGTGGCTTGGGCTACAAACAGCAACAGGTGGAAGAAGTGTGGGCCGAGTGACCGGTGTTAAGGAGACAGCCTTTGCTGGAGAGAACAAGTCAGGGAGAGACCTCGGGGTGCCCCCTGGGGAGAGGGACAAGAGTGGACCTATAGTCCGTGTGTCCCCAGTGGGGAACGTTTTCCCGGGGTGCCTGGACCTGCTCCCCCCATCCCCCACCCCTGAAGTGTGTGCGAAGCTGGCTGTGTTAAAGGAGCAGGCCCTGCCTTCAAGGAGCTTCCATGCTGGAGCCGGGGAGAGGGCGTTTGATGTGGAGAACAGACAAGGCCTCAGGAGGAGGTGGCCCTGAGGCCCCGGGCAGCCACAGCCTCACTCCCAGCCCAGCTCTGAGTCTAGCTGGTGGGCCTTTCTCAGCCTTGGCCCAAGCCCCCAGGCATGATGGGTACCCCTGTCCCTGCCCCAGGTCGTGGTCCCCAGACACAAGTTGAGTGAGTGAAAGTCAGTGATGGTGGCTGACTCCTGGACCCAAACCCCGGTCCAGGCTACTTTCCAAAAAGGAGCTGAGGAATTCCCATCGTGGCTCAGTGGTAACAAACCTGACTAGTATCCAAGAGGATGAGGGTTCAATCCCCAGCCTTGCTCAGTGGGTTAAGGATCTGGCATTGCCATGAGCCATGGTGTTGGCCGCAGACACCCCTTGGATCTGGCTTTGCTGTGGCTGTGGTGTAGGCCGGCAGCTGCAGCTCTGATTCAACCACTAGCCTGGGAACTTCCATATGCCATGAGTGTGGCTCTAAAAAAAGAAAGAAAAAATTAGGAATACACAGTGTCTGCAGTTCCCCTGCAGTGGAGGCCTCTGAACCTAAGCTTCCTGTCCCTTTATAACCAGCTACCTCCTCCCCACGCCTTATGTCCAACATCACCGCCCAGCACGCTGGCCCGGCGCACCTCTGCTCACACTGCCTGAGGTCAGGCCTCCCTGTGCAACCAACCACCTGGCCAATTCCTGATTTGCTCCTGACATCACCTCCTCCAGGAAACCTGTCTTGAATTGTGTGTGTGTGTATATATATATATATATATATATATATATATATATATATACACATATATATTTGGTCTTTTTAGGGCTGCACCAGCTGCATATGGAGGTTTCCAGGCTAGGGGTCCAACTAGAGCTGTAGCCGCTGGCCTACACCACAGCCACAGCAACGCCAGATTCGATCCGCATCTGCAATCTACACCACAGCTTACAGCAACACCGTATCCTTAACCCACTGAGCGAGGCCAGGGGTCGAACCTGTATCCTCATGCTTACTAGTCAGATTCATTTCCACTGAGCTATGACAGGAACTCCCTGCCTTGAACTGCAAAGCACCCCCGCTCCAGAGTGGGTGCCTTTCAGCATTCTCATGTCTTTTTCTCCCAGTGTCACCATTTACAAAGCTTTGCACTTTTCCACCCCTTTCCCCGATTGGTAAACCCAAGGAGATATAGATGGTGGCCATCCAGGTTTGCACATTCTGTGAATGTTTGTTGAATGACTGCATGAATGTGAGGCAGCTGAGAACACAGGTTGAAGTCTGTCACAGTGCATATGGGACACTGGGCAGGTCACTCCACTGTTCGGAGGCCCTAGGGTGGGGATCAAAGGGGAATATGGCTGAGAGACTTCCAGGCACTGACTTCGGGACAGGTACTTGGAAAAGCCGCTCAGCGCCCGCCAGGGAGGAGGCGGAGGGCCTCCGCAGCCCCACTGTACACAGCAGGAAACAGACCACACCCCTGGCTGCATCTCGGGTGCATCCTCGGGGTGAATGACACCCACTAAGCTCCTTCCAAAACCACCTGGTAAAACCTTGATCGTGTGCCCTGCTGCCCCCAACCAGCCGCTGGGACCCCGATTCCTTGCCTTGTGCTCTGTGGCCCAGATACCCCTCGCCCCCCACTCCAGCCTTCCTAGAGCCTTCCTCCCCCTGGAGGCCTCTGAAGGTCAGCTCGGGCTTTGGTAAAGGTGAAGGGCAATGATTCTGAGTCTCACGTTCACGGCTGAACTTGGTCACTTAGAGCTGAGTGACCTTGGGGGCTGGGACCACTGTTCGTATATCGAGTGGGGAGAAATCACTGGGCACCCAGGCGGTGTCCTTAGTAACACTGACCCCACCACCACCACCACGCACACACACTCATTCACGCCAGAGTGTGCCCCTCCTCCCCGGACTTCCTCCAGCCCCTTTCACTAGCCAGGCCTGCAGTCAGGGATAGGCTGGACCCCAGATAAGGAAGAAGTCCTGCCAGAAAGAGAAGCGGAGCGGGGGTAGGGGCGGCCTGACCTCCTCCTTGCCTGTTCTCTGTGGCCACTGCCTCCGCCAGGACTGCCTGTCCCAGCCACGCATTGAGCTGGGCTTGGCAGGTGGCAAACGCGGACCACGGCAGGATAAGGGTGACTCTCACATCTCCAGGCCTACACTAACACGCGGCCCGGCCCCCGCCCGGTTGGGTCTGGGGCGGCCCGAGCTCCCGGGGCACAGAAGGTACAGAGCAGGCGACAGGCATAGAAGACGCGCGGGGCCGACAGCGCTCTGAGCTTTGGGTGCGCTGCGCGCGAGCGCGCCGCAAGGCGGAGCTCCAGGGCACGCGCTGTCCGCGGGCTGCGCAGGCCGGGTCTGCGCGCGGGCGGTGGACTGGAGGCCTGGGTGCCCCGGCGGGGTCCGCCCACGAGAGGGAGGTCGCTGCGCGCCCCCAGCTCGCGCAGCGGGGCCCGCCCCTTACACCTGAGGCGGGCTGGGGGCGTGGCGGGGGCGGGACCGCGGTGGTCCCCGCCCACCCGGCCGGAGCCCCGCAGCCCCGGCTGAACCGAGCAGCGGGACCTGAGCGGCCGGCGGCGCGGCGCAAACAATGGGATCAGCGCCGGCGGCAGTGCCGGCGCTGGCGGAGCCCGGGGCTCGGCGGGGACAGAAGGCCGCGCCATGAGCCCCGCAGCCGGGCGCCCCCCTGCGCTGCGCGCGGGCCGAGGCGATCGGCCTCTGAGAGCCCTGGGCCCCGCCCTGGAGCCGGCGATGTGCTGCCAGGGCTGAGGATGATGGTAGATTGCCAGGTGAGTGCCCTGCCTGGCCGCGACTGCCCTCCCCGCCTTCGCGGGTGGAGGGAGGACCGCATCCCTCCCTTCCCCCCAGCCCGGCGCGCCCGCTCACACCCTATCCATCTGGGAGGGAGCCCGGCGCCGAGTCCACACTGCGCGCACGCTTACGCAGTTCTATGCCCAACCCCTCCTGGTACAACTGGGAGATTGAGGAGAGAAACAGAGACTGGCCTGGAGCCCACGAGGTGGGCAGAGTCCAGAAAAGAAGGGAGGGTCCAGCCTCCTAGGCCAGGGCTCAGCCATCCCCATGGGGTTTCCTTTGGGGATGAGAGCCCCTAAGATTCTGGGGGACCCCGTCCACCCCCTCCCAGGAGGGGCCTTTTCCGCTGCGCGTCTAGATGGGTCCACAGGTACATACACACGCCTTGACTTCACTGGTGTGAACCGTGGCTTAGATACAGAAGAGAGGACACTGGGAGGTGACCGGGGGAAAGAAGAAAGCGGTTGGAGGCAGCTTCGCCGTGGGAAAGGACCATCTAGTCTCCTGGCTACGTGCTCAGGGTCCCAGAATGAGGGAGAGAGATGCCAGGCAGATGCGCAGGTGTCTCCAAGGTTCCCAGGGGTCTACATAGGCAGGGACCATCCCCAGGGAAGCCTGGAAAGAAGAGTTTCTGTGGTCCTGCGTCCACCAGTCAGGCTGAGGCCCCCCTAGTGTGGAGGGGCTACAGGAGAGGGGCCCTCAGCTTACGACGCTGTAGACTGAGGTACATAGATGGGGTGGCCCCAGGGTCCCAGAGGCTTGTGCTGGCCTTGGTTCTCCATCCATGACCCACTCTGCTTAGTCCTCGGAAGATGCTTTTGACTCTCTCGAGATCCTTCTGAGCCTGTGGCAGCCTATGGGCTGGAGGCACTGGGGACCTGAGTGGTGCAGAGTGAGGCAGAGCATGGAACCTCTTGTCCAGGACAAGGGACAAAACTATCTTTGTTGGGGCCTGAAGGTCCTCATTGGGCAGTGGGTGGAGTCATTGCCCTGGTTGGGGTGATGAGGCTTTGGGAGTGAAGTGGACACCACGATAGTGGAGGGAAACGGGGACAAGAAAGGCTTCTGAGGCCCTTCACGTCGCCTCTGGACCCAGCAGGTCTTGCTCCTTTGCTGCTCTGGCGGAGGGAGGGCCGCCGCCTTGACTACACCCAAACAAAGGTGTGTGTTTTGTTTTCTGGTTTCCTGCCTCGGGCTGCAGTGCTGGGGCTGGCCACCAGAGGGCGGGCTGTGCCTACTGTGCTCAGTGGAGCAACCAGAACAGGGAAGGGACACGCAGGGGTCATTCTAAGTGTCCCCCTGCCTCTGACTCAGCCAGCACCTTTTATAATTAGCCTCCATGATCTGCTCAGAGGCAGGAGGGGGCTCTGAGGCCCGCTATTGGCCATTCGGCTACTTTGTGCCCTGGGCACTCACGCAGGATTCACAGCTTGGAGGAGCAGAAAAGCAAATCCCTGCGAGAGAGGACAGCAGGTGCTCCATGGAATTGAGTAGGGGTCTGGAGGGTGGACTGGAAGCCCCTAGGGGGGTCTACAAGGTCTCCACGGTGACACTGATGCTGTGACCCGAAAGCCAAGAGGCACCAGCCCTATACACCCTGAAAAGGGTGCCTGGGGGAAGATCAAAGGTGCAGAGACAGGAGAGACTTTGGGCAGAGAGCAGGTGGGACAGGAGCCAGTGTGGCTGGGGAGCTGGGAGGAGAGGAGGGCGCGCGGGGCGGGGGGCGGGGCCAGGCCTGGAAGGATGTCCCGTCTGTGCCGCGTGACAGCGTTCCCCTACCTAAGCTAGCGCTTCTGAGAACACTGACCATCTCACAGTGTCTGTGACCAGGACGCAGGCTCGGCTCGGCTGGGAGCCTCTGCCTCAAGGTGGCCTTGGTTCTCCATCTATGACCCACGGAGTCTCGGGCAGGGTGGGGTCTGAGATCATTCACAGCTTATTGGCAGGGCTCATCTGGGCAGTGGGTAGTGCAGAGATATTCCGGAAGGAAGTGTCCTGTGGTCAGAGTCGATCTGAGGAGAGGAGGCGTGATGCTGAAGAGGAGAAGGATGACCAGGCCCGGTATCTCCTGAGTGCTTGCCTGTGCTCCGCCCTCCCCGCCCCGGTCACCTGCAGAGTCGTCAGGCTCCTGGACTCTGCCTGGAGCACTGGCTTGGCTGCCCTTGGCCAGGGTAGCAGAGGTGGGGCTCAGTCCACTGTGGGGAGCCGTGTATTTGTGTCCTGTGGCTGCTGCAACAAAATACCACAAGCTATGTGGTCCAACACAACGGAACTTGATCCGTCTCCCTTCTGGAGGCCAGTGGTCCAAAGTCAAGGTGTTATGCCACCGCATGCTCTCTGAAGTCTCCGGGGGCTGGGTGGGGTCCTTCTTGCCTCTTCCAGCTTCTCATGGTTGCCAGCAATCCTAACCTTCCTTGTCTTGTAGACGCATCACTCCAAACTCCACTTCCAACTGCACGTGGCCTCCTCTGTGTGGCTGCGTCCAGTTTTCCCTCGTACGAGGACATTTGATTAGGGCCCACTCTACTCCAGTATGACCTCATCTTAACTTGATTACCTCTGCAAAGGCCCTGATTCCAAATAAGGTCTTGTTGACGGATGCACGAGGTTGGGACTTCAATGTAGCTTTTAGGGGGAGAAGTCAACCCACAGCAGGGGCATTCTACTCCCAAAGGCCAGGTACCCAAGTGCCCACGGGTACAGAGGTAACAAATGAGGTCTGAGGAGGTCTCGGGGGCTTGGCCCCCAGCTCGGGGCTGTGGGGTGTGAGAGGAGCCTGGGGGTGCCCGGTCAGGGGCCCGGGGCTCCCCAGCTTGGCTCCTCCTGGTGCATCACCAGCAGGGGGCGCTGCGCCCTCCCTGTGGCCGCCTGGGAGCTGCTCTGAGCAGCCGCAGTGCGGAGACAAAGGTCTCACCTTCCAGTTGCGAGGAGTCAATAGTCACTTGTAAACAGACCAGAGCACAGTCATTTCAGGGGTGACACACTGCAGGGGAAATCAAAAAAGGCGGGACTGTGGGGCAGTGACTGGGTGGCGACCCGGATGGGTGGCCAGGGAGCCCGGCAGGGCCAAGCCCACCTGGAGTCAGTTTTGTGTTTCCTGCTTCACCTGCAAGCGGAGCCGGCCCTTCTCGGCCGCTTGCAGGGGCCCTGCAGCTACAATTACACTGGCAGTTCCCAGACAGCTCTCCCGTTACTGCAGGCGGGCGGCCACATGCCTCAGGTGCTTGAGACAACACGGAAGGCAGCCATGGGGATGGGCAGGCCGTCTGTGCAGGTGGAAGCATGAGGGGTCCCTGCCCCAGAGACAGGCCCAATGAGGGGGCGCCGCTGCCCGCCTGGCGGAGTTCCGCCCTGTCCTCTTATAAAGAGCAGGGAGCGCGCTCTGGGGCTGAGAAGCAGGGCCCTGGGCTCCCCTGGGCATCAGTGGGAGGGCGCCAGGTGCCCAGTGTGGCTCTGGCCCGGGCAGTGGAGGCTATTTCTTGCTGTGGTCCTCGGGCACGTCTGAGTCTTACTAGGCTGTGGCTGCCAGTCTGGGCAGCGGGTCATGGATTAATTCACGGAACACGTATTTAGCGAGGGGCTCAGCGCTGAGCACCTGGCCTGTGTGAAGCACCTTGGCTCTCATCTGAGCGGTCAAGGCCGCAGGGGAAGAATGCAGGAACAGAGGTGCAGGATAGGCAATAAGCCCGGTGCGGACGGCGTTGGGCTGGGAGCCTGGGGACCGGGATTCGGTGGCCATTCTGCGATCGGTGGCACACTAGCCACGGGGCCACGCTCAGTAGAGTAAGCTCCCAGGCCACTCCCACACCTCCATCCTGCGCTGGGTGGGGTGGGGGGTGCCTGGTGATAAGAGCCAGCCCAGAGCGAGCTTGCTGTCCCTGTGCCTGGCCTTGGGCTGCGGTGTCTCATTGTATGCGGGACAGGCGCTGTGGCTACTACCCTCGGCTCTCACGGAAACTGAGGCACTGAAAGGCAAAGGGGTTCCCACAGCTGGGTAGTGGCAGGGAGGGCGGGGCGCGTCCCTGTGTGCAGACAAGCCTGGGAGGGGCCAGGCATGGGTGCCTGGGCCAAATTCCTTCCAATTACCCTGAGCTTCCAACGATCAGGGCTGGGCCGGCCCCAGGGTGGTGGTTAACAGCGAGAGTGGAGACGTAAACAGAGCTAATGAACCCCTGTCGTCCTCTCCCCGCCCTAATGAAGGCCTTGGGCTCTGCTCTCTGCATTTTCTCAGAGTTCTGGGGTTTTGAATCTCCAAGAGTGTTCTCTTAGGGTCACGGATGGGTGGTCTCCCAGGGGTGGGAGAATGAGTTTATGGGACCCCCGTGTCTCCTCCTGGCAGCCAAGCCAGGGTGAGGAGGAAGAGAGGGGAGGGCATCCCGCTAAAAGAGATGGGCCCCAGAAGAAAGGAGAGTTCCCATGGCAACCCGGAGCAGTTGCTTGGCAACTACAGGTCCCCAAAATACTTGCCTACAGGAAGGCTCTGGGCTAGGGCTTTCCCATGGTCTGTGTGTGGGTCTTACCTACTCTTTGTGGCTGATCCACACCCACCTTCCGCTACCCAGCAGCCCCCCCCCGCCCCGAGTCTTCTCGAGGGAAACCCTAGCCTGCTCCCCACTCCCCATCGCCCCACCCTGCCAGCCAGCCACCTGGCATCAGGCCAGTCCCCCAGCAACGGAGGCTATTTCCTGGATACCTGAGTGACAGTTGATGGCAGCAGAATGTCATGAAATGCAGGGTCAGAGGGCATAGTAGATGGAGCTGGGTACCAGCCAGAGTTGGGGAGTTAGGCACGGTACACCGGGCTTTGCACCCCCTGCATCCTGGGCCTGGGGCAGGATGGCAAGGCAGGGTGTGGCTTGGGGGTCGGCAAGTAGAGCCCCCTGGAATAGGGGATTTGGGATCTGGGCCAGCTTCGAGACCTCTGGCTGTGTGACCCTGGCACGCCCGCCCCTTCTCACCTGCCTCGGTTTCTCAGTCTGTGACCCCGGGAACCCTTGAACCTGTGCAGTCACGTTCAGTGCGTACCCTCTGCCCTGTGAGTATGCTGCCTCCTGAAGGCTTGCGGAGGGTGAGGGGCCAGGACCAGGCCAGCCAGCGCTTCCTCCACCTGCCGGCCTCCATCGCTGTGCTCTAGGGCCGGCAGGTGGCCTCATGGTGAAGGCCACTGGCTTTGGAGACGGATCCCTGTGTCTGTATCCCAGCTCAGTCCTTAGCACTAAGTGTCCCAGAACAGACACCAAACCCCTGGAGCCCCACTGCTCCCCAGTTTGAGGAAATGGGGGTGCTGTGCGGATTGGAGGCACTCCGGCCCTGTGGGCTTCCTAGGGGGCTGCTTTAGTTCGTGGGCGCTGACCCTGTGCCCAGCATCGCATCCCCCAGGACACAGAGGAGGACTGTGCCCAACCAGGGAGGGGCGAGCACCCAGCCCCCGACCACAGGCCAGGGCTGGGTGTTGAGATAGAGGAGAAGGCTGGTAGGGGCCAGGCTGCCCAGTGGCTGGATCCGGAAGCTGAGGCACTGGAAGGCAAAGGGGCTCGCCCTCAGGTCTTGCCTCTGGGGAGCACAGTGAGGGTCAGGACTGCTGGGGGACCCGCCCCAGGGGTTCCGGTGCCCTCAGCGGGCCAGGATTCTAGTCTGACGGTGACCGGTCACTCTCTGCCTGACCCTGGGCCATAACCTCACTCCTCTGAGCCTCGCTGGCCCCATCTGTCTAACGGGGAGGGGGCGTGCTCACCTCTGGAGGTGGGGGAGGCTGGGTGGCACCCAGTAAGCCGGTGCCCCGCTTGTGTGTTGGGTGTGCGGGCCACGCGGGGGGGGGGGGGCGGGGGGGGGGGGGGGGGTTCCAGATGACCCCGCCTTGACTGCCCAGCCCCCACCCCGCGTTCGAGCCTGGCGGGAGGAGGAGGCGGGGCGAGGGCGGCGCAGACAATGGCCCGGGGCGCCGGCGGCGGTGCCCGGAGCCAGAGCCGGAGCCGGGGCGCGGGGGCGCGCCTCTGCCCGCGTTCATGCTGGTGGTCCCGCCGACCGCGCGGGCGGACGAGGTGAGCCCCAGCCCGGGGGGCTGCCGGGGACGGGGACGGGCCGGGGGCCACCCACGGGCACAGAAAGGACCTAAGATGGGGGAGGGCTGCCCCCCCCACCGGCTTTCTGCGCCGTGGGAGCGTGATGAACCGAATTGAGGCAGCGGGACCCTTCTGCCCCGCTACCCCCAGGATAAAAGGGGGCGGGTCCACCGTGGGGCTGCCACCCCAGATCCCCCCACCCACGTCTGAGTTGGGACCCAGAATCGATTCGCTGGGTGACGCCCAGGGCCTCTTCTCTGACACCACCTGCGGTTCCACGTGCGCCCACCTAACTGGGTGGAGGCGGGGTGGGGACCGGGTGACCTCAGACAGTGAGAGGAAAGGACCCTTGGCCAGAGAGTGGCCCAGAGCCCAAGAACTGCCCCACCCCCTACTCCCTCCCCTCTTGGGACGCCACCCTGACCCCAGGCCTTTGTCCCAGGAGCCCCTTTTCCCTTACCTGTCCAGCTCAGAACTGGCAGGGTGAGAAGGTGGGGGTGGGGTGGGGAGGAGGACAGCGTTTAAGTCCTCAGGGCTGCCACCACCTGAAATGAATCCATTCCGGCAAGATTCCTGCTCCCACCCGCCCCCATCCGTCTGGGCTGTGGCCGTGGGAGGGGAGCCCGGCCCGGCCCCGGGGCATGTGGAAGGCCAGGCTGTCTGGAGGGCAGAGAAGCCCGGGGGGGGGAGGGGGGGGGCGGGGAGCTCTGGCTAGGACCTGC
Organism: Catagonus wagneri; assembly: GCA_004024745.2. NCBI lineage: Eukaryota > Metazoa > Chordata > Mammalia > Artiodactyla > Tayassuidae > Catagonus > Catagonus wagneri. Next base: position 208,198 of record PVHT021183634.1, read on the forward strand.
AGCACCCAGACAGGTCGGTTCCTTAACTGCTCCGTGTCTGGGCTGCCTCCCCCGTGGACTCGGGGATGTCGCGGTGTGTGAAATGTTTGCAGGCCCTCCGCGGGTGGCAGGAAATGCCTTTTCTTGAATCCACCTGTAGTTCCAGGTGGGGAAACTGGGGTCCAGAGAAGGGGAGAGAATTGCCCAGGCCGGATGGCGAGCCCTCCCCGGGTGGCCTTCTGTCTCTGAAGCCAGAGTCCCAGGCCCCTGAGCGCCACCGCCCCTCTGCCCCCATAAGGTGTGCTCACCGGGAGGTTGCCCTTTGACCTTCTCGTTGCCTGGGGTTGAGGTTCAGGGTGGCCAGGGAGGTGACACATGGGCAGTGCCAGATGTGGGAGGGCTGAGCTGGCGGCACCGCCCGGGCAGACGATTGCGGTGCTGCGGGATTTCGCCAGGAGTTTCCTTCGCAGCCACTTGGGATCCCTGCAGAATACGAGCCTCGCTCTGCTCTCAGGAGCCAGCACAGGACGTCCCCAAAGACACGTTCTCCCTGAGTCTGGGGACCCGGGGTGGCCGGTGCTGTCAGGAGCGTCCGTGCGTGTGTGCGCATGTGTGCATGCATCCTGCTTTTTCAAAGCGCCAGGCCCCAGCCTTGACCATGAGGAGGTCTGAGTGTGCATGACCGGGCCCCTCAGCCTCTCATCTTTAAACAGGTGGATAGGGAGTTCCCGCTGTGGTGTAGCAGAAACGAATCCTACTAGTATCCATAAGGATGCGGGTTCGATCCCTGGCCTCACCCATTGGGTCGGGGATCGGGTGTTGCCGTGAGCTGTGGTGTAGGTGGCAGATGCGGCTCAGATCCTGCGTTGCTGTGGCTGTGACGTAGGCTGATAGTTGCAGTTCCACTTTGACCCTGGCTTGGGGTCTACCATATGCCCCAGGCGCGGCCCAAAAAAGACAAAAAAAAAAAAATAGGCTGATATAAGCAAGCCCAGCTCAGCAGGCTGTCAAGTGCTGAGCACCGAGCCTGGCGGTCACATGGAACCCACACCCCGACTGGAGGTCTCAGCAGGGGACCCCACCTGGTACCTTGACGCCCTGGTCCTGTGTCCCAGATGTGAGCCGGTGGAGGCAGAGAGGGGAGGCCCCCAGCCTTGCCTCCTGTGAGAGAAACCAAGAAAGGAGCAGAGTCCAGGTCCTGGCAGAGGGACAGGGGGGAGCAGGGGGTAGGACAAAGGCCACAAAACCATCGCTCAGCCCCAGGGCCTAGAAACTCAACACCCGCGGGAGGAACCTCCTTGCTGGAGAAGGACTGTGGGAAAGAGGGCTGCGGGCAGCAGCCCCGTCACCTCCCGGCAGCCAGACGGAGCCCCGGGTCCCTTCCAGAGGCCAGGGCAGCTCAGGGGCTCCCCCTTCAAAAAGGCAGCCCTGCTTCCCAGGGCCCAGGCCCCTGCAGGCAGGCAGGGGGTGGGTGGTGGCACCGGGCACGCAGTGTCCCTGGCACGGCAGACAGCCTCCTCACCACAAGGGCCCATTTGTCCTGACTCCCCTTGGCCCTGAAGCCCTGAGTGACCAGTCCCTGCTGAGCACAGGAGCCTGACTGTGGGTTCAGCTGCCTGCCCCCGCCCCCCCGACCTCTGAGAAGGGGCTGTGCTTCGAGAAGGGGCTTCTTAACCCAGGCCAGACCACTCCAGAGCACCGTTTGCTTACCCGATGAGCAGAGACCCGTTCTCCAAGGGTTACTGTTGAGCAAGGAACTCAGGAAGGAGGGAAAAGGAAAAAAAAAAAACAAAATTGAACTAGAGCTGAACTGACTACCCGCCTCTCCCACCGAACATTCCCAGGCAGGCTGGCTTCTGGGAACCTCCAGCTCCCAGAAAACCTGGCTGTCACATGCTCCGGCTCCTGCCTGGACCTGCCTCCCACCTCTGCCCCCAGCCTCACTCTCTGGAAAGCATTTTAACGGCAGGTTGGCAGACAGGGCCTTGCCTTTCCAGGCCCTTCCTCTTTGCCATCCCTCAGGCTTCTCCCCAGCCCCCGCCACCTCCTCCAGGAAGCTTTCCTGGTCATCTTCCCAGGAGGAACTTGCTGGCCCTGAAATCTGAATATTTTCGAGTCCAGGAACTTTGAGGCTAGAGGGACCATTTGGACCACGTGAGTTCGTTGAGAGGGAACCATTCTAGGCGTTGAGAAATCAGGGAACAGAGTCCCTGCTGTCAAGGAACTTATATCTCTTCCAGTTTTAAAAAGAGGGAGGAGGGGAGTTCCCTTCGTGGCTCAGTGGTTAACGAATCCGACTAAGAACCTCATCAGAACCATGAGGTTGCGGGTTCGATCCCTGGCCTTGCTCAGTGGGTTAAGGATCCGGCGTTGCCGTGAGCTGTGGTGTAGGTTGCAGATGCGGCTCGGATCCCACGTTGCTGTGGCTGTGGCAAAGGCCGGGAGCTACAGCTCCTGTTAGACCCCTAGGCTGGGAACCTCCATATGCAGCGGGTGCGGCCCTAGATAAAGGCAAAAAGACAAAAAAAGAAAAAGAAAATCCAACTGCAGCTGCTCAGGTCGCTGCAGAGGCGCGGGTTCCATCCCAAACCAGGCACAATGAGTTAAAGAACTGGTGTTGGAGTTCCCGTCATGGCTCATCTGTAACAAACCCAACTAGTACCCATGAGGACACGGGTTCAATCCCTGGCGTCGCTCAGTGGGTTAAGGATCTGGCATTGCTTTGAGCTATGGTGTAGGTTGCAAATGCATCTCGGATCGGGTGTTGCTGTGGTTGTGGTGTAGACCCGCAGCTACCACTCCGATTCGACCCCTAGCCTGGGAATTTCCATATGCCGCAGGTGCAGCCTTACAAAGACAATAAATATAAATAAATAAATAAATAAATAAATAAATAAATAGGGAACTGGTACTGCCGCCACTGTGGCTCGGATTCAGTCTCTGGCCTGGGAGCTTCCATATGCCTTGGGTGCGACCATCAAATTTGAAAAATAAATAAATAAATAAAGGGAAGTTCTCCTGTGGCACAGCAGATTAAGGGACCAGTGTTGCCACAGCTGTGGGGCAGGTTACAGCTGTGGCAAGGGTTTGATCCCTGGGCTGGGAACTTCCACATACCGCTGGTGCAGCCAGAAAGAAAAAAAGAGGGAAGAACGAAAACCAGTCTCATCACTCTTCATGCTCTGTGATGGGGTCTGTGTACTGTGTAGGTTTACAGCATCCACCTGCCCACATCGCCGGCCGGGCACCATTCCGGACACTTGGGTGTGAGGCGGGAACAGGGCAGACTGAGCTTGGAGCCCAGTTGGGTGTGGGGACACAGACAGATCCCACAGCGGATGGGTGTTGTATTTGTGTTTTATTAATGTTAATTTCTCAGCTCATCCACCGCATTTAAAGTGCAAGTGCTTCAGGATTTCCCCTTGTGGCTCAGCAGAAACAAATCTGACTAGTATCCATGAGGATGCAGGTTCGATTCCGGGCCTTGCTCAGTGGATTGGAGACCCGGCGTTGCCGTGAGCTGTGGTGTAGGTCACAGACGTAGCTCGGTCTGGCATTGCTGTGGCTGTGGTGTAGGCCAGCAGCTGCAGCTTCAATTGGACCCCTATCCTGGGAACTTCCATGTGCCACGGGTGCGGCCCTAAAAAGCAAGAAGAAAAAAAGTTGAGGCATTCCAATCTCCTTAACTTAGTCTGTTTTTTTCTTCAACGGCATACTTAACCTTCAAACAAGTATTTTACTTATCGTGTTGCAGGACCAGAAGCTGACTTTTTATCTGGGGTCTGTTTTTGTTTGTTTGTTTTTGTTTTTAAATCCGAGACATATGCAAGTTCCCAGGCCAGGGATCGAACCCACGCTGCGCTTGCAACCTGCCCCACAGCTGTGGCAATGCAGGCTCCTTAACCTGTTGCACCACAGGAAAACTTCCCTTCCTTCTTTATATTTATTTATTTTAAAAATTTTAAGAGTTCCCGTCATGGCTCAGTGGTTAACGCATCCAACTAGGAACCATAAGGTTGCGGGTTCGATCCCTGGCCTCGCTCAGTGGCTCGGATCCTATGTTGCTGTGAGCTGTGGTGCAGGCTGGCAGCTGTAGCTCCGATTAGACCCCTAGCCTGGGAACCTCCATATGCCACGAGTACAGTCCTACAAAAAGACAAAAAAAAAAAATTTATGGTCACACCCGAGGCATATGGAAATTCCCAGGCCAGGGACTGAATCTGAGCCACAGGTGCGGCAACACCAGATCCTTTAACCCCCTCTGCCAGGCCTGGGGTGGAACCTGGGCTTCCATGGCGACCTGAGCCGCTGCAGTCGGATTCTTAACTCACTGCACCACAGCGGGAACTCTGATTTTTTTTTTTTATGTGTCTTGTTCGCTGGTGTGTTCCCGGCTCCTATGTGTTCCTCGTTCCCTGATGTGTTCCCGGCTCCTGGCTCCTGTGCATGCTCAGTCGATCCCAGTGGGCCGAGTGCGATGCTGCTGTTGGGCCCCAGGACCCGCTTTGGTCTGTGGATGGTGCCGGCCGCAAACCCAATTACCGATCCTGAGGGCTAGAAGGTGAATCGAAATTGTTTAGAAACTTTTCTGGCAATTGGACATGGCCGCGACATTTCAGTGGGATTTTGCAAAAGTATCAGTAGCTCCTGACTTGGGGATTAAAAAGGAGACCCTCTGGAGTTCCCGTCGTGGCGCAGTGGATACGAATCCGACTAGGAGCCATGAGGATGCGGGTTCGATCCCTGGCCTCGCTCGGTGGGTTAAGGATCCGGCGTTGCTGTGAGCTGTGGTGTAAGTTTCAGACGCAGCTTGGATCTGATGTCGCTGTGGCTGTGGTGTAGGCCAGTAGCTGTAGCTCCGATTACACCCCTAGCCTGGGAACCTCCACATGCTGGGTACAGCCCTAAAAAGCAAAAAAAAAAAAAAAGGCACAACCTCTGATTCTTCCCCACAGAGAGTGTCCTAGGCCACTTGGGGATAAGGGTTTTTGAACATGCCCCAGGCCCGCACCAATTACTTCCATCTGATACTTTATTTCACCTGTGCAAGCAGACATCGTCCCACTGTACGTGTCAGGGCCAAGCTCAGCAGGGAAGGTCACTGCCAGCTCCCCCCACTCCCTGGCCAGTAAGTGGCAGGCTTGGAGTCTGCACCCAGACTCTGTCGTCTACCTGGAGCCCCAGCTCGTGGCGGCCACTCTAATCCTTACAGTGGGGCCGTTGGGCTCCTTGCCGCCTGCCCACCCGAGGGGATGGAGAGCCGTGCCTGGCTGCCTCGGGAGGGATCTGTTCCTGCGGGCGTCCTTGGCCAGGTTAGATCCTGCTGGGCTCAAAGCCAGTGGGAGCGGCTGGGGCAGGGCCCGGATTCTCGGATCCTCAGCTTCTTGGCAACCCGTGTGACTCAGTGGGCTGGTAAAAGGGCCGGCAGGCGGGCAGCCAGCACGGGGGAGGCCTGCGGTGAGTGGCTCAACAGCCAGAGGAGCTGACCGCTGGGTTACTGTCCCTCCTGGGGCCGGGCCAAGCCTCAGCTGCCAAAATAAGCTCAGCCCCTCTCTGCCTCTCTCCCTCCCAGCTCCCCTGACAGATGCTTCCTGTGGCTCTGCGGGTCCTGGCTTTGAGGCTGCTGTTCCCAGGTCTCCCCAGCCTGGAAGGGGGCCGGAGCCTCCCCGTTTGGACATGTGGCTTCCGCAGTCACTCTGAGGGGCTGGCCCCCGTTGGCCCTCCTGGAAAGCACAGGGAGAGAATCATCCTCGGCTCTTATTATAAAAAGCCTGGGAACAAGCAGCCGCAAAGCCAGACTGCTGTGTAGCTTTGGGTGAGTTCGATGCCGGCTCTGAGCTTCTGTTCCCAAGCTCACCTGCACACCTGCCTACCGTGTTGTGACAACTGAATGACAGCCACTGGCACATCCTTGAAGAGCAGAAAGATTGGGGTCCGAGGCTCCGGCTTAGGCGCTGAGCTGGGGGTGGGGGAGGTGAACAGGACATGGTGACAGCATCTCGGGCTGGGGTTCATACTGGGGACAGGCCACCCACCCTGTTGACGGGGACCCAGCAGCCCCGAGCCGGACTGTGAGGCCTAGAACAAATCCACTCTAACCCGATGCAGACTAGAGGAAAGCAAGCTGCCCTGGGGACTGGACAAGCTGCCCTAGGCATGTACCTGGATGTGGCACCCACCTGCTGTGCAGCTGTGGGCAAGTTGTTTGCCCTCTCTGGGCCTCGATCTTTCTCAGTTTTACAGTAGAGAGAATTAGCGTGGCTGCATCTGTTTCACAGATGCTGGGTTGCATGGAGAAGTAGCAAAGGCGGGACCAGGCTGCATTCTGGGGGGACGAGGCTTCATCAGGAGGTGCTTCTGCCTGAGGCTTTGGGCTGTACATTTACCCTGCCCTGGTGCCCCGGAGTGTCTGTCAGACCTGAAGCTGGAAGGGTGCCGCACGCACACACACACACCCCTAAGCCTCTTAGACCTGGCTTTTGGGGGTTTGGGTGGCTGGGTCACGGGCCTGGCCGGCTGCAGCGTCACCCCTGCCTAGCAGAGCCAGGCTGCTGGGGACTGTGCGCAGAGTGACTTGCTAATGGGCCTCGGGTTCCCAGAAACAAGAGAGCCACCCCTGTCCCCAGCAGGACCCCGAGTCAGGTCAGGAGGCTGCAGGAAAGAGGAGCAAAAGCCTGGCCCCGGGCCTCTCCTGTCTGCTTCCTGGACAGGATGTTATGCTGAGTAAACAGCGTCGAGGGGAGTCACCGCTCTGGCTCTGAGTCACAGCTCCTAGCGACAGCCACGCGGTGTTTATAAACAGTGGGCCTCGCACCAACCGGGGCCTGCGCTCCCCCCACCCCGCCGGAGCCTGGAGGGGGTGAGGGGGCCCCAGATGTGGGCCGAGCAGACCAGAGGATCCCCTCCCCCACCCGAAGGGCGTGATTCTGAGCGCACGTCCGTGTGTCCCCGAGTGTCCCCGAGTGGGGCTTCGCTGTGCCTGGGCTCATGTGTGGCCGGCCGGGTTCCTTGTCCCAGGGCCACCTGCGTGGTGGGCAGAACGCTGTGGGACTCTTTGCGGGTCACGTGACCTCAGTGTCCTGGGACGAGGGTGAGGTCCACGTAGCGTCTCCCGGTGCTGATATGACCGCTCCCGAGGCAGTGTCCACCCAGAGCGCCACTCACAGTAGGGGCACAGGACGTGCAGTGTGGGTGGGTCGCCCCTAACCGTCCCCAGCCCGGAGCCCTGGCTCTCCGCGGCTGGTCTCCGTTCCAGGCTGTGACAGTGATGAGCTGCACCATGTGGTGACACGAGGCCGGCAGGGAACAAAGGCGCCTCTGCTCTCCCCCACGCGGGTGGGAGGAGGGGGGGTGCCCTGCCCTCCCCTCCCCCCCTCGCCCCGCCTCCCGGGGGCTCCTGCGTTTCTTTCCTGCAGCTGGTCCTGTCCTGCCTCCTGGCTGTGACTTAAGCCCCGGGCCTTCCCAGCAGCTCGGGGGCCCACTGCTCCGGGGCAGCCCTGCCTGCCTGACCCGGCTCCCAAAGGAATGGCCCAAATGGCCCCAAGGCCGGGCTGACCCATACAGGAGGGGTGCCGCCTGCCACGGAGCCTGGTACCGGGGAAGCACTCGATAAACGCTTGTTGAATCAGAGGCACTAACACACAGACACACCTAACTGGGCAGCCCGGTTCCCTCTGGGTTCCTGTCACCCCGCCCCCACTTCCTCCCGGGGCCTCTTAAAGTTCCCCCCACCCCCAAATACGTTCACACGGTTGGAAAGTCTTTCCCAACCCCTGGCCTGCTGACCCCTGCCGCGGCCCTGGGCCCAGGAACCGGGAGGCCCTCCCCCATTTCCCCCAGCACCCCAAGGCCTGCGGGGTGCTCACTGGTCCAGGTCACAGGGCAGCCAAACCATATCCAGGGGTGCCCGAGCTTACTCGGCCAGTCTGCGGGCAGCGCGGGGCAGAGAGGCCAAGGGTGGGGTTGGCCCTGGCACCTGGGGCTGTCTCCGTCCTCCGCTGCCCCCTGCCTCACCTGCCAGAGTCTGCACGGGGTCTCGCCCCCACCAGACCGAGCACCTGGGGGAGCCCTGCCAGGCCGGCCTGTCCTGGGGGGACGCGGGCCAGTGTGTCTGCCAGCCCTCCCAGCCTCCCCTCTCATGGGACCAGGGCTGCCTTGCAGTGCCCGGCAAGCGTTTGCTGCTTTAAGACAAGCAAGTCCAAGTTCTCCCCTGGCGTCCGGTTGCAGGGTGCGCGCTGAGCACCTGATAGACATCAGGCTGCCCTCTGGAGCTTGTCCTTGGAGGGGGCCATACCCGCCAGCCTTCACCCAGGGTGAATTTCATGCCAGGCCCTGGGGCAGGGGCATGACCACGGGAGACGGTCAGCGTGCAGGTCCCCTGAGTGCACTGCAGGAACCAGGTCTGTGCCGAGTTCTGGTCGAGTCGTCCAGGGTCCTTGTGCCCATTTTATAGATGAGGAAACCCAGGCCGCTAAGTCACTGGCCCAGAGTCCCAGCACTGCTAAGAGAGAGCCCAGTCACCTCTGCTGTTAACCTCTCTAAGGTCCAGGTTAAGGGTCGCCATGCACGGAAGGGCCAGGGTGGCTAGGGAGGAAGCGGGCATGGGGCGGTGGTCACGCTGCGTGAGTGGGAGGAGCCTGAGGGCGGGGTCAGGGAGGACACAGTCCTCCTGTGGGTTGGACAGAAGCCTCTAGAGGGATTTTAATGCGGGGGAGACGTGCTATGCTCTGGCTGCAAGTGGATGGGCTGGCACGTGGAGGCAGGAGGCGGCCCCGGGGTCCACTTGGAACCCCCGCCCCCATGCCGACCCACATCGCTTGGAGAATCCCATACACACACACACCAGGACTCCTAACTTCAATGTTTTTTCTGTGAAAGAAACCCTCCCGCCCCAGAGGTGCATGGGGAGGGAACTGGAAAACCTCTGCACACCGCACCCCCTGCAACGGATCAGGAAACAGGCCCCCAGAAGAGTAACCTACAAGTTGCACAGGGAGGCAGCGCCAGGCGGGGGCAGGGACCAGGGCTCGGTTCCTGGGCTCTGAGCCGCCTGCTTAGTCGGTCCCCGCTCCCCACAAAGCCACCGGAAGAGGATGTGAAATGCTCGCTTGCTCTCCGGAGAGGCAGAGTGAGTGCTGGCGGGGCTCGGCGTCAAGGCGACATGCTGGGCCCCTGCCACCCCGCCAGGACCTGGGGGCCCGATGTGCCTGTGGGCCAGCCCCGGAGCCGCCTTGCAGCCGCCTCTCCCCTGCGCCCAGCCGGCTGCCCACCGCGGTCCCAGGAGGGTAAGGAAGTAGTTCCGCCTCTTGGCTTCTAGGTCACCCTGGCATCTCGGGGCTTTGGGGTCTGAGCCCTGAACGCTGATGGAAGGAGGAGGGTGTGTGGGTTCTGCCGAGAAGCGCTCAGCCCCAGCACCTGCTTTCTCCCTCTGACTTCTCGGGCAAGTCCCTGCTCCCTGGGGCCTCAGTTTTTCCATTTGTCAAATGGGTGTGTTGGACTCACCCCATGGCTTCCAATGTCTGGTTTGCAGAGAAATGAGGAAAATAGAGACGGGGGGGAGCTTTTCTTAAAGCCAATCATATTTGTTTAATGACTACCTGTTTTTTCCGATCCCATGCCCTCCTAGTTACTTTTGGTGGGGTCTTTTTTGAAATGATGGTGACAGTGTTTCTTTTTTAACTGCCCTACTTGGCAAAATAAACAGTTGCCAGCCTCAGGTTTGTCCCCACCGTTTAAAACTAAATCCCATGTCTGGGTGCCAGGTGTGGGGGAGCCCTGAGGCTGAAGGGCAGGGAGCGCCTCTGGAATTAGACGGTGGCTTAAAGTAATTGGGGGTCTCCTGGGCCCCCCACAGTGCGTGGCCGGGCTCCCACCGCCTGGTGGCCCTGCTGGCCAAACCCTGCTTGATTTTGTGACTTGTGACTGTCACCTTTTCTGACTCTGGTGAATCCTCCCAACCCCTCGCCCCATCAGGGGAAGCGAGGTGGGGGGCTAGGGTATTGGAGGACACAGCTGGGCCCACCCCAGAAGGGCAGGTATGAGCTGGAGCTACTGACCCGGCCTGGGACAGAGCCCCGTCCATCCACCCTTGGCTGGCCCGAGGCCTGGTACAAGCGGGAATTCCTGGCCCTGTTCGTCACAGGAGCAGGTATGACAGCCACGCGGGTGACACCAGGCCTAGGCACTCGGGTGCCCGACTCCACTGGGGCTGGCGGCCGGGCAGGCAGACTGGCAGAGGGCCTCCCTGGGCGCGCACCCCCGGCCCGGCTCCCGCCCCGCCATGGCCCGGGAAGCGAGGCCCGCTGAGCCCAGGGCCAGGAAGGGCTGGGTGTTCTTCGCCTGTGTCTCCGTGGTGACTGCCAGGCGCTGGGCCATCGCCCGACGTGCCGCTCTCCAGAGCCCCACGCCTTCGCCGACAACACCTCTGCTGGCACCGGCCACCGAGGTGAGTTTCCAGGGCAACTGGTGCCTCTGTGGAGAGGCTGGGCTAGGTCACGGCCAAGGCCCTCGACTTCCTCCCCTCCCGTCAGAACTGGTTGAAGGAGTTTGGCCTGAAGCTGCCAGCGGAGCCTGCATCTCTCTTCTGGGTATGAGAGGGGAGTTTGGGGTGCAGGGTGTGCTGCCGCTGGGACCTTGATGCCCGCCAGGCCGGCCCGTCTGCCTGTTCGCCGCCCGGGCTGGAGGGGTGGCTGGGGGCTGTCTTAGTGGCTCCAGTTCCTCCAGTTTGCTTCTCAAATTGCAGAGCGCTTTTGTGCATCGTTTAGCCTCTGCTCTCCTGAGAGCCAGGTGGTGCTGGTAACAGCGCTCTCTCCATCTTGATTATCATCATCCCCGTTTTACTGATGGAGAAACTGAGGCGCGGGGAGATGAAACTGAGGCTAGGATGGTGCACAGCAGGGACTGGAACACAAACCTGGGCTCTGTATCTTAAGAGAGAGCTTCCCAAACCCACAGGCCCCCTCCTCGGCCAATGTGTGCCCAGCGCTGCGCCGGCGTGGGCTCCGTGAGAGACGCGACCCTCTCCTCCGACTCTGTTCCCCTCTCTGCCCTTCCCCTGTTGTTCTCACATTTCAGGCTCACTCCGGAGTCTCAGCCTCCTTTTCCACCTGTTTGTGTCCCCTCCTGTTTTTTGCTTCCTCTCTCCTCTCCTGCATCCCCACCTCAGGCTTGTCCTATATTGGACCGGTGGGCTTTGGGGTGTCCAGGGTCCCTTGGGGGGGCCTGGCACTGAGTGCTCTGGGGGCAGAGGACAGTTGTCAGAGTGGCCCCCGTCTCACTCCGCGGATGGCATTGATCCCAGTGACCCTGGACTTGGCCTGTGGTCCTTCAAGCCCCCTGCCCCCAGGGGGCCGTGAGCACCCCTCTCCAGGGGGCCGGGGAGGCTCCCCAGCCAGCTCCCAGCTGATCCAGAACACGCGGCGCCCCAGTCCTGATCCTCGCAGCTCCAGGTACTCGTGTGTCTTGTTCCAGGTCCGCCCTGGGACAGCAGCGCCCTGTGAGGTCAGAGATTCGGGGTCATGGTGAGATCAGACCCCTCCACCCAGGACAGTCCCCTGGCTGTTTGGGAGCTTCATTTCCCGCTCTAGACCATCTGGCTATCTAGCCTGGCTTCCCGCCCGCGGGGACTCCCTGTTCTCCCAAGAGGAGGAGTCCCCTGGAAGTCCCGCCCCCGTCCCCCCCCACCCCGAGCTGGCGGCAGAGGGGGCGGGGCCAACAGCTCCCACACTCAGCCCAGGTGCGTCACCTCCTGCCAAGGTGTGTGCTCATCTGCCCACAGAGGGCCTCCCTGGGGACCCAGGCCGCCAGGAATGGTGACATCAGGTCAGGGAAATGACGGAGGAGGCTGGCCGGGCCACACCCCCTCCATGGCTTCCCCAGGCTCTAAAAATAGACCACAGGAGATAGACGGGGTGGCCTCCACCTGCCCGGTGAGAGGTGCAGGCTGGGTACCCGGCTGTGCTTCCTCACTCACTCCATCACCTCGGCCGAGCCCAGCTTGGGGGAGGTGACGGCCAAGGCCCTTGTCACCGGACGTTGCCCTGAGCCCGGTTCTCACGCTGAGCCAGGGTGGCACCCTGGGCCCACACCCCATTCCCTGGGACTCTGTGAATGACCCATCAGGTGCCGGGCCAAGGGGTGGCGGAAAGCGGGCAGCCTGGGCCAGGCGGAGAGGGGCTGGCTCGAGGCGCTGGGGTCCGAGGCCGTTCTCTGGGGGGCTCAGCAGGAGTGGCAAGGGGGTCCCGGTGATGCCGGCTGGGGCCACACCAGCAGGTGGCCTTTTGTCCGAGGACAAAGAAGGTGGGGGGCTTTGGAGGGTCGGGACCGCTCTGGCTGCTGGGCGTCGGGGGGGGGACCAATGGTGGGGGGGCAGCGGGAAGGAAAAGGGTCCCCAGAGGTTTGGCCAGAGCGCACCTTCCCCTTGAGCCAGAGGTGGCTTCTCAGGGTCCACCAGGAAGTGACAGGAAGCCCGGTGGGGTCCTGGCTCAGCTGGAGAGGACAGCCACCGCCAGCTCCCTCCCAGCCTTCCGTCGCCAGGGAATGCAGAGCTGGTGTGGCGGGGTTGCCCGAAGTCACAGGAGCAGCCGGAAACGTGGACTTTTATATGAAGTCACCTGACCTTTTACTGTTGGCTTAAAAATTGCAAAACATCTTGCAAGCCAAGCCAAACATACATGTGGGCTAGATCTGGCCTGGTTCTCTTCCCGGCTGTCAGCGACAACCTGTCTTTTAAGCTTCCTGTGTAAGAAGCATCGTGCCTGCAGGAGCGCTCTGTACAGGGATGTTGTCGGGGTCCCTTGTGACCCTGGGGAGGGGTGGGCGCACCCCCCACCCCAGGGAAAGGTTGGGCTGTGAGCGGGAGGAGAGGCAGGAGCACCCCAGCGCCTAAAACCGTGCACTTGGTGCAGTGCTGGGTGCCCTCGCTCCCTCAAGGTTAGCGTAGCCTTGATTTCAGACCCCCAAGGTCACAGGGGCTGCCTCCAGCCCCTCCTGAGCCCATGATTCAGCTCCCAGCTGCCCACTGCCTCCGGCCCTTGGTGCCGTAAGGATGCTCTGAGCACCCCAGGTGTGGAAAAGGGAACGTGGGACACAGTGAAGCTGGTTGGGTGTCACTGTGCTGGCCCCGTCTCTGGACGTTATTGTCCTCCCTCCATGGGAACCTCAGCAGCATTAGAGGGTGAGCCTCAAACTGTGTCCTTTCTCTTTCTTAACTTCTATTGTGGAACATTCCAGAAGCGACACAAAAGTAAGAGAAAATGGTGTAAAGGGCACGCAGCTTTAATGATTACCAGCGCGGGGCCCCTCTAGCTGCTTCTCTTACCAGCCCCGCATCCTGCCCCCTTCCCCACGGCAGATGATGTTCCATCCAGCAGTATTTCAGTATTAGTCTCATAGTAACGAAAATCCCATGATTGCGCCCCAAAAATGATGTCAGCTACCATCACATATCCAATAGTGTTCTCATAATCCCAGTTGTTCTTTAGGGGGGGTTTGTTCTTTGTTGTTGTTGGGAGTTTTTTTGATGGTTTTTGTTGTTGTTTTTTGTCTTTTCTAGGGCCACGCTCGCCGCATATTGAGGTTCCCAGGCTAGGAGTCTAATCGGAGCTGTAGCCACCGGCCTACGCCACAACCACAGCAACGCCAGATTGGAGCCGCATCTGCAACCTACACCACAGCTCACAACCCACTGAGCGATGCCAGGGATTGAACCCACAACCTCATCATTCCTAGTCAGATTTGTTAATCGCTGAACCACCACGGGAACTCCCTGATGTTAGTTTTTAACAGTTGCCCTGGAGTTCCCATTGTGGCTCAGCGATAACGAACCTGGTTAGCATCCATGAGGACGCAGGTTCGATCCATGGCCTTGCTCAGTGGGTTAAGGATCTGGCATTGCCAGAGCTGCAGTGTAGGTCCCAGATGCGGCTCAGATCCTGCAGTGTTGTGGTGGTGGCATAGGCTGGCAGCTACAGCTCCAATTCAACCCCTAGCCTGAGAACTTCCATATGCTGCATGTGTGGCGCTTAAAAAAAAAAGACCACAAGAAACAAAAACAGTTGCTCCGATTAGAGCCCTAGCCTGGGAACCTCCATATGCCGCAGGTGCAGCCCCCCCCAAAAAAACAAAAACAAACAAACAAAAAAGAGTTGCCCTGTTGAAATTACAAGCCGGAATTCCCTGCTAGTTCAGAACCCAGTGTTGTCACTGCTGTGGCTGGGGTTGTAGCTATGGTGTAGGTTTGATTCCTGGCTTGGAAGGTTTTTTTGTTTGTTTGTTTGTTTTTTCCATTACTTAATGAATTGTATTACAATTATAGGTGTATAAAAATCGTCACAACTCAATTTGATAGCATTTCCATCCCAAACCCTCATTGCATCCCCCACCCCTCAGATTTTCTCATTTGGAAACCATACAGTTGTTTTTTTTTTTTTTAAATGGCTGCACCCTTGGCATGTGTAAGTTCTCAGGTCAGGGACTGAATCCATGCTGCCGTTGTGACCTATGCCACAGCTGCAGTAACACCAGGTCCTTTAACTCGCTGCACCTGGCCGGGGAGCAAACCTTCACTTCTGCAGTAACCAGAGCCACTGCAGTCAGATTCCCTTTTTTTTTTTGGTCCTTTCAGGGCCGCACCCCCGGCATATGGAGGTTCCCAGGCTAGGGTTCGAATTGGAGCTGTAGTCACTGGCCTACGCCACAGCCACAGCAATGCCAGATCTGAGCCATGTCTGCCACCTACACCACAGCTCGCGGCAACATTGGATCCTTAACCCCCTGAGTGAGACCAGGGATAGAACCCGGGTCCTTGTGGATGCTAGTCAGGTTTGTTAACCACTGAGCCATGATGGGAACTCCTGCTGCTGGATTCTTAACACCCTGTGCCACAGCAGGAACTCCCAGCTTAGGAACTTCTGCAAGCTATGGAGAGGCAGCAAAAAAAAAAAAAAAAATTGCAATCCAGAACCCACACATGGCATTTGGTTATACTACATCCCACCTTTCTTTCAATCTACATTTTCCCCTAAAATGTGTATGTTGAAGAAACCGGGTGGTCTGTCCTGTGGCGAGTCCCGCAGTCTGGAATTGGGGGGGCGGGGGCACCCGCATGTGTGTTCCTCTGTCGCCTGTAATCCCCCGAAGGGTCGTTCCAAGCCGCGGCCGGTTGGATTCAGGGCAGGTTTTTGGCAGGAGCACTTCCGGGGTGGCTCCTTGTCCTTCCATCAGGTGGCACCCTCCATCCCGGTCCCTTCTCTTTGGGGCCAGTGAGCTTCCTGCAGCTTTGGGGGAGGACCGTGAGGGGAGGCCCTGGAGGGCCAGGGTGAGGGCTTTGCCCGCAGGAGGTGCCCCGTTGCTAACAGTGTGGGACAGTCTCCACCTGCCTGCCCAAGGGGTGCTGAGCACCTGTGCGCACCTGTGTGAGGTGCTTTACCTGTGCGTCTCATTAGGTCCGCCCCCTTTGCTAAAAGGAGCGGGCGGGGGAGCGGGGCGGGCGGCGGGACTGAGCCTTGGAGATAATGTGAGTTGTGAAGCAGGGGAGCGGGTGGCAGGCAGGGAGGGTCACACAGTAAGAAAGGGCTGGAGCTGAGCTTCAAACCCGGGCATTTCAGGGCCAGAATGTGTCCTCCTTGCTACACAGCCACCCTGGGAACTAGAGCGTGTGTGTCTGTGTGCTTGCGTGTACATGCAGCTGGAGCAGTGAGCAAGCCTGCCAGGACCCGGGAGGGGAGCCCCAAAGCAAGGGTGAACAAGGCAGGGAGGGACAGACACCAACCAGGGGGACCTCCCCCCCCTGCACCGCCTCCCCCTGCAGATGACGTCCGGGTGGTTGGCTAGACAGTGGCCTGGCGGGCTGTGTTGGTGTGTAGGGTGGGAATGGAACTCCATAGTCCTGGCCTGTCCAGCCTGCTTGGATCCTCCTAATCCCAGCCCCTTGACCTTCGCGGTTAGAGAGGCGGTGACACCGGTGCACTCAGAGTCACTTGTCCTTCCTGGGCCCCTTTCCTCAGCTATAAAATGGGCACGAGCTTGCTTGCGGGCCCCTCCCTGGAAGAAAGAGATAAAGGGAGCAGGTGCTGGATTCCCCAGGTACTGAGAGCTTGGCCTCGGGAGAAGGAGTGGAGAAGATTCTAGCCCGAGGCAGCGGCCAGGGTCCAGGTGACCCCTGGGTTGCTCTTTGAGGACCTCCTTCCTCTAAATATGCCCCACCCCCCTCGCCCTTCCCTGGGGATTCCCAGACAGCCTTCTACGCTCTCCACCCCAAGCCAAATCTACCGGTCTTACTGCAAAAACAAAAACAAAAAACAAAGCACAGCCTTTATTATTACCTGTATGTGATTACCAAACTATTTTCGAAAAAAAACAGCGAATTCTGAGAAGTGCAATGAAGAAAATGTGTAGCCCTGCCCAGAAATAACCTCTGTTACTCTTGCAAAGTAGGTCCCTCTCGCCCTAAGCACGCACCTTAACGCCAGCTTCTAAAGCATATTCTGCGCCCTGCAATTCTGACTTCACGGTGGTAGGCGAGCATCTGCCTGCATCATGCTCATCCTGTGGTGTGTAATGGCACATGGCACGCAGGGACCTGCCAGTGAGTCAGCGCGGGGTGTCTGAGTTGATTCCTTGGGCAGAGTTGTAATCGACATCCTTGTACAGAAATCTGGGTTTGTCTAGTTAAAGGGCACGATTGTTTTTTAATGCCCTTAATGGAAATTGCCAAATTGTTTTCAGTGCGTCTTTGCCAAGGCCTTGCCTGGAGCTGGATGGAGGACCACCTGGCAGGTGCTCAAGCCATCCAGGTGGGCCCACGAGTGGGAGGGAGCTGCTGGGGCCCACCCTGTCCATGGAGACCCGAGGCTTGGCACACAGTGGGTGCCCGAGATAGGCTTATGGAATGGGTAGTCCTGGACCTGCCTTCTCACTAGACAGATGGGAAACTGAGGCCCAGGGGTTTGGAACCCATTCTGGGGAGGTTGGTGGCATTGCTGGGGCTGCTAACAGTGATCACGGGCCTCTGTGAGGGCCACGGGCTGAGGCCAAGGCACTGTGTTGGTGTGAAAGAGGGTCCTGTTCATTCATTGGTCTACTTGTCTCCTCTGGCTTCTAGAAAGAGCAGCCGGGGCTCCCTAGCCCTGCTTCCTCCCCAGCCCTCAGCATCCTTGCCTTACCCTGACCAATGTCCTGAGATCTTCAGCACCCAAGTTACAGGTGCCCCCAGCTGACCAGGCCAATGGCGGGTGCTCGACTGGCGCGTGTCCCTCTTGATCTCTCACTCTTAAATGTCTGTAGGCCCCAACCTGGTGATGCCCGGTCTGGCTCGCCCCTGTCACCCCCAAGACTGCAACCCCCCTCCCACAGCCTCCTTTTCGCCTGTCCTCCTCTGGGCATCGGTAGGGCTGGGAGAATGCTCAGAGGACCCAGTCACGGGTCCAGGACTCAGGAGCACACAGTCAGGCACAGGCACCGGTACATCAGTGACCCAGTGAGATCCTCTCAGATCCTCTGAGGCTCAGGGAGGTTAAGCAACTTGCCCGAGGCCACGGAGCCAGGGAGGGGCTTAAACGGAATTTGTAGGTGGAGGCGGGGACCCTCCGCTTGGCCGCTCATCAACACGTACGCAAATCACACACCTACACAGCATGGGCGCTGCACCAGCGCACGCACCCACGCGCTGCCTAACTGCGGTACCCCCGGCCCCACCGCACACGCTACACGCGCACTCGCTGGGACGCCAACAGCCTGCGCTCCCGCGGGGGCGCGCCCCTCCGGCGTCTCTGGCCCCGCCCCTCCACGCCGCCGGCCCCGCCTCTCTGGCCCGGGGCCCCGCCCCCGGGCTGACCTCAGCGGGGCCCGGCGGCCGGCGCAGAGCTCCAGGCTGCGCCGAGCCGCGCGGGCCGCCGCCGCTCCCGCCGCGCGCCGGGCGGGCCCCCGCGCCCGCGCCGCCCCAGGTCCCGCGGCCCGGCCGGCCGCCCGCGCCGCTGCGAGCCGTCCATGGTGCAGCGCATGTGGGCCGAGGCGGCTGGGCCTGCGGGCGGCGCCGAGCCGCTGTTTCCGGGCTCCCGGCGGAGCCGCAGCGTGTGGGACGCCGTGCGCCTGGAGGTGGGCGGCCCCGACAGCTGCCCGGTGGTGCTGCACAGCTTCACGCAGCTCGACCCCGACCTGCCGCGCCTGGAGGTGGGTGAGCCAGGCGGGCCCCGCTCTCCGCCGAGCCAGGAGTGGGTGGGGGCCCCGGCGTCCTTAGCGGGTCACTCACCTCCGGTTGTGGTCACCATCCCTTGGCTCACGGGGTTGTGGGGGAGGGTCTTTCTGCAGAAATCCCCATCCTGGCGCCAAACCCAAGGCAGCCAGGTGGATGTGGGGGCTGCCGCACAGCCGGTCCAACAGTTTCGGGATCAGAACCGGGTCTTTTGGTCCCCCCTGTCCGCCCCAGTGCCCGCCCTCCGCCATCCCAGGTGTGCCAGCCCGCGCCCCTGCAGTCCAGGTAGACTTGTTCCCGCGGGCAGTCACTGTCTGTCTGAATTTCCCAACCAGGAGGCTGGGCCGTATTTCACAGCCGCGGCCAGCCCAGAGCCTTTGGGTGTGTGGCTTCGAAAAGCAAGTGGTGAACTAGTGAACTAGTGATTAGGGTGACAAATGCCTAGAATCCGCAAAGGCCTTCCAGACAGCCCCTCCCTGGGGCCAGAAGCGACTCCAACGGTCAGGGCTGCTCAGGGCTGCTCAGAGGAGGGGAGACAGGCTCCAACCTGGGGGCCAGGTGTCCAGGCAGGGAGGCTGGGACAAGGGCCTCTCGGGCCAAAGAGTGACTCACCGCTGCTTGATTGGAAAATGAATTTGTAAGGATTTGGGAGGATTCAGAAGGGGAAATGTGCTTATCGTGGAGGAGGTAGGGGTCGTGGGTGAGGGCTGGATTCCTGTTTCTAGGGTGCTCTGGGCAGCAGGGGGCCCTGGGTCCTGGGGTCGTGGCAGGGGGGAGGGGGCTGCCCTCCCCCTCCTCCTCCCACCTGACTGTGCACCTGACTCGACTCCCTGCAGCCAAAGTAGCAGAATCGAGGGTCGGGGCCTAGACAGGGGCCACTTCTGGATCAGAGGGCCCCCCGCAGTTCCCGAACCCCCATGCTGGTTCCGGCCCCCTTGGTGTCCCCCACTTCCATCTTTTTAGGCCCCGACACGCTGTGATTGCCAGCCTGGCTCTTGTGCCTCTGCGTGTCTGTCCGCAGTACCTAGTCAGGGCCCGGATGCAGATTTGCCCCCGGACAAAGTGCACCTCCCTGCCTAGCGCAGGGGGAAGCCAAATGCTGGAGGGAGCTCTTGGTGGCACAACTTGGGACCTGGGAGACCGACGCTTTACTCCTGAGCTTGATGGGAGGCCTGGCCAGCATATTCCCCGACCCTCATCCACCCACAGCTCTGGGCTACATTGGCGGCTGGAACGAGACCCCTGGGAGGGTGGGGGTGGGAGGCCTGACACCAGCCCAGCGCTCATCTGACTTTCATTATGTCTGGCAGCTCCGCGGGCTTTGTGTGCTGGAGTGTCCAGCCTGCGTGCTCGTGCTCGCAGGGGCGGCCGCTGGGCTGCTTCTCTCTCTCCTCCCTGCCCCCACCGGTACCGCTGCACCCCCCGAGGAACCCGAGGGTCAGGCAGCTCTGAGCCCGAGCCCTGCATGGGACTCTGCCTTTGCTCTGTCTCTCCCTCTCTCTCCCCTTCTCCCTCCTTTCCCTCCCTGGCCCCAGCGCTGAGATCCAGGCCAATGGCTGCTGTTTAGAAATGAAAACCGGGGTCCTGCCAGGAGAGGAGGCCACTGCCGGAAACCGAACACAATGACCATTTACCATGGGCTGGGGGAGGGGGCGGGGAAGTCCCTGTCCCTCCTGCCAACAGCCCCCCCAGCTCCCCCCCCAACACCCCCGCCCATCCTGGGGCCCGATTTCCTGGTCGCTGCAGCCTGCCAGAGCTGAAGTGGCAGCTTGTGGTCCCTGTCCTGTCTGGAAACCACCACGCAGTTTCTGTTTCCTTCACCCGTTCCTGTTTCCCTACCAAAGCCCCCCCCCCAACCCCAGTCCTTCCCTCTCTGGGCCGCCAGATGTCCTGGCACATCTGGGCATCTGCTTGTCATCATATTTCTAAGCCAAGCCCCTGCTGACTCAGCTCGGCTCGCACGGTTCTGTGCTTGCTGGAGGTCACCAGGCCCCTGCCCCCGGTCTCCAGGCAGGCCACTGCCCGAGCCAGGCAGGACTCCCGGAGTCCATAGCACCTACTGGCTGCAGATGCCACCCCCTCGCTCCAGCTGGCTTGGACCCACCCTCCCGAGTGGGTGCCAGTCTCACTTGACAGGAGACCGGAGCTCTGATCCGAAGGTACGCACAACAGGAGGATGCAGCCAGGATTGGAACCCGGGCCGTGTTCTCTGTTGGTGTCTGTTGTGTGCAAGAGCCCACGAGCATCAAAGATGCAGAGGGCCGAGCTGGCCGTGAGGACGATGCAGCCTCTGTGGGGGGCACGGAACCAGGCCCCGGCAGCCCAGAAGCCCCCAAGGCGATGGCCGGAGGGTAGGGTCGCTTATAGCCAGGGCCAAGTGGAAGTGCTTTGGGCCAAAAGACACCGGGGGGAGCTTCAGGGAAGAAACAAGCCCCCAGCTGGACCCTAAAGGTTTGAAATCATAGCCAGTGTGAGCCAGCTCTTTGTGGGAGGCCCTCTGCTAAGGAGCTTGCACGCGTTCTGTGTTTCTGTGGTCAGATCGGCTGTCGTCCATTTAGCAGAGGGAACAACCGAGGCCCTGGACCTTCATTAGGTTACGCAGTGTCAGCAGCTTGTAAGTGGCAGAGGTGGAAGTCTGACCCCGGCAGTGTGCCTGCAAACCCTGCATGCAATGCGCGCAGGTGCGCGCGCGCGCCTGCACACACACGTGTGTGTGTGTGTGTGTGTATATGTGTGCGCACGCTGTCGCGCACAATGAATGAGGAGGGCTTTTCTGGTCATGTGGAGATACACAGGGCAGATATGCTACCTCCAGCCTCCTGGCCTCCTTCCCCGTTGTCTGATCTCTTGATCACATGATGGGTAGGTCTCCAGTTTAACCCCCAGGGCTCAGTAGCCTCAGGCCAAGAGGCTTGGCCTAAGAGGGTGTGTGGGTGTGTGTGGGTGTAGGTCTGTGTACTGCTATTTTCAAGGAGGGCTTCCTGGCAGACGCCAAGGGGCCAGCCCCCATGGCTGCAGAGCCTGCCAAGTTCAAGAGTGGACTGACTGGCTGCCACCTGCTGGGACCCCGCAGACCTTCAGGTTCCCCTCTTGCTTTACTGCTCTGGGGCCCCAGGAGAGAGGAGAGGGGGTGCCACCACGCTGTCCTTGTTCCTTGCCTGGGGGGGACCTCCAGGTTGGGCCCTCTGGGCTGTTTCCCCGGAGGCTCAGCCCAGGAGATGTTAGACTGCCGGCCGGCGGTTTTGGGGCCCCGTGCTCAGCCGGGAAGTTTGGCCGTTTCCAAGCCCCTTGCCCGCTGGAGGGAAGGGTCTGGAGTGGACCCAGCGCCGGCCCTCAGCAGCCTCCGAGCGTGCCGGCGGGGGCGGTTTCAGGAGGCTGCCCCCAGGCAGTGGGGGACGGCCCCCGAGGCGTGGCACCCTGAGTGTCCACCGCGTCTCAGGCTCGGGCGTCCAGCCTCATGGGCCCAGAAACGCCCTGTTCCTGGACACACAGCCACGGCAAAGCCATTCTCTCCAGCCCAGTAGCGAGGAGGTGGGCTTTGAAACCTGCCGCACAGTGCAGGAGAAGCAGGACTTGGAGCAGCCTCGGGTCTCTGTTCCTGGGCCAGCCCGTGAGGGATGGGGTGGCGAGCCGATGACAGCCAGGAGGGTGCCGAGTGAGCAGGCCAGGGGCGCCACCATGCAGGCCTGCATTTGGGGAGCCCTCGGGAGCAGGTATTTCCTGGGCCTTGTGCTCTCCGCCCCAGGGGTGCTCGCTGCTCACACAGCCAGCTCTGCAGTCTCGCCCAGAGGCATAATGTTGTCCTTTTGACCTGATGGGCAGAGCCGTGCCTGCAGCCCGCAAGAATGCCAGCTCAGCCTCTTTCAGTCCTCGACCTGATCTTGTTCCCTGAACCTCAGCTTCCTTATCTGTAAAATGGACACTTGAGGCCAGTTCCTCTGCTTAGGGGTCTGGTGAGCACCGAATGAGACAGGCGGCAGTCTGGCAAGCAGTCCTCACCGGGCCTGGCACGTCAGAGCCAGACAGTTGTGTCTTCTGACAAGGTGCCAGGCGAGTGCCCACTCTCAGGGCTCCAGGAGGGTGCTGGCTGGCGCTGTCAGCAGGTGCATCCCAGGCCTGGTTCTTGCAGCTGACCTTGGGCCCATGGGTGCCCTGGCTATCCCATGATAGGCAGTCAGGCGGCGGTCCTGGATGGGCAGAGGTCAGCCTGAGGTCTGATCTTCCCTCCCGACTTGAGGCGTGACTCTGCTCTAAAGGCCGATGAGCAGCTGGGGTTGGGTTGGCCAAGAAGGTTCTTGGGGGAGCTGGGTCAGCCTCTGTGGATGCACAGTTTAAAGCTCTCCCCAAACCCCAGCTTCTGGGGTCACTGAGCTCCCTGGTTGCCCTGGTACCCAGGCCCCTTGTGTGGTTCCCTGCCAAGGCCACCTCTGCTGTGGAGCCTGGGGACCAGAAGTGTGGTCCACCCCAATGCTTGAGTGATCCTGAGTCCTCCCCGGGGTCTTGTTGGGGGCCCTCGGGCTCAGGGTGCTGGCCACCTGCCTGAGGGTGGGGCCAGGCCCGAAGGTGCGACCCTGACCCGTGCCCGGAGGTCACGCACCGTTGGCGTTTCCATTCTCCCTGCCTCGATGGGCACGCGGTCTAAGAGGTGAACCGGGACTTGGCCTTGAGAAGCCCCGCGTCCTCTCCTCAGCCTGGACACCCTCTCCTTGACCGTCTCCCTCGGGCCTTGGTCTCCACATCTGGAAAAGGGGCGCGAGACCTTGTATGCAAACTGTCTGGGGAGCCTGGGATTCCGAGAGGCTGACTCAGAGCCCTGATCCTCCGGAGTTTGGGCTCCTGCATTCAAGCCACGGCTAAAAGGTCAGAAAGCTGCAGGCCTGGTTCCCTCCGCCCTGCAGAGTGTCAGGATGACCCGCCCTCCGTGTCCCAGAGCGTCTGGCGGGCCTCCAGGGAGCTTTCCTGGCCCGGGTGTCCACCATCGGCTCCCCAGCAGCAGCGTCCTCAGGTCCCGTTCCTGGGCATTTTGTGTGCTCAGTGCCAAGCTGGCCATGGGGCCCGTGTCCCCTCTCGGGACCCTTGCCGTCACCCTGTTGGAAAGCTGCTGCCCTCCCCGACCTCCCGGACAGGCTCAGGGAGGCCGCGGGCTGTGGCTCAGGCGAGCTGTGTGAGAGTCAGCGCCCTGGGTCCCGGGGGCCCTGGAGAGGGGCCTCGTGTGCCCAGGGCCACAGGGTGCTGGGGGGAGGCCGGCCGAGGCCCTTGGGTTGAACTCTGTGACTCAGTGGACCTGGGCTCAGCGGGCTGCTGCAAGGTCCCTGAGCGGTGGTCTTGTGCGCGTGGCGGCCGCCCCCACCCCCCCGAGACCGGGTTCTCCGCGTCCGCCCGGGGAGGGCCGGGTGTGGGCTCAGGTCCCCCTCCTCCATCTGTCTCAGCCCCCAGCCAGACCTCCTGAGGAGCGGCCGCGGCCGGAGGCATCTGTGGGTCCGAAGGCCCCATATGGCCCCGAGTTGTAGCTTCCGCAGGAAAAACAGCCGAGCCAGAGGGCCATCAGGACAGGAGAAGGTCCGGCTCCGTCTGTGGGGTGCCAGCTGCCACCTGGGGGGCTGGTGCAGGGGGGCAGCCCAGCAGGTCCCCTCGGGTCTCTCCCGAAGGAAGTGGGGGATGGACCCCCGGCGGCCTCGTTGCTCTGCTTTGAAGGGAACGAGGGCTTGGCCCGCAGTCAGCTGGGGACACCGCATCCTGCTGGCTGATCAGGTGACACACTGACAGATGCCACCCAGGCAGTCCCTTGTCCCCGGGGCTCTGGGCCGAGCTCTGAGGGTGCGGGGCGCCCTGCTGCCCCTTCCGCCAGCCTCTGCTCACCGGAGGCTCCTCCCCGCCGCCTCCACCCGGCCCAGCTGGGTCCCGGCCCAGCTGTGGGTACCTGCTTGGGGTGGGACAGGAGGACCTGTCCCCTGAGGACACAGCCGCCCACGTGGCATTCTTCTCCCCTGACAGCTCAGCGCTGCCCTGTGGACGCCTCCCCCTGGGGACCCGCTGTCTGCTTGTCACTCCCTCCCCCCGAGCGCCCCAGCTCCTGCCAGAATGTCCCCGGAGGCTTGGTGCTATCTGTCCCTGGGTCTGCTCTGCTAACAGAATGGGTCACCCGTGGGGGGCATACGCCGGGGCCCATGGCCACTTTCCTTCTCTGTCCGTGGAAGAGCGGTGGGAGCGGGGAGCAGCCCCCCACCCCTGCCACTGGGTGCCGGGGACTGGGCGGCTCTCTGGGAGGGAGCCTGCCCCGCTCTTGGCTCCCGTGAATGGTTTACATGGAGCCTGCGCTCGGCGCTGCTTTGATGGTCCAGTTTTGTTCTTCCTGCTGCCACCGCCGTGAAGGGACTGTGACGGGAGTGGGGAGGACACGGTTAGCTCCTCGGGGCTGAGGGGGGCCCCCATCTGTGGGACGGGGGCGGTGACTCCCCTGGCCCAGCGAGCGTGGCTCTTGGCACTCCGCCCCGCCCCCTACCCGGCTGGCAGAAGAGGGCCCCTTGGGGCGGGGGGAAGGCTCGGGGATCACATGACACCCGGGCAGGGCCGGCCAGCTGCTCAGCTGCCAGCGAGGCCCAGGGCTCACTGCAGAGCCGCTATTTAGACCCGCTTAGGGATGGCGAGGCCCCGGTGGGTTGGCCTGGCCGGGGGCGGGGGGGGACTTCTGTCCAGCAGGCTTTGCCGGAGCCCCGCTGGGAGCCAGGTGCGGGGAGGGCTCCCACGGGGTTCAAGTCCAGTGCCCCCTGGCAGCCAGGTCAGGCGGGGGACCTCGAAACCGCTGCCAGCGACTTGGGTGCTTAGGACACTGGCTCCCGGCTGGACCAGATGTGCCTGGAACCCCCTGGGAGAGGACAGGCCCTTCCAGGAGGGCCAGCAGCCTTCACGGGAGGCGTCTCGGACCCCCGAGGAGAGGCGGGGGCAGGGGGGGACAGGGCCCTGGTCTGGCAGGTGGACAGCAGGCGCCCGGCATCCCCGGGGCCTCTCCTGGGCAGGGGGCGAGGAGCGAGGCCGGGGAAGAAAGTGAACATCTGTTTGAGTTTTCCCGCCTCGGGTGGAGGACTGTCCCCCGCCCCGGCAGAGGGCTGGACCTTCCCCCGCGTGGGCTGGTGTGCTCTGCCCGTGGGTTCCCTGCTGACTTCCAAGAAATGCCCGGCTTTCTTCTCTGCGGAGGCGGCGGAGGGTCAGGATCCCGGTGTGGCTGTGCCGGCTTTCCCGTTGGTACGATGCCCAGAGTGGGAGGGAGGCCTCGGGTCAGAGGAAGTGGATTTCCGGAGGATGGCCCCGGGCCTCCCCGCGCCCTCCCAGTGCCCTTGAGGCAGGAGGTAAGAGGCCCAGGTCCCCCCGGCCCCTGACCCCAGGGGTGCCGATGGCCAGGGGTACAGCCCGCAAGGCACTGGGC
The DNA here is from genome assembly GCA_004024745.2 of Catagonus wagneri. Lineage (NCBI taxonomy): Eukaryota > Metazoa > Chordata > Mammalia > Artiodactyla > Tayassuidae > Catagonus > Catagonus wagneri. Next base: position 233,790 of record PVHT021183634.1, read on the forward strand.
ACCTGGTTCCGTCTCGGGGACCCGCCGTAAGCCAAGGGCTTTAGGGAGGGGCTGTCGGCAGGGGCCAGGCTGAGTCAGCTCCTTCGCTGGGGTTTCCGAGCTCTGTGCCCATCCCGAGTTGGGGCAGTGACCAGTGGTCCCGGCTGGTGGCTCTGACCACGTGACGGACGGTCCTCTGCCAGCTAGCGCTGCCACCCCCTCCCCAAACTCTCGAAGGCTCTGTCTTGACCCCTAGGCCGCCCCCCGGCCCCCGCCCCAGGACAGGCTCACTCCTTCCTGCCCGGGGCCCAGGGAGCTGCCAGGTGGCTCCTGTGGTTTGGGGTCGTGTGGAACCCCGGCCATCAGCCCGGACGGCAGCAGCACCGTCCCTCTCGTGCTGTCCCCGTGCACATGATGACAAAGGGAACTGGGAACTCCGCTGTTGCCTAAGAGGACACACGCGTGAATGAGCAGAATGGGAAGGAAGCAGCCCCGGCTGGGGCTGTCGAGGGTGCCCGCACCGCCCCAGACCCGAGGGGCCGACGCCAGGGCCGGGCGGCTGTGGGGTATAGGCTGGGCGATGAGGGTGAGCGGGCTCCCTCCTGGGGGGGCTGGAGCTCCCTAGGTGCGGTTGGCTGAGTCAGGGCCTGGGCTCCCGGGTCTGCTGTTTCCGCCCCACGGCGCGGCTTTGGATGGGGGCAGAGGGTGACGGCTCTTCACTCGGCCTCCGTGTGCTGGTCTGGGAAATGACCAAAGAGCGGGGCTCGTCTTGGGTGGGGATGACAGGGGCCACCCCCGGCAGGAACAGGCTGTAGTGGGGTTGGAACCCCTCTGGGTGCATCTTGTTCACACGCAGCCTCGGCTGGCGGAGGTGGGGGTGAGGGTGGGGGGTCGGCACCTGCCTATCCCTGACGGTAAGCCCCAGCCCCCCAGCTGTTGCTCCGTGTCATCCTGGACCGAAGCGCTCTGTGGCCACCGATCTTTGCCTCATCTGGCGAACGGAAGGTGGCACGGGGCATCCCCTGGCAGCGTGGTCGGCCAGGCCCTGCCACCCCTGCCAACGGCTGGACCCTGTGCTTGCAGAGCTCCACGCAGGAGATTGGCGAGGAGCTGGTCAACGGGGTCATTTACTCCATCTCCCTGCGGAAGGTCCAGGTGCACCACGGAGCCAACAAGGGCCAGCGCTGGCTCGGGGTGAGTGTGGGCGGGGGCGGGGGAGCGCGCTGCCCGGAACCCCTGGCCCTCTGGGCTCCCTCCCAGGGCTTTCCTGCCTGGGGGCCCCCCACTGTCCAGCCCCGGGCCGGGCCAAGGGCACAGTCACTGTTCACACATTTGTATGAACATCAAACCAGACACCTTCAGAGTTCCCTGGTGGCCTAGTGGTAAAAGGATCTGGTGTCGTCCCTGTGGTGGTTCAGGTCAATGACTGCTGTGGGGTGAGTCTTATCCCAAAAGAAAAAAAAGACCCCTTCATACTAGTTTCTTTTTCCTTTTTTTTTGCCTTTTTTGTCATTTTAGGGCCACACCCGCAGCATGTGGAGGTTCCCAGGCTAGGGGTCTAATCGGAGCTACAGCCACCGGCCTATACCACAGCCACAGCAATGCGGGATCCGAGCCGCATTTGAGACCTACACCACAGCTCACGGCAACGCCGGATCCTTAACCCAGTGAGCGAGGCCAGGGATCGAACCTGCAACCTCATGGATCCTAGTCAGATTCGTTTCTGCTGAGCCACGACGGGAACTCCCTTTATGCTATTTTCTCTTCAAGTTAGGCCAGGATTATGTATGCGTTTTGCCTCAATATAGGTTTTTTAAGTTTTATAGCCACACACGGCATCTGGAAGTTCCCGGACCCAGGATCGAACCTGTGCCTCGGCAGTGACCCGAGTCGCCACAGTCAGATTCTTAACCCACCGCGCCACAGCGTAACCCTAACCCTGCCTCAGTATTTCTTAACCGCCGCCCCCTGCTATCCTGAGTAGCCATTAGTCTGACTGTCCTTTATCTCTGCCACCCTCATGGCAGCGCCCTTAGCTGGCCCTCGAGTTACCCTGAAAGAGCTCGGGCTGTTCTGTAGAGGCTTCGGCAACTCGCCCTCAAGGAGCACAGCCCCTGACGCCTCCCTCCAAGGTCAGCGCGGGGGGCCGACAGGTGCCCCACGTTTAAGAAGCGAGGCCGGTTACCACCCTGGCTCAGCCTGTCGCTGCCAGGACCTTGATGTGGTTCCGTTCCATGGCTGTTTGCACAGCGCTGCTCCCAGCAGCCTACCCGCCCTGCTATCCCGCCCGCTCCCACCCCAGCCCGAGCCTCTGTTGTCTCAGCTCTACAATGGGCACGTTTTGCCAGGCAGGGCTCGCGGGGGTGGTACTCTGGCTATGACCAGGCACTGTCATTCCTCGGTAATCAGCCGACCTGAGGCGTGACTAGTGCTCGTCTCCCCCCTCCTCCAGTCCTGCCTTTCACACCGAGCACCTTTATCCGTTCGGGGCACCCCCCCCACCATGTCTCACCTCCAGCCCGAAGTCGCCGAGCATGGGGAGTTCTTCTGAGCGCCAGCCCCCCGCCCTCCCGGTGGCCCAGGTGCTGCCTCTGACCTGACTGTCCTTTGTCCCACCCTAGTGTGAAAATGAGTCGGCCCTGAACCTGTATGAGACCTGCAAGGTGCGGACCGTGAAGGCGGGTACGCTGGAGAAGCTGGTCGGGCACCTGGTGCCCGCCTTCCAGGGCAGCGACCTCTCCTACGTCACCGTCTTCCTGTGCACCTACCGGGCCTTCACCACCACCCAGCAGGTGCTGGACCTGCTGTTCGAAAGGTGAGCCCCCCCCCCCCCCCCCCCCCCCCCCCCCCCCCCCCCCCCCCCCCCCCCCCCCCCCCCCCCCCCCCCCCCCCCCCCCCGGCGCCACGGCGCCCCGCCCACCCCCTGGCTGGGCGTCTTCAGAATGATAAGTGGCCTCTCTGAGCCTCGGTTTGCTCAGGTCAAAGCCCGGCTGTCAAGAGGCTGACCTCACAAGGTTGTCAGGACTATGGGACAGTGTCACGCTGTGCCCAGCCCTGGAAGGGGCCGCCGAGGGACGTGGGGTTCGTCCTGAGGTCCCCCCCCATGAAGATGCTCTCTGCCTCCCGCCCTCGGGCGGAGCTGCCTCCCCGTTTGGAAAGGAGGTTGGGGTCTCGGGGTGGGGGGCCCTCCTGGGAGTGGCCAGAGCAGGGGTCGCTGGGGACTGGCCGAGGGCCCAGCCCCACCCAGCTCTCTGTAAGGTGCAAACATGCAGGAGGTGTGTTTGCCTGCTGTGTGCGGGCACTTTCCTGGGCACGTGGCCGATCTCAGTGGGCCCGGCAGACCTCTCCCTGCCCACCCGGCCCCATCCTAGTTGGGTGTCAGCCCGTAACCCGAGACCTCACAGCAGGTACGGTAGGTGTGACGCCCTCACGGCCTCCTCTAGATACGGCTGCATCCTGCCTTACGCCCACGAGGACGGCGGGCCCCAGGACCAGCTGAAAAAGTGAGTCCACTTTGGGTCCGATGGTGGGGACCTGTCTCCAGGTGGGGACATTTGGGGGCTGCGGCGGGGGTTGGGCAGAACCCTGGCTGCCGCACATCTGGTGATTAGAGGGCGAGGTCTGGGGGCTTCTCCTGCGGGAGGAAAGGAGTCAGAGGGCTGTGGCCTGGGTCCCAGGTCCCCAGGGGGCAGAGCAGAGGCTGGGGGGCCCATCCCCACCCAGATCCAGGGCCAGGACGGAAGGCGTGTCACCCCAGTGAGAGCTCGGCTGGGGCTCGGGAGAGCTGTCAGGGCTCGGGGGGCCGGCTGGGTCCCCATTCCCCAGAACAGTGTCACTGGGAGACGAGACTTGCATGTGGCACAGAGACCAAGGCAGCCGTCAGTGCGAGAGCTGCAAGTCCAGGTGAAGGTCTGGCAGGTGACACGCCCTGCTTGTCCCCGCCTCGCTCCCATTCTTCTGTGGCGCCTACCTGGGTGTCCTGCAGTTTCCCTTCGAGTGGGGAGGGGTCTGGGGGGGCAGACAGCAGTGAGTCAGGCTCCCCCGAGGAATGGGAGGTGTCACCATGGATGAAGGGCGCCCTCCTGCCGAGACTGCCTGTGCCACCTGCTGACCAGGATGCCCCTGCCTGGCAGCCCCCATGGGGGTTGGCCTGGGGCGGGGCTGGCCTCCCATTGGGCAGGGGGGCCCAGAAGCCCCCACAGGGGGGCCAGGGGAAGGCCCCTGGAAGCAAAAGCCGGGCCTCTGACTCTGCTGCCCACCCGTCCGCCTGCCCCAGTGCCATCTCCTCCATCCTGGGCACCTGGCTGGACCAGTACTCGGAGGACTTCTGCCAGCCGCCGGACTTTCCCTGCCTCAGGCAGCTGGTGGCCTACGTGCAGCTCAACATGCCGGGCTCCGACCTGGAGCGCCGCGCCCACCTTCTCCTGGCCCAGCTGGAGCACGCGGAGCTCAGCCAGGCAGAGGCGGAGGGTGAGGAGGCCGGGGCGGGTGCTGGCCGAGGTGGGGGTGCGGGGGGCAGAGGCGGCTGCTGGGCCAGGAGCAGAGACGGGCCTCAGGCCGCCCACGCGGGGACCGCAGTCGGGGACGGCGTCCTGGGGTTTTCTTTTCTGGAAAGCAGCAGCAGTTTTCTCTATTGGCAGAGCAGGCCCGTTGCTGAACTTTTCTCCCCTTACAGCTCTGAAACCAGCCCCGGAGCTAGAACTGGCACCAGCGCCACCTCTAGCACCCAGTCCAGTGCCAGCGCCAGAGCCGGAGCCAGTGCCAGGCCCAGACTTCGAGCCAGCTCTCGGGCCAGCTCCAGACCCAGAGCCAGTACCAGCGCCCGCTCCAGCACCAACGCCCGAGCTGGAGCTGGCTCTGTCACAAAGCCTGGAGGTGGAGCCCGCCTCGGCTCTGGAGCCCGCCTGGCCTTCACCTGTGGCTGCAGAGAAGGGCCTGGGCGAGGAGAAGCCTCACCTCCTGGTGTTTCCTCCTGTCCTGGTGGCAGAGCAGTTCACGCTGATGGATGCGGTAGGCACTGCTTCTCGGCAGGGCAGGGTGGGGGCCCTTCCTCCCTGTGTCTCCCACCCAGACCTGCCACTCCCCGTCCGGAGCTGGTGTCCTGCCCTAAACACCACTTCCACCATTACAAACCTGTGCCCCGGGCAGGTTTCCTCGCCCTGAGGCCTCGATTCCCCTCCAGCCTGTGGACCTGGGACCCTGTCCCTCCGCATAGTTACCGTGGATTAAACGAAACCTGGGTGAGATTTAGCTCACGCAGCGGGGGCAGGGGGCTCACCGAGGTGCAGCCGGCTCCATGGGCCGCCCTCCGCCCTCACGTCTGCTTCAGCACTTATTAGGCACCTGAGGTATGCTAGAGGCCATGGCAGACACCAGACACCAGACGAAGCCTCTGCCTGGAGCACCCACAGGAATGTGCCTCTGGACAGGGGCCAGGCCTGAGGCGTGATCTGGGGCGAAAGGTGCCACCTGGCACCTGCAGGTGTGAGCCACTTCTGGCGCCTGGAGTTCAGATGGGCTCGTGAGAGTAAATCCTCTTTGTCTGGTGTCTGGTTTCCTTCTGGGTCACCTGAGTGCTGGGTGCTCCCCGTGGGTGGGGAACAAACCCAGAGCACCCCACCCCCCACCTCCTCAGCTCCCTGAGCTCCAGCTGTGACCAGTGACCCCGTCCAGAACCGGGATCGGGGGCACTGTGGATGCTGAGCTGGGGCGCAGCAGAGCCGGTAACCCCCCCCCCTGCTGCCCCCCAGGAGCTGTTCAAGAAGGTGGTACCTTACCACTGCCTGGGCTCCATCTGGTCCCAGCGGGACAAGAAGGGCAAGGAGCACCTGGCTCCCACCGTCCGCGCCACCGTCACCCAGTTCAACAACGTGGCCAACTGCGTCATCACCACCTGCCTCGGGGACCGGAGCGTGACGGCCCGGGACAGGGCCCGGGTGGTGGAGCACTGGATCCAGGTGGCCAGGGTATGCCCCTGAGGCCCCTGGGGAGCCCTCCGCGCCCCGTCCGCTCTTGGCCTTGTGGTCTGTGGTCCAGGCCCCTGAGAGACGTGCGTGCGCCTTCCCTGCGGCATGTGGGCCGGACCCACACAGCCCGCTGCCGGGGCGCTTGCTTCCTCCTCCGGGTCCTTCCCGGGTCGAGCTCAGATCCCCCTCCTGGGAGCACCCCTCCCGGGTCCCCAAGTGCCTCCCGGGGCTCCCTTCCCGCTGGGAGGGGCGGTCCCACTGAGAGGGCCGAAGACCCCGCCTCATGCCTGCCCCTCGGTCGCCAGGAATGCCGGCTGCTTAAGAACTTCTCGTCCCTCTACGCCATCCTCTCGGCCCTGCAGAGCAACTCCATCCACCGGCTGAAGAAGACGTGGGAAGAAGTCTCCAGGTACGGGCTTCTCCCGTGGGGGCTCCGGGTGCACCCTGGGCACCACCACCCCCGCCCTGTGACCCTGGGACCCCCAGGAGGCTGGGGTCCCGGCGGCCCAGGCCTCTCCCTGCCCACTGGCCCTAGGACAGCAGCTCCGCCTCAGGACTCAGTTTCCTTATCTGTCGGGCACTGGATTGAGCCACCTTTTTTTTTTTTTTTTTTTTTTTATTTTTAGGGCCGTACTCGCAGCCTGTGGAGGTTCCCAGGCTAGGGGTTGAATCGGAGCTGCAGCTGCCGGCCTACACCGCAGCCACAGCCACAAAGGATCCGAGCCAAGTCTATGACCTACACCACAGCTCACGGCAATGCCGGATCCTTAACCCACTGAGCGAGGCCAGGGATCAAACCTGTGATCTCATGGTTCCTGGTCGTGTTCCTTAACTGCTGAGCCGAGAAGGGAATTCTTGGATTGAGCCACCTTGAAGATCGTGTGTTTACTTCACAGTTACACAACTCTGTCCACCTGAAATCAAAACTTGCAGGAGTTCCCGTTGTGGCTCAGTGGGTTAAGAACCCGACTAGTACCCATGAGGATGTGGGTTTGATCCCTGGCCTCGCTCAGTGGGTTAAGGATCCGGTGTTGCCGTGAGCTGCCGAGTAGGTTGCAGACATGGCTTGGATCCCGCCTTGCTGTGGCTGTGGTGTAGGCCGGAGGCTGTAGCTCCGACTCGACCCCTAGTCTGGGAATCTCCATATGCTGTGGGTGCAGCTCTAAAAGAAAAACAATTTAAAAATTCAAAAGTAAAAGAAAAAGACTTTCCAAAACAGAGCCACTCAGTAGAATGCGAAGGCAAAGGGGGGGTCCCAGGTGACCCAACATGAGAGTCTGCCCCTGCCCCAGGCCCGCAGAGCCCTCAGGGGCCAGTGGAACCCTGTTTGAAGACCTCCCTTCCAGGCAGTTGGGGTCTCTGGGTCCTTAAACTTTTTTGCACACCCCACCCCCACGTTCCCCACTCTCTCCTTCCTTCCTCCAGGGAGAGCTTCCGGATCTTTCAGAAGCTGTCGGAGATTTTCTCAGATGAGAACAACTACTCCCTGAGCAGAGAGCTGCTCATCAAGGTAGAGTCAGGCGTGTAGGGCTGGGTGGTCTTGTGTTCCCACTGAAAGCTTCTTGAGTTGGGATCTGTTTGGTCCGCGGGCAGGTGGGGGCCCAGAGGCCTGAGTCGGGGCTGGAGCGGGCCGGCTGGGCTGTTCCAGAGGTGGGGGGCAGGATTAGAGTCTCCTGGGTCTTCACTGGTCCCTCCCTGGCACTCAGCTCCCCCCAGGGGGTGGACGGGGTCAAGGGCAGGGCGTTTCTTTCTTCCCCGGACCATCCCAGCCTGTCGCCACGAAGCCAGGCCCTGTCGCTCCTCCGTCTGCGCTCACCTCCGAGGGCCGGGCACCCCACCTGCCTAGGGGCGGTACTGCAGGCTCCGCTCAGCCCTGGGTCCAAATGAGCAGACCCGGGAGGCTGACCTGGGTGCGGGAGGCTGACCTGGGTGCGGGGGACTCCCCACTCCGCCCCAGGGCAGGTGCTGCAGGTGAACCCCTGGGACTCTTGGATCCTCGCCACAGGGCCTCCACTGGCCAAGATGTACGCCCGGATGGCTCGTGGCAGGCACAGAGGAGCTAGCGCCTTCGCGAGTCCTTCCACAGAAGCTTCTGTATAGTTGAGGGTGCAGGGTGCCATTGTGCAGTGCTCGCAGCAGCCCTAGCTCACCCCGTCAGAGGTGGCACCGAGGAGACCCCTCTGGGCAGGGGACATCCAGGGGGCGCCTTGGGGACGTGAAGCCTTTGGCCGGGCGGACATCCACTCAGCCAGGTCCCCCAGAGTCCCTCTGCCCATGGCTCGCCCTGCTCGGGGGTGGGGGGCCAGCACACACCAGAGGCTCTGAGCCTCGACCCGCTCCATGGGGAGGCCGGGTGGGGGAGTCTGTTCCCCTCTGAGTCCTTCTGAGGCTTGTTCAGAGGCGAGTCCCTGCCCCTCTGGGCCTCTGTTTCCTCATCTGGAGAGTGGGAGAGTTCCCGTTGTGGCTCAGTGGGTTAAGAATCCACCTAGTATCCATGAGGATGCTGGTTGGATCCCTGGCCTTGCTCAGTGGTTAAGGATCTGGTGTTGCCATGAACTGTGGCGTAGGTCACAGATGCTGCTCGGATCCCATGCGGCTGTGGCTGTGGTGTAGGCTGGCAGCTACAGCTCCGATTTGACCCCTAGCCTGGGATCCTCCATAAGTTACCGGTGTGGCCCTAAAAAGAAAGGAAGGAACGGAGGGAAAGAAAAGAAGAGGAATGATGCCCCTGGGGTGTCCACCTCTCAGGGAGGCAATGAGGTTCCAGCCGGAAAAGGAAACGCGCCTGAGTTTTGGGCGGGACCCTCCCGGGGTGGGGATGGTGACAGCACAGCCACAGTGATGGGCATGTGACTGTGAGTCCTCGGAGACCCCAGGGGCAGGTGGAGTCCTGTCTGCACTTTGCAGATGAGGAAATGGGCTCAGGGAGGCCAGGCTGCAGCCCAAGGTCCCATTGGGAGCTGGAACCGGGGTCAGATCTGGAAGCAGGAGGCGCTCTAGAGTGGGGCGCGGGGGTAGGGGCAGAGGCCTCAGCGACCCCATCCTCCGCCCCGCAGGAGGGGACCTCGAAGTTCGCCACCCTGGAAATGAACCCCAAGAGAGCCCAGAAGCGACCGAAGGAGCCGGTGAGTGTGCCCGCCCTCAGCCCTCCCTCCGGCGGCCACACCGCCTGCCGCTAGACCTGACGTACGCCAGGCCCGGTGGGGCCGCGCCCTGACCGGCTGGTGTCCCAGGGCACTAGTTGCGGCCACCAGCGCCAGGGCCCGGAAGAGCGGGACCCAACGGGGGTTTGGCGGTGGGGAGCGGCCAGGGCCTTTGCCAAATAACCAGGCCCGGAAGGTGGCTGGAGGCGGGTTGGACCCGTGGGCGCCGGGAGGGGCATTTGGGAGGGACAATAGAGGTCCCCAGGCTGCTTCCGGTGAGCTGAGGCGTCTCCAGGGGAGGGCCTCGGGCTTTGCTCATCGGCCCCCTCCCCCGGTCTCGCAGGGTGTCATCCAGGGCACCGTCCCCTACTTGGGCACGTTCCTCACAGACCTGGTGATGCTGGACACCGCGATGAAGGACTATCTGTATGTGAGTGAGCGCGCGGGCGGGGCGGGGCGGGGCGGGGCCCTGAGCGCGGAGCAGAGGCCACGCCTCCAACGGGGCGGGGCCTCAGCCCTGGGCTCTGAGCGGAGGCCACGCCTCCTCTCACGAGAACCCCTGGCCGCCCACGTGTCCTGGGGACACCTGCCCGTCTTAGCAAAGAGTGAACAGAGCTTGACGAGCTAGTGGGGCTCAGGGCTGCAGGGGCGGTTGGCCCAGCGGGACGCAGCCCCGCCCTCAGGCTGCGGTCACGGGTGGAGAGAAGCTGGGCCCTCCAGGGTCAGGCTGGGCCTTCCCGCCCAAGGCCTCTGCCTCTCCCATCCGGGCCAGGAGCGTGCCGCGCTGCCCCCTGGTGTCTGCTCTGGGTGGTGCAGCCTGAGAGGGGGGCGAGGGGTGGCGTGGGCAAGGGGGCGCTGTCTGATGCCCCCCCCCCCGCTGTCTGCTTTCCAGGGCAGACTGATCAACTTCGAAAAGAGAAGGAAGGTGAGCCGCCTGAGCCTCCTGGGAAGGGGCTGGGTGTTGGGGGGCTCTCTGCCCCACCCCCGTTACATTTACCAGGGGAGCTGGGGACAGATTGGGGGGGGCAGGAGGGCCAATCCAGGACAACCTGGGGAGGGGGCTGTTTGAACCAGGCTGTGCGAAGAGGGCAGGAAGAGGGGACCCAGAGGCTGGCCCCAGGCCCGCCCACCCAGGCCGTCACCGCCCTGTCCTTTCCTCTGGCCCCAGGAATTCGAAGTCATCGCCCAGATCAAGCTGCTCCAGTCGGCCTGCAACAATTACAGCATCGCACCCGAGGAGCAGTTCCGGGCCTGGTTCCGGGCCATGGAGTGGCTCAGCGAGACCGAGAGGTGAGCCTGGGTGGGCCGTTCTGGGTGAGCACAGGTGGGCTGTCCCTGGGCATCTCCGGAGAGCCTGTGGCTTAGGATCCTGATGTCTCCGGGGACGGCCGGGCCCCTGGACTCCACCTGCCGGGCGGCCCCAGGAAGGGAGACCCACGTGAGGCTCCTGGGAGCCTCAGCCGCCACTGTTCCCGTAGCTACAACTTGTCCTGTGAGCTGGAGCCCCCCTCAGAGTCAGCCAGCAACACCCTCAAGGTCAAGAAGAACACGGCCATTGTCAAGCGCTGGAGCGAGTGAGTGCCCGGGGGCTGGGCGGGCTCCGTCGGGGCTCAAGGGCGCCCGGGGCTGGGAGCGGGCTCTGGATCCAGACAGCTGACACTGGATCCCAGCTGCCCTGGGACCGGGCCATTTGCCTCACCTCCCTGGGCCTCCGTTTTTTCCCCTGTGAAAACGGGTGACGCTAAACCCCTGCCGGACCCCGGAGCCAGGGGGGTGTTTACCTGAGTGCAGGGCGGCAGGGGTGGGACTTGTCCCTGGAGAGGCCTCCCCCAGGTCAGCCAGCCCTTCTGTGCAGCCGCCAGGCCCCCAGCACGGAGCTCAGTGCCAGCAGCAGCTGCCACTCCAAGTCCTGTGACCAGCTCAGGTGCGGCCCCTATCTCAGCAGTGGGGACGTTGCTGACGCACTCAGCGTCCACTCGGCTGGGTCCTCCAGCTCCGATGTGGAGGAGATCAACGTGAGCTTTGTCCCAGAGTCCCCCGATGGCCAGGAGAAGAAGGTGACTGCCCCATGTTCCGTCCCCGACAGCCCCTCCCAGCCCCTCTGGTCTTAGCGCCCGAGTTCCCTGTCTACACCTGCGAGAGGGGCCGGGAAGCCCCCACTCGCCAGCAGGGCTCCCAGAACCGCCCAGAGCTGGACGCTGGCCTGGGGCACCCGGCAGGGCCCCAGGCTTCTGCTGACCGTGCCGTCCCCCGCAGTTCTGGGAGTCGGCCTCCCAGTCGTCCCCGGAGACCTCCGGCATCAGCTCGGCCTCCAGCAGCACCTCCTCCTCCTCAGCCTCCACCACGCCCGTGGCCACCACGCGCACCCACAAGCGTTCCGTCTCAGGGGTCTGCAGCTACAGCTCCTCGCTGCCCCTCTACAACCAGCAGGTGGGTGACTGCTGCATCATCCGGGTCAGCCTGGACGTGGACAACGGCAACATGTACAAGAGCGTCCTGGTGAGCTGGGGGGGCGTCCTGTGGGCCCCTCTCTGCCGGGCCGTAGGCCTGGGCCCGTTAGCATGGGTCAGCGCCCCCGCCCCCGCGCCTGCAACGGAACCGGCCGTCCAGGGGGTTGACAAGGACAGACGGTCAACCGGATACAGGAATAAAAAAGCCAGTGCAGGAGTTCCCACTCTGGCTCAGCAGGTTAAGAACCCGACTAGTATCCACGAGGACAGTGGGTTAAGGAGCCAGTGTTGCCACGAGCTGCAGTGTAGGTCGCAGACACGACCTGGTTGGATCTGGTGTTGCTGCAGCAGCTGCAGCTCGGATTTAACCCCTAGGCTGGGAACCTCCATATGCTGCAGGTACAGCCCTGCAAAGACAGAAATAAAAAAGGAAGCCAGTGCTGGGGGCTGTGGACCAGAGTTGACATCAGCAGTGGGCGGGGCCTCCTTGATAAAGCACCTGAGTGTGGGAGGAGCAGCAGGGCTCCGGCGAGTGTCAGGGCCTCATCTTGTGCGAGGGGGACAGGAGCCACCGTAAGCTGGAGTGAGGGGATGGGCAGCAGTGACCTTTGGCTTCTCCAAGGTGGGGTGGAGGGAGCCCAGTTAGGAGTTAGGCTAGAAAAGCAATGGCCGCACCACGCTGCTGGCCGTGGAGGTGGCCGGCGGTGTTAAGACCCTGGGTATAATTTGAAGATTGAGATCAAGCCAACGGGAAGCCAACGGGATTTGCCAACAAATACTGTGTGTGTCGGGGGTGGGAGCTGGGGCGGGGGGCTCCTTTCATCCTCCAGAACTCAGGCTGCAGATGAGCTGTTTGCACCCCCCAACACTCACCCCACCGACCCACCCTAGGTCTGGTGGCCCATTAACGCCGTCGCGTGTGGGACCTTGTGTCTGCGGCCTCGGGGTCGAGGCAGCAGGGGTCAGCCTGCACTGTCCACCAGGGCAGCCTCCAGCCAGTGCAGGCCTGGCACGTAGGCAGCCACCGGGCATCCAGCCAGCTCCTCCTCTCCCCTCAGGGCTGGGACCAGATGCTGTCTGTTCCCCGGCTGTTGCTGTGGGTGGGCGGGGTCCAGGGGAGCAGCGTTGGGGTCAGGCACCCTCGGGAGACCCCTCCTTATTGCAGGGGGTCGGGGGGGAGAAGGTGGCGTGACCCATGGACCCTGCACCCTGAGCGAGGTACCAAGGCAGCTCCGAGGGTCCATGGACCCCCAAGCTACGCCACACCTTATGCTAACGGCCTGCCCCCCACCCCATCCAGGTGACCAGCCAAGACAAGGCTCCGGCCGTCATCCGCAAGGCCATGGACAAACACAACCTGGACGAGGATGAGCCGGAAGATTACGAGCTGGTGCAGGTCATTTCAGAAGATCGAAGTAAGTCGGGGCCGTTCAGGGGGGCAGTGGGGCTGTGGCGGGGGAACGCCATACCCCAGGCCCGCACCCTAAAAAAATGTACCACCAGGTGGGACTGGGCTTGGCCCACACACTGACCTGCCTAGGGGCCTCCATGGATGCCTCCAGCGTCTGCTCACTGGCCCCTGGTGGCTGCTGGGCCGGCCCCATACATGACGGAAATTTCTTTCTCAATGTTCTAGAGGCTAGAGGTCCAAGACCAGGGTGCCAGTGTGGTCAGGTTCTGGTTGAAGGCCCTCTTCCGGGTCGCAGGTGGCCGGCTTCTCACTGTGTCCCCACAGTGGGGAAGGGGGTGGTGAGCTCTCCAGGGTCTCTTCTGTGAGGTCACCGATCGCATTCATGGGGCGCCACCGTCGTGACCGAACGGCCTCTCAAAGGCCACTGCTCACGACCCCGTCACCTTAGGACTGGGGCTTCAGCAAAGTCACAGGGAACGCAAACTTTCAGCCCACTAAGCCCAGAGGCTGCTAGGGAGCCGCTGGAAATCCTCCAGACTGGGAAAGGAAAAGAATCAAGAACAAGCACAGACTTGGAGCCAGACAGCTGCAGCTGGGAGACCTCAGGCAAATTCCTAAAGCACCCTGTGCCTGTGTCCCCATCCCCGCGACGGAGAGAAACAGGGAGTGAGTTCATTCACACATCTGGGAGCTCGTGTGTGCGCGTGCGCCGTGGATGCGCCGTAGCTGCAAAGGTGTTTCTTTAGGGCTGCACCCGCGGCATATGGAAGTTCCCAGGCTGGGGGTCGAATCAGAGCTACAGCTGCCGGCCTACGCCACAGCCACAGCCACAGTGACGCCAGATCCGAGCCACATCTGCAACCGAGACCACAGCTCGCGGCAACGCCGGATCTTTAACCCCCTGAGCGAGGCCAGGGATCGAACCCGCAGCCTCATGGTTCCTAGTCGGATTCGTTTCCGCTGTGCCACGACGGGAACTCCCGTAGCTGCAAACGTCGTCGTTACTTTCTTTCACTTCCCACGAGCCACTCACCAGCTCACAGCCGTTACCCAGATGCTACCCATGACTCCCCCAGCAAAAAAAAAAAACCTGGGAGTCGTTTTCTAAGTCCTCTCTCAGCTTCTTGCACCGTTTTGGTGAGGCAGACAGGGCCGGTGGCACCCGCGGCTTACAGAAAAGGAAGACCCAGGCCGCAACAGTTAAGGACCAGAGTGAAAGCCACACGACGGAGGCCAGAGCGCAAACTCCAGCCCCTCATGGGGAACAGCAGGCTCAGGGTCAGAGGAGAGGGCGGGAAATAGATGCCAAGAACAAATACCTGGAGTTCCCTGCTGGCCCAGCAGGTTAAGGATTCGGCAGTGTCACTGCAGTGGCTTGGTCGCGTCTGTGGCTCAGGTTCAGTCCCTGGCCCAGGGACTTCAGAATGCCGTGGGTGCAGCCAAATAAACAAATAAATGTAAAAAGTTGAAGAAAAAAAAAAAAAGAACAAGTACCTGCTGGGAGCCCCAGCACCCAGGGGGCGTGGAGACCTCCCTGGAACCGGCTCAGGAAGCCTGGGGCAAAGCCTGCTCCTCACGGGGCCCCAGAGCCCGCGTCTTGAGCTGGGTGGGATTCAGAGGAGGAGGCCTGGGTTCTAGAATGTTCACTCCAGCCGGAGGCCCTGATCAGCGGAGGGGACGTGGCGGGGTGGGGCGTGGGCTGACCCTTTGCCCGCTGCAGACTGAGGCGGGGCTTTCTGGAGTCAGGGTCCTTTTTCAACAGGAGTCGTTAGGTTTCATCGGTGTCCCGGCGGAGTCTGTCCCAGGCAGGTGGCGTTAGGAGGGCTCCGGAAGTGGCGTTGGGGGGGGTGTCTCGTGTCTCTGGGTCAGGCCCGCGCTCGCAGGGGTCCTCGCACGGTGGGGTGTCCCGCGAGGCCTCTCTAAGCACGGCTGACCCTCTGCCCCTCCCTGGCCAGAGCTAAAGATCCCCGACAACGCCAACGTGTTCTACGCCATGAACTCTACTGCCAACTATGACTTTGTCCTGAAGAAACGGACCTTCACCAAGGGGGCAAAGGTCAGGCACGGAGCCAGCTCTACCCTCCCCCGCATGAAGCAGAAGGGACTCAAGATCGCCAAGGGCATCTTCTGACTGGTCCCGACCGAGCGGGCCTCTCCGGGGTCCGGCTGGCTGGACGGCTGAGCACTTACAGACTGCAGTGGCCCGGGCCGGCGGGCCCTCCTGCCCGACCTGCCAGCCCGGGCCACGCCGGACTCCAGCTCCACCCTGAACCTCTCCTGCCGCCGGGATTGACGCCCGCCGATCGGGGGGCTGACCTGGCCTCCTGTGGACCCCTCGCTGCCTTAGGTGCCTTCCGCTCTCTGGAACCAGACGACTCGCTGACTTTTGCCAAGGAGCGCTGCCAATGGGCACGGAGCCCTGCCTGCCGCCAGGCACCGCCCTCTGTACACTTGCCTCACACCTGCCCAGGTGTGGGCCACTGCCACCTGTGCCCGTGGGCACCCCAGGGCACCCACTCATCCACCAGGTCCGACCACTGCAGTTCTCTCCTCGGGCCCTCGCGGGGTCCCGCCCCTCCTCACGCCACTCTAGCCTTTCTCGGGCTGCACCAAAGATTCCATCGTCAGGGCCAACTGGAAGTGAGGAAGGCTCGCCCACCGCCCGCTCCAGCCCTCCCCTGGGAGAGGAGAGAGAGAGGGACCTCCTCACAGGCCACACTCGTAACTGGTGAGCAAGGACGGCTTCAGCCAGGTCCCACTGACGTCACATCCCACGCCACTGCAAGCGCCGTTCACCGCGGCATCTGGGCTTCACGAGACCACGCGAGACGGGGGTTAGTGAGAAAGGATGGTTTGGGGAAGGGGGGGGATTGAATATTTGTATAAAAGGTGAAAAAAATGTTTACTGGTTGGGGAGGGGCAATATTTATTTGTTGTAAATAGCAAATGTTAGACTTGAATATTATATTAAAAGCCAGTTTCTACTATAGCCTGGGAGCTGTCATGTCGTTCTCTCACTGCCTGTGCTCGTTTAAATGAAATTCAGACTCTCGCATCCTGTGTTCAGCTAGGATGTCCTGCAGGGTTGTTGGGTTATGTTGTGCAGGAAAAGTGAGAAGGGCCAGCCCCGCTTCTCAGGCCCACGCAGAAGTCCACCTTCCACAGCAGATGTTTCCTTCAGTGTCAGTAAACTGAGCAACGAGCTGAGACAGCCCCTTGGAACCCCTGCGGTTTGAATTTGGAAGTGCCTTCACGTGGCATAGCAACAACCTCTGAAATTTAGGTGTTTTGAAAATATCACTTTAAATAGAAAAAAGAGGAGTTCCTGTCGTGGCGCAGTGGAAACAAATCTGACTAGGAACCATGAGGTTGTGGGTTCAATCCCTAGCCTTGCTCAGTGGGTTAAGGATCCGGCGTTGCCGTGAGCTGTGGTGTAGGTCACAGACGCGGCTGGGATCCCGCGTTGCTGTGGCTGTGGTGTAGGCCGGTGGCTACAGCTCCGATCAGACCCCTAGCCTGGGAACCTCCACATGCCGCAGGTGCGGCCCTAAAAAAAAATGACAAAAGACAATAAATAAATAGGAAAAAGAATAAGGGTCAGTCTCTCCATGGGAACAACAGTTAAGCTAGGGAGGAGGAAACGATCAGAATCAACAATTTGGGGGACTCTGGAACCTCATCAGACACAACAGCTGGGGTGGCCCTTGATGAAGGGTGATGCTGTTAAACTTCAGGAAGACTCCGCCGGGTCATACGCTGACCCCTGAGACAATGGAGCAGAAGCCAGTGACTAAACAGCAAGGAATACAGGCTTTGCGAAAAGAGTTTGGGAAATTCACTGTTGAGAAAAACAGAAGACTGGAGTTCCCATTGTGGCTCGGTGGTAACGAACCCAACTAGTATCCATGAGGATGTGGGTTCAATCCCTGGCCTCAGTGGGTTAAAAATCTGGCATTGCCGTGAGCTGAGGTGCAGGATGTGGCGTGGCTGTGTCTGTGGTGTAGGTTGGCAGCTGCAGCTCTGCTTTGACCCCTATCCTGGGAACCTCCATACGCCACACATTTGGCCCTAAAAAAGCAAAAACAGAAAAAAGAAACAGGAAAATAGGGCTTGTTCATGGGAAGTGGGGAAAAATTTGACAGAAACTATCCCTGAGGAGGCTCAGACGTTAAAATTACTCGTCAAAGATGTTAAGTCAACTGTCTTAAATGTGCTCAGTGAGCTAAAAAGAAACCATGGACCAAAAAACCAGAGGAAGTCAAGAGAACAGTGTAAGAACATACAGAGATTTTAGTAAAGAGGTAGAAATTCTAAAAGGAGACCAAATGGAAGGTCTGGAGCTGAAAAGTACAATAACTGAAAAGAAACTCACTAGAGGGAATTGGTGACGTAGCTGAGCAGCCAGAAGAAAGAATCTGTGAACTTGAGGCTAAGGCAATTGAAATTACTCTGTCTGGAGTTCCCGTCGTGGCTCAGCGGAAATGAAACTGACCAGCATCCATGAGGTTGCGGGTTCAATCCCTGGCCTTGCTCAGTGGGTAAAGGATCCGGCGTTGCCGTGAGCTGTGGTGTAGGTCACAGATGCGGCTCGGATCCGGCTTTGCTGTGGCTGTGGCGTAGGCTGGTGGCTGCAGCTCCAGTTCACTGCCTAGCCTGGGAACCTCCATCTGCTGTTGGTGCGGCCCCAAAAAGACCGAAAAAAAAAGTTATTCTGTTTGAGGAGCAGAAAGGAAAAAGTGTGAAGAAAATTGAACAGACCCAGAGGGACCTTGGGGACACCACCAAGTGTAACAACATATGCATAAGGAGGGTCCCAGGGAGTTCCCTTTGTGGCTCAGTGGTTAACGAATCCAACTAGGAACCATGAGGTTGCAGGTTCGATCCCTGGCCTTGCTTGGTGGGTTAAGGATCCGGCGTTGCCGTGAGCTGTGGTGTAGGTTGCCGACACGGCTCGGATCCAGTGTTGCTGTGGCTGTGGCGGAGGCTGGCGGCTGTAGATCCTGTTAGACTGCTAGCCTGGGAACCTCCTCCACATGCCGCGGGTGCAGCCCCAGATAAGGCAAAAAGACAAAAAAAAAAAAAAAAGGAGGGTCCCGGAAGGGAGAAAGGAGCAGAGACAATTTGAGTAAATAATGGCCGAAAACGTCTCAAATTTGATGAAAGACATAAATCTACGCATGAAGCTCAGTGAAACTCCAAGCAGGATAAACTCAAAGAGAGACACACAAAACACATTATAACACAGTGGTTGAAAGATAAAGAGGAAATCTTGAAAGCAGCAAGAAAGAAACAATCCACGTTCAGGGTGGGATGGGGGGTGTGCCTCCCTAATAAGATTAACAGCTGAATTTTCATCAGAAACCGTGGCAACCAGAGGGCAGAATGATGTATTTAAAGTGTTAAGAGGACAAAAAAGGAATTCTACATCCAGATCCAGTAAACTGCCCATTAAGGAGGAAGGGAAATTAAGATGTTGCCAAATACACGAAGTTAAGGGGATTGTTATTAACAGGGGATTGTTATTAACAGTCGTGCAGACAAGAAATGCTAATGGGAGCCCTTTGGGCTGAATGAACAAGCTCCGGGAAGTCACTCAAAGCCAGATGCAAAAGTAAAGGACGTTGGAGTTCCTCCTGGGGTGCAACTCTGAAACTCTGGGACACAGGTTCCATCTCCAGCCTGGCACAGCGGGTTAAGGATCTGGCAGTGCGGCAGCGGTGGCCTAGTTTGCAACTGCTGCTCAGATCTGATCCCTGGCCTGAACTGTATGTGCTGTGGGGTGGCCAAAAAGGGAGAGAAAAAGTAAACTCGGAGAGAGAACTAACAGGTGGTTCTAGAAGCCTGTTTTGGGGAAGGTTAAGGATCCGGTGTTGCCGTGTGCTGTGTTATAGGTCACAGACACAGTCAGATCCTGCATTGCTGTGGCTGTGGTGTCGGCCACCAGTTCAGCTCCTAGCCTGGGAACTTCCATATGCCGCAGGTGTGGCCCTAAGAAAAGAAACAAAGAAAGAAATATCTAGGAGTTCCCTTGTGACACCATAGGTTAATGGGCCAGCATCATCATTATAACACCAGCTCAGGCTGCTCAGGTTCGATCCCTGGCCCAGGAACTTCCACCTGCCAAGGGTGTGGCCAAAAAAAAGGCAACAATAACAAAAAACAAAAACAGAGAACTATTTAGAATAGGCAATTTGATTGGAACAGAAACTAGATTCCCAGGGACAGGGAGATACGGAAGACTGGGGAATGGGTACAAAGTTTCCGTTTGAGGTGATCAGGTTTTGGAAATAGGTAGTGGGGATGGTTACACAACAGCATGAGTGGTGTTAATGTCACTGAATCCTGCTCTTAAAATATATTTACTTAATATTTTATATTTAAATATAAAACTAAAAATTTTATGTCGTGCATGGTTTACCTCCATTTTTTAAAAAATTACATTTGCAAGGACCACTTCCTGACCCAGGAAATACTTTTTCCACAGCCCGGAGGAAGAGGGAACATTTTCTGCTTCTCCGGAGTTTCTTTGGACCACACCCAGCCAACACTTAGAGATTTCAAGGTCGTCCTGGAATTCCACCTGCAGAGTGGGTTAAGGATCTGGCAGCGGTGGCCTAGTTTGCAACTGTGGCTCAGATCTGATCCCTGGCCTGGCCTGTGGGGGGAATTGTAGACAGAATTGTGTACAGATTGAAACAAGCAGTGTGGGGAGAAGACAAGGGCCAGGGGAGGTTGTTAGCCTGTGGACTGGCCGGACTCTGCATCCTCAGCGCCCCCGCAGGGCCCCGTGATCAACCCTTCATCTGTTGGACTCCTTGTCTATGAGCTCAGAATTCCTTCTCCTGCTGGTTTCATGTCCAGGGGACATACTTGTGATGCAGCTTTTAAGGCAGCAGCTGGGCCTCGTCCCATAAGCATTTCTGCTACTTGTGAACTAGGATTTTCTGCAACTCTACGCAACTGACCTCACCTAGAAACATGCTGGAAGGTCCCCTGCCACGTGGTGGCTACCAGGCACATGGTGGCCGCTCATCCTGGCCACCGTCAATGGATTGCGGTAGTGCTGGGTTACCAGGATGCTGATGGTGGCTCCTGCCAGTGCAGGACCCGTACACGTCCCTCAGCGGCTGGGGTGAAGTCAGAGGCCATGTGGTTCTGGCGTCACCGACTCGCGCCAACACCAGCTTCCAAATGCAATCATGTAGGTGTTGACCTTGTCTTAAAGGGTAGCTGGGCTGGAGCCCTTGGATCTTGCCGTGCCCTAGGGTGGCCGTGGTTTTGTTTTTTGTATTTTTCTTTTTTTGGCCACCACCAGGGCATGCAGAAGTTCTGGGGCCAGGGATCAAACCCGTGCCACAGCAGGGACAATGCCAGGTCCTTAACCCACTGAGCCACAGGGGAACTCCAGGATGGCTGTGTTCTTTGTCCAAGTCTGTGCTTTGGTCATGTCATGAAGAAGTGGATGGTTTGAACCTTTCCCGAGGGGAAGGTTGAAAAGATTACACATCAGGGTGGGGGTGGGACGGGGCATGCTACCAAAATTCTCAACCCACAAACCTGCTCTGGCACAACCTTGGCAAAGAAATATCAAACCTTGGAGTTCCCGTCTTGGCTCAGTTGTTAACAAAGCCAAGCAGTATCCATGAGGACGTGGGTTTAATCCCTGGCCTCGCTGAGTGGGCTGAGGATCCGGTGTTGCCATGAGCTGTGGTGTAGGTTGCAGGCGCGGCTCGGATCCCGCGTTGTTGTGGCTGTGGCATAGGCAGGCAGCTGCAGCTCCAATTTGACCCCTAGCCTGGGAACCTCCGTATGCCGTGGGCGTGGCCCTAAAAGTACAAGAAAAAAAGAACAGGAAAGAAATATCGAAGCACTTCTCATCAGGGTGATAAACAACAGACTTTGGCCTGAGCCCACCCGTGTGTCCCCTGGGCTTCCCCATGTTGGAGCTGAGGGTTACCACCGGCCCAGCAGGGAGCGTCCAGGAGCCTGGACAGTCTCTAGCCTGCACCGTGGTTAAGCGTTATCAGCTTCATCCCCGGGGTACAGCCTGGGAAGGCAAGAGCCAGGTGACTCACGGGCTGAGGGGCAGCCACGGCGTCCTGGTAGCTGTGCAGGTTTCACAGGGCAGAGCTGGCTTCTGCCAGGGAGGCCTTCACCTTGCAGCCCAGGGGCTGAGTGCACAGCTGGATGCCGGCCATCCTGTGGGGCCAGCTCCCCAGCCGGCCAGGGACATACTATCTCGAATGACAGGCACGACTGTGCTTTCCCCCAGCAAGCGGGAGTTCTACTCCCCAGGCGGAGTTCAGGCCCGGCGGAGGCTCCCGAGAGCAGACCCAACAGGTAGAAACACTCAGAGGAGCCGCGTGCACTGATGTGTCAGAGGAGGGACAGTCAGCAGGAAAGCCCGCCTGCAGCGAGGGACCGTCTCCTTCCCTCTTTTCTTTTTTGGCTGCCCCGCGGCATTGAAGTCCCCAGGCCAGGGCACTTGCGACCTACGCCGCAGCTGCAGCAACACCAGATCCTTAACCTACTGTGCCAGGCTGGGGATCAAACCCGTGTCCCAGCGCTCCAGATACTCTGCCAGTCCCGTGGCACCATGGCAGGAACTCCTCCTCAGTCTTTTGTACGTGAGAGCACTTGACCGAGGCAGGAAGCCCAGAGCAGCCGCGGCCAGCCTGGAGTGTGCCCTGTTCGGCTGCTTCGTGGGGCTGCGGGACTCGCTTCCCAGGCTCAGCCTTCCATCTGCGGCTGGAGAGGGAGAGTGGCTGGCCGGCCCCCGGTGCTGCTGTCCTCACCCCCGCCACCGCCCCAACCCACCAGGCTGAGCTGCTCAGGGCCCTGGGACCTCTGACCCCTCACCCTTACATCACTGTGACCAAAGAATGGGGTAGCCCCTGACATTGTTGCCAGCTAGGACGTTGGAGTCTCTGGGTTTGTCTTGCCCTGATGACCTTGGGCATGTGCCCAGGCCAGACTCCCAGAGGTGGCATTGACCCTGACTCTGACCTCTGCCAGAGCCGTCGGGCACGGCCGCATGCTCTGTCCTCTTGCTGCCTTGCTTCTGACCTTCACTGTGAGTCTTTCTTCTCTCATTGACTTGGTCCAGCTGGAGGCTAGAACACAGGGTCCCTCCCCGCAGCCCAGAGGACCTGCGCAGGCCTGGGCCCCCTTGGTCCAGAGGCGGCCCCCGCCTGCGCAGCCCAGCTCTTCTCTTGGCTGTGGCCGCCAGCCCTGCCCGCCTCAGAGCCAGCAGGCTTGTGTCGAAGGGTCCTCGCCTGAACCCCAGCCCTGGCCCTGATGCTTCAGTTCTTCAGTCCGTTTCCTCCTCTGACATGAGGATGGTCCTGCCGGCTTCCCGGAGCTTGCGGACTGACAGATCGGGGGAAACGGGTTGGGCCAGGCACCGGTGATGTCACGGTGGCTGAGGGTCCCCTTCCTCCCGCTGGGTCTTGGGGGCAAAGAAAGACGCCAGACAGAGAGATGAGGCTTTATTTAGGAAGAGCTCGGGAGGGAAGGTGGGCTCCGGGGTCCCACCCTGTGGCCTCTGGAGGCCAAGGACATTAGAAGCCAATGACTACGGGCATCTGAGCCACCTCAGCGTCGCTGGTTGGGGGAGCTGGGGCGGCCTCCGAGTCCCCTGTTGGGGGCGCTGGGGTGGCCTCTGAGTCCCCCGTGGGGGGCACGGGTATGGCCCCCGCGTCGGCCACCGTGGGCAGTTCCTGGTAGGTGGTGGCCCAGTACCGCAGATAGCTGGCCCGCAGGTGCTGCTTCATGGAGCTGCTGCCCATGTCCTTGGTAATCTCCAGGTAGCTGCCGCTTTCCAGGGTGTAGGGATCCCAGTGTGTGGGCACACTCGACTGGCCCATGTTAGGGTCCCTGCAGAGTGACAAAGAAGGCTGGGTGGCTGGGTGGACCCTGGGAGCTCCTGGGAGGCTGGAGACCCGGATCTCTGGGGCTGGTCCCGCTCCAGCTTCCCTGGGGGTCCCCCGCCCCCAACACCCATCCCACGCGGAGTGGGACCCACAAGGCACTTGGCCGTTTCCGGGCACTGGCTGGGCACGTGGGCATCCAGGGGCCCAGCCAGGAGCCCTTAGCCTCCCACAGGCAGGGGTACGGAGGCTCAGGGAGCTCAAGTGGAAGTGAGGGGACCGGGACTGGACTCCAGGCCCTCGGGGGCTAGGTAGCAGGGGTACCCCCCCCCCGCCGCCGCCCTCCTTACCCGGTTCTGGCGAAGTTGGTCCAGTAGGCGATCACGGTCTTGGAGACGGTCCTGTCTTGGGACCGGTAGCCCAGGGGGGTGGCAAAGGGCTTCCCAAAGACGTACTGGAGGTCATCGGCGTGGTCGGCCCCCACCCAGCTGGGGTAGACGGGCATCCGGGAAGGGTGCGAGAACACGTAGGTGTAGGTCTTGGCGCTCCTGGGGCGGGCGGGGGGGGAGACCACCCAGGTTGGCCTGGGGCTCCCCTGGGGACACCCACCCCAGACATGGACCCCAGCCGAAGGCCTCAGGGACAGCAGGGCAGGGTCCGGGGAGTTCCCACAAGACTCAAGAAGGACCTTGACCCTGACACCTGGGGGAAGGAAAGCTGTGGCCAAATACGTAACTGCAGGGGTTCTGTGAATTCCGACTGCTTTTCTACTCCCCCTCCAGCAAACGCACTGTGCCACTTTCCTTTCATAATTCAGTATCAAGGGAGTTTTCCCGGAGTTTCTGTCGTGGTGCAGTGGAAATGAATCTGACTAGGAATGATGAGGTTGCGGGTTCGATCCCTGGCCTTGCTCAGTGGGTTAAGGATCCCGCGTTGCTGTGGCTGTGGTGTAGGCCAGCACCTGCGGCTCCAATTCGACCTCCAACCTGGGAACTTCCATATGCCGCAGGTGCAGCCCTAAAAAGCAAAACAGAAATGAAAAAACAAAGTAGTGCATGCCCTCAGGTGTTTCCTTTTGCCTTGACCGACAGGGAGCTCAGTCCTGAATTTATTACAAAGCCTACATCCTATACTTCTAAGTATAATGTTTTTTCTGGGTGTAATTTTATCTTCCTACTCTTTTTTTTTTTTTTTTTTTTGCTTTTTAGGGCCACACCTGCGGCATATGGAGGTTCCCAGGCTAGGGGCTGAATCAGAGCTGTATCTGCCAGCCACAGCCACAGCCACAGCAATGCCAGATCCGAGCCACATCTGCGACCTACACCACAGCTCACGGCAACGCCGGATCCTTAACCCACTGAGTGAGGCCAGAGATCGAACCCATAACTTAACGGTTCCTAGTCAGATTCATTAACCACTGAGCCACGACAGGAACTCCATCTTCCTACTTTCGAAGCATTCCTAACTTAGTCTTTATTTTCATTGGCTATTAGTATATGGAGGTTTTTAACATGGCTGCAGGCTTGTTTTGGAAGGCGGCAAATCCGAAAGCCTCAACAGATACCACCATCCAGTGTTCGCCCTACGGAGCATGGGGAGGGAAGGCGGAGCCTCCCACGGGGAAGGACCGTGGGGCGCGGGAGGGAGGGACCGTGGGGC
>PVHT021183634.1:259266-375887 GCA_004024745.2 Catagonus wagneri
GGGGAGGGACCGCGGGGCGGGGGAGAGCGTGCAGGGCTGCACTGGGCAGAGGGCCACGGGAAGGTTCTGCGAGGCTCCCGAGACTGGGAGGGGAGGGGCGCCACCTCGAGCCCTGGGAGGCCTGGCAGACGCTGCAGGCACAGGTGGGGACTGAGCTCAGCTCTCCCAGGGTCCTGGAACCTGGGAGCCGCCCAGCTGCGAGGCGCGGGAGCCCGGGGTGCCGGCCCGCCCCTCCCTCCTCACTTGGCATTGGCCCTGTGCTGGGCCACGGCCATCTCCGTGGGCATCAGGAACATGACATCTGTTTCAAGTGCCACCACGGTCTTCTTCTTGGTCTCCTGGGATGAATCCTGAGCCCAGGACTCGGTGTAGACGTCAAAGGTGGTGTTGGCACCTCTGGGCCCCTTGATGGCGGTGAATCCGCTGACCAGCTTGTAGAAGTCCTCCCTGCGGGGACCAAGCCGACCCTGGACCCTCCACCCCGCGCCCGCCAAGTGGGCGTCTGCACCCCTCCCCAGCAGGAGGCAGTGGACGCCCCCCCCATCACCGCCACGGGGCTGTCTTCCGCTGGCGCCTCTCCCAGCTGCCCTGGGGCACCGTCCCCTGTGCCCCCTGCTTACTCCGTGATGGCTTTGCTGTCCCTGTCGATGGCTGGCAGGTCAACGGTGGCAAACAAGTGGCCGTCCATGTCGTTGGTGCCCGCCAGGTAGTCGATGTCGGCGGCGTTGGCGAACAGGTTGGCGGGGTCGTCGGGGATAAAGTCTCCGTCGACCACCGGGGTGAAGCCCAGATAGTGCATCACGGGGTCTGGGGGGCAGGGCAGCAGGTTCTCCCACCTTCCGGTGCCCGCCCGCCCCCTCCTCGAGCTCGGCCAGGAACTAACTCCATCCTCGTTTGTCAGAGTCCGGGGTTGCCCGGCTTCGGCTCCCCGACTTTGGGAGCCGGATAATTCAAGGTCGCGGGCCCCATCCCCCACCCCCGGTCCGCCTCCGCGGGGGGTGTTTAGCACCCTCCCTGGCCTCCACCTGCTGGACACCAGTAGCGCCCTCTCCCCAGCTGCTGCCACCCAGACTTCCGCAGTCTCTGCCTCGTGTCCCCCGGGCACTAGGTCCTGGAGCCAGGACTGTCCCCATCAGCAGCCCCCACTCACACTCCTGTCTTGTCAAGGGCAACCTGTAGGCCAGCGTCAGGGCGCGGGGGTCGGTGATTTTCAGACACCTGGCCATCCTGGCAGTGTCGTCCATGGGGCAGCCCACCTTCTCTGCGACCTGGGGGTTGGGGGGAAGGCAGAGCTCAGGGCGGGGGACGCGGGGTCCAGGATGGACAGTGGAAAGGAGGACGCCCCCCCCACCCCGCGCCCCAGCTCCGTCTTACTGTTTTGGCCCAGAAGAGAGGGTTCTTCTGGATGGCCCAGGGGGACAGCGCCACGCCACTCTGGCTGATGCCTCGCTTAATGAGGCCCTTGTTGTACGGGGAGAGCATCTGCAGCACACGGGTCCTGTCACCAGCCTCGCCCACCGACGCCCGGAAGCCAGCAGCTCCCTCCCTCCGCCTCGGGGCCAGGCCCTCCAGACCTGCAGCGAGACGCTGGCGCCTCCCGCAGACTCCCCAAAGACGGTGATGTTGTTGGGGTCCCCCCCGAAGGCCGCGATGTTCCTCTTCACCCAGGCGATGGCCATGTGCTGGTCCCGGAGGCCGTAGTTACCTGGGGGTGCGGGGTGGGGGGGCTGCGTCGGGGACCCTCAGCGGGACTGGGGGGCTGGGAGCCCGGCCCACACACGGTGCACAATCCGCGTGCGTGTGATAAAAACGTCTCCGTGTGGGGACCCTGGGGAGCCCCAGGGTGGTGCACGGTGGGCCCCAGGAGGCGGGGCTGCAGGGTGGGGATGGGGGGACAGGCAGACGAGGTCTGCCCAGCTCTCTCCTCAGTCCCTCTTGTCCGTCCCGCGGCTTCTGCGTCGCCCCGAGTCACCACCTCGGTGTCCCATCCCCTGCCCCTTTCATCGGCTCCTTGTCCCTCGCTGCCCCCACTTTCTCGGCCTGGCTGGCGGCCCGGTGACTTCTTTCGCTCCAGCTGCCAAGGGCCTCCTCCTGTGTTTCACCGCCTCGCTCTGCAAACAGGATTCTGGGCCTTTCTGGGGGGGCCGTCGGGAGCCGCCTCGGGACAAGGGGTGCTTCGGGGTGTCCCCAGAGCTCAGGGCCCGGAGCGCTGGCTACCCGGACCGCGAGCCCCAGGCACCCGGCCCACCTGGCAGGTTGGAGTCCCCGGTGCTGAGGAAGCCCAGCGGCCCGACGCGGTAGTTGAAGGTGACCACGACAACGCTGCCCCGGGTGGCTATCTCCTCCCCATCGTACAGGTAGTTGCTGAGGAAGTTGGCGCCATGGCCGGACCCCATGAGGAAGGCCCCTCCGTAGATCCAGATCATGACGGGCAGGTCCCTGGAGACTGAGGGGTGCGAGCGGGACCTGTGACCGCAGAGGCACGCGCCCCGTTCCCCTCCCAGCCCCGTGCCGCCGGCAGGGCAGCTCAGCTCTGAGGCCCCCAGACACGACCCAGGGGCGGGGCAGTGGGGAGCAGACCTTCCTTCTTGCCCTGGGGGACCCAGATGTTAAGGTAGAGGCAGTCCTCATCCCCGTAGGTGCTGTCCTGGGTGATGGTGGCCTGCAGGCACCGCTTCTTGAAGCCCGTGGCCTTCAGGGTCCCTGCGGGTGGCGGGAGGGGCCGGTGTGAGGACGGGGTGGGGGGCAGGGGGCAGGGGCAGCCCCACCCGCCCGGGCCTCCCCGCCCGCCCCGCGCCCGCCCACCCCACCTTGCCAGCCCGGGTGTGGCTGGGGGTCCTCCAGGGCCTTGGGGGCGGCGGCAAAGGGGACGCCCTTGAAGACGTCAACGGAGTCGCCAAAGAGGCTAAGCTTCTTGTTGACGCCTTCCACGAAGCCGCCCTCGGTGTACACGGCGCCCAGCTGGGGCGGGAGGCGGAGATCAGGTGGGTGCAGGCTGGCCGGCCCCCGGGGGACGGGGGGGCCACCCCAGGGGCTCCCCAGAGACAGCCTCAAGGAGGGGCCCACCTGCACCCGAGACCCAGACTCTTGCCACCTGCCCACGTTGCTTAAGGAGCCGGCTGGCAGCCTCCCCGGCCCCCCCGGGTGTCTTTGTCCCCGATTCTCAGAGAAAGGTGGTCCAGCCAGTGTGTCTCTACCCGAGGAAACCCTCCAAGAAGACCAGGAGAGGTGGGGGGAGGCTTGGATTCTTGCTTTGGCCCCCTAGACTCGGTCTCCCCCCTGTAAGATGCGTGACAAGCGCACCTCATGGCCTGTGCTTGTCCCGCTGCCCGCAGTAGAAGGTGCCCCATGGACCCTGAACCCTTCATGCCCAGCCGGGAGCTCCCTGAGCGGCGGGCCTGGCTTTCTACCCGCCTGGTCTCGCCTGATGGTGTGTGACTGGCCCTGTGTCCGGTCCTCGCAGCTCCTGTGCTTTCTCCAAGCTGGGAAAGACGCCCGTCCCCAGAGGCGCCGGGACCACTGCTGTGTACCCAGCCCCGGCCCTGAGAAGCCAGTCCCCACGGATACTAGCCGGATTCGTTTCTACTGCGTCACAGCAGGAACTCCCTCAGGCTGGCTCTTTGGCCAGTGACTCCACCTGTCTTCCCTCTGCTGCACCCCATGCCCAGTTTCCAAGCCTGGCCCCGAGGAGGAGAGCGGGGCCCCTCTCCGGGCCCGACCGCTCTGCTGGGTCGCCCCTTACCTTCGCGGCACTGGCTGCGGCCAGGCAGCAGGCCAGGCACCAGACGACCAGCTCCGATCTCCCCATGGTGTGTGGCTGCCTCCAGGTCACCCTGCCTCCGGGCCCGCGGGTATTTATGGGGCTGCGCCAGCAGGGAGCCCAGGGTGGCAGCTGCCTGAGGAGGGTCCCCTCCCCTCCTCTGACCTCTGCCCTTTGCTCCAAGTCGGCAACCCTCCATGTGGTGGGGCCAGGAGCTGCTGTTTCCAGCTGGGCTCAGGCGGGGCCAAGGCTGTGTGCAGACAGACAGACACACACACACACGTGCTGGAATGGTCCCGCTTTCCCAAGGCCCGTGCTCTTGGGTAACCCCGTGTCCACGGTGCACCTGTGCAGGTCACTGCCTTCCTGGGAGCAGAGGCAGATGGCACAGGGCGCGGCTGCAAGTGTGGGGCCCGACGCCTCCATGCCCTGCCAGCAGTTCAGCAGGGGGCACTTCTAGGGGCCTGGGGGCGAGACCCCCAGGACAGGAAGGGCTGTGTGCTCCCGGCCCTTGTGCTGTCCCTTCTCACCGAGGGTGCACTGGGTGTCCGATTTGAGGTGGTCGTGGGGACTGAACAGCACAACGCAGTCCTGCCCTGAGTGTGGGGGGACGTCACTTGCAGCAGGTCCTGGGATGGGAGGCCCAGAGACTACAGGCTCGAGGGCTTCCTGGCGGAAAGGAAGGGCCAGGCCTTCCGGCTACAGGCCCGCAGTGGTCACCAAGGCCGCCAGGACCTACAGACGCACATCTGTCCGTCTCTCCGTCTACCATTTCCGCGTGACGCAGATGGAGAGGGAACCTAACAGCAACAGCAGATGTTGGAGCCCCAGATAAAGCAGCTCCTTCAAGGGACTTGGAGGTGTGACTGCACGTCCACAGTGGGATTCAGCCTAAGGAGAAACAAGGGTGCAAAGCAGTCTCCAGTGATTTTCCGTGGTCTTATTATTTTATCATTTGTTGTTTAAATTTGCACACTTGATAATTTGTTATATGATCTATTATAATGAATTCTATTTTGAAAATAGTGTATAAGAGAAAAAGTAATTATGCTGGTGGTATAACATTTTCAGCATAGATGGAAAAAGAAACAAATGTGAGAGTAGAGAAGTAAAACCTAATAACATTTTTTTTTTGGTCTTTTTAGGGCTGTACATGCGGCATATGGAGGTTCCCAGGCAAGGGGTCCAATCAGAGCTGCAGCACAGCCACAGCAACGTGGGATCCAAGCTGCGTCTGCAACCTACACAGCTCATGGCAACGCCAGATCCTTAACCCACTGAGTGAGGCCAGGGATTGAACCTGTGTCCTCATGGATGCTATTTGGGTTCGTTAACCACTGAGCCACAACAGGAACTCCCTTATAACCTTAAATTTTAATTGGGAAATATCGGTATGAATTCACAATTTTTCTCTATAAAAAATGTCTGTTTCCTAGCTCTGTGTAACCCAAAGCCATAGAGGTAAAGAAAACTCAGGAGCAACAGGCACCCCTTGCTGCTCAGATGAGGGTCTCTAAACACCAAGGACGGGGCACCCTGGAGCGAGGGCGAGGCTGGGCCTGGGGCAGGAAAGCAGGGGAGGAGCCTGGGCCGTGGCAGAGGGTGTGTCCAAGGACAGAAGCCAAGCTGGGGCTGCTCTCCAGCCAAAGACAGACAAGAAGGGCAGCGAAAAGCATGACAGCGATTGATGGAAACAAACCTAGGAAGTGTCTCTCTGGGCATCTTTGGTCGTTGCTATGGTTTCACGAGTGAGGCCAGTGGACGAGGGCGACAACACCAGAAGCTGCCAGTCAATGCTCACGTCATTAAAGGGACCCAGCAGACACCCCGCCTCCCAACTGGATGGGCACATTCGAGGCCGAATTGCTGTTACTTTGTTAGGTGTGAGGACAGCCTTACTGTGTTTTTAAAACAAAAAGTCCTGATGTGTTAGATACACATACTAAAAAGTATGTGATTCTCTTAAATCAATTTCAGCAAAACACAAATACAAAACAACAAAAACAAGGGGGAGAGGCAACTGCTGAAGCCATATGATGGGTAAATGGGGCTCATCACACACTCAGGACTTCTGTGTATATGTGATTTTTTTTGTAACTTTTTTTTTTGTCTTTGTCTTTTATAGGGCTGCACCAGAGGCATATGGAGGTTCCCAGGCTAGGGGTCTAATTGGAGCTGTAGCCACTGGCCTATAACACAGCCACAGCAATGCAGAATCCGAGCCCCATCTGCGACCTACACCACAGCTCACAGCAACGCCAGATCCTTTTTTTTTTTTTTTTGTCTTTTTGCCTTTATCTAGGGCCGCACCCGCGGCATATGGAGGTTCCCAGGCTAGGGGTCTAACAGGAGCTGTAGCTGCTGACCTTCGCCACAGCAACGTGAGATCCGAGGCGCATCTGCAAACTACACCACAGCTCACAGCAATGCCAGATCCTTGACCTACTGAGCAAGGCCAGGGATCGAACCTGCAACCTCATGGTTCTTACTCGGATTCATTAACCACTGAACCACGATGGGAACTCCCCAACGCTGGATCCTTAACCCACTGAGTGAGGCCAGGGATCGAACCTGCAATCCTAGTTGGGTTCATTAACCACGGAGCCACGACGGGAACTCCAACAAACCATTTTTTAACGGGAGGATGTAGGTATTTAGGTCTCTAAGTGCGGAACCACCAAATACCACTCAAGAACGCGGGCAGGGAGCTCTGGCGCGCAGCGGGTTAAGGATCCAGTGTTGCCACAGCCGCGTAGGCTGCAGCTGCAGCTTGGACTCAAGCCCTGGTCTGGGAACTTCCACATGCCGCAAGCATCCGCAGCTAAAGTCACTTCTGGCTGCTCTCACCGGGGCTGCCTGGCGGAAGGCATCAGGTCTGTTCTCAGCCATCCCGGCACCGCCCAGCACGTGGTCACTGAACGAACAGCTAAAGGAACAGACGATGTCCGGCCAGAGCCCAAGGCCCCAGGCCAGAGCCCAAGCCCCCAGGCCAGAGGAAATTTTTCTGGCTCCAACACCCCCACTGAGACACCAAGACTCCTTGGGAAAATGGGTTTAATAAGGCCAGTTCCAGCGGGGCCTGACTTTTGTCAGGTACCCCGAGTGGAGGAGGTCCCATCCCAAGGGCAGTCTTCAGCCACCTGTGACCACGGACCAGGCTCCTCGCCCCGTCCCCGCCTCCAGGCGTGAGACCAGCCAGCACCCGCACCGCCACCTCCAGCCGCTGCACCCCGGGCCGGCTCGGGGCCGCGCGAAGCAAGGCGCAGCCTTCGGATGTCCACAGGCACGCGGGCCCAGAGGGCAGCCCCAGTAGCAGGTCAAGGGCAGGGCCAGCGTCGCGCCCGGCTTCCCTCAGAGGGGCCTCCAGGGCCGTTCTGGCTGCTGCAGGCGGCGCTGGGGGCCCTGGCGGCCCGGCTCCCCCGGCAGGCCTGGTCGGGGGGCCCAGCCTGGGGCCCAGAGCTGCGTCACACATAGTCCAGGATCTCCGTCTCCATCTCGTTCTCGCTCCCGTCGGACGGCTTGAAGTCCTCCTCTTCCTCCTCATCCTCCTCCTCCTCGTCCTCCCCAGACTCGCAGGTCAGCTGCTCTTTCACGCTGTCGGCTTTGGCCGGGCCAGAGAAGAGAGCTGGGACAGAACACGAGGCCCCGTGTGTCCCAACGCGGGCACCCGGGCGGCCCCACGCCAGCTTCTGCTGGCCCGAGTCCGAGAGCCCCGCCCCCAGACCAGGCCCTGGGGCCCGCAGGGTCCTGTGTACAGCAACGGGCGTCTGGGCTCAGGCTCCGGAGAAGTGGCTTTGGGGCCTGACGCTGCAGTTTAACAAGCACTTTGGGGGGGTACAGAAGCCAAGAGCTTTGAAAACCACCTCCCGAGGAGCCTCGGGCAGCTCCTGGGTCCAGTGGATTCCCTGAGCGTGTGCAGGAGCCGCGTGAGTGCTTTTCTTGACCAGACTCTTAGGGGGTTGGGGGGCCGCATCCTGGCGGAGGCTGAGAACCCCACTCTGCCAGCTCTGGGAGGGCAGGTCTGGGATGCCCCCTCCCCAAGTCTGGGAGGAACCCCCCGAGAGGGGCCCGTTTGCTCACTCTCCCCCAAGCCCAGCAGACCCTCAACCAGCAAGGGCTCTCTCCCCTTCCTCACCCACTGGGGAGGGGCAGGCAGTGCAGGGTGACAGGAGCTGGCTCCCCCTGTCCCTGCCCTCCCCGGGGAACAGGTGCAATGTGTCCACACATGGTTGGAGGATGTAACGTGCCGTCAGGGCACAAGGTAATGGCCCTGTCCCGCCCCCGCCCCCGTCCCTAGGGCAGAGTCCTGGCTCAGAAGGCCTCCCTCCCGCCAGGGTCAGGGCAAGAGGAGCCTGGCTGGGTGCCATTTCCTGGGGACGGACCTGCGAGGGACCCCCACTCTGACCCCAGCCTGGGCCCACGGCGTGCGCTTGCCCTCACCGGAGAGGCCCTCACCAGGCCTCTTGGAGCGGATGATCTGCCGGATCATGAGGGACATGGCGTCCCTGAGGTCGTCGCTGGTCCTGGGCAGGCACCAGCCGTCCCGCTCCGTGCAGGAGCCCTCAGCCCCGTCGTTGCGGTGAACGACCTTCTGCAGCCTGGGGTTGGGGGCAGAGTTCCGGGTGGGCTTCTGCTCCAGGGCCGGCGGGCGGTCCTGGCAGCCCCGACGCCCGCACCTCCCCGCGGGGAATGCCGTCTCCTCTGCCCACCCCCACCCTGACCCCTGGTTTTCAAACATCACCAAGAACGACCAGATTAAAGGTTTCCGGGACAGGGTCAGCTCCGGGGGTTGGGAACCGTGTCACGAACCCCCGTGTGGGCAACAGCACAGGAAGGCAGAGACCCCAGCCCAGCGCCGGCCGGCCTTCTCGCTGCAGGGGACACCTCGGCCCCTGAGCAGTGTCTCTGCACTGACCCCAAGCCCCAGGGTCCCCACCTCGGTGTCTCGGGGCCCCTCACGTACGTACTCGTCCACGTTCAAGTCGCATAACTGGTAGAACATCTGGCGGTACGGCGGCAGGGCCCCCTCCCGGAAGATGTAGATGGAGTCCTGGGGGGCGGTGGGAGGTGGGTGGGAGCGTCCTCTGGGCAGGGCTGCCGGAGACCCCCAGCTCGGCTCCCACGGGGCCTCTCCAGGGGCTGGGGCTGGTCCCGGGCCCAGGGCCTGGCAGGCCTGGCTCTTCTCCCTGGACTCAGGCAGGGTGGACAGGCCAGGAGCCGCGGAGCAGCTGTGCCGAAAATCAGCTCCGACGCCCAGGGAGTCGAGGGCTGGTGGGAGCAGCCAGGCCCTCCCACGGCCCCTGGAACAACGAGCCGCCAGGGGGCCTGGCCAGGCACTCCCCGTGGGGTGTCCCCCAGCCTGGGCCTGAGCTC
Organism: Catagonus wagneri; assembly: GCA_004024745.2. Taxonomy (NCBI): domain Eukaryota; kingdom Metazoa; phylum Chordata; class Mammalia; order Artiodactyla; family Tayassuidae; genus Catagonus; species Catagonus wagneri. Next base: position 268,400 of record PVHT021183634.1, read on the forward strand.
TGCCTCCGCCCCACTCACTCCTCCCCAGCTGCCATGGAGGCAGCCCTGCCGGCTCCAGAGGTGGAGTAGCAGCAGGGAGGATGGCCACCCAGGAGAGGAGGAGAGAGGAGACGGCCCTGCGGGGGACAGCCGGCCCTCCCCCTCTGTGAGGCTGGTGACGCCAGGGAGGGGCCACCCCCCCATCAGCCCGAGCGGGACAGGCGGCTGGAAATCACCACCTGCTGGGGACGGTACTGGAGAGAGTGAGCCCGTGGGGGCCCCGCCTGGCCCACAGCTGGGGCTCAGGTGGGCCGCTCAGCTTCACGCTCACGGCGCCCACTGCTGCCCATCCCCAGGGCCCAGTTCACACAGGGCAGCCTCCCTGAGACATGCCCATGTGGCCCTCCGAGCCCACTGCCCAGGGCTGCTCCCACCCCGAGGCTGTCTTGGAAGGTGGAAGGCGTGCAAAGGCCCCAGGAGACACAGTGGGTGCCTGGTACGGGGTGGCCTCTCCCGCTCCCCTTCACTGTCACCCGGCTGGCAGCTCAGGGGACACCCACCTTGAGCTTGTAGTTATTGGCGGCCGACCTCCGTGCACTGATCATTCGGGAGGGGGTCAGGCCCTGCTTCAGGTCGTGCATAGTGACAAGCGGGCTGGCTGCGAGGGGACAACGGCAATGCTTTGGAACATGGCGGGGTGCTCCCGCACCCCCCACCCTGCCCCCCCAGCGCCCTCTCCCTCCCCAGTGCCCTGAAGTCACGCCCTGGGGAAGCTCCTCCCCACCCCATGGTCAGGGTCCCACCTCCCCCAGCCTTGGGGTGACAGCGAACCCTCAGCCGACCCGCAGGGCGAACCCTGGGCACCCACGTGTCTTCTTGACGGTGATGGGGAGGCTGTAGTTGTAGGCGCTGCGCTTGGCTTTGACGGGCATGTCGCTGGGGGCGTAGCCTGCAGAGGGGAGCGCCGTCACGGGGGGACGCAGGGCCCCTTGTGGCAGCAGCACGGGCTATACCACAGGAGCGCCAGGGTCCCTGGGGCGAGAGGAGCTGCTGTGTTCCGGGGCTCTGGGAGCGGAGGCGGGGCTTGCTGGGCTGGAACTGGGGCTCTGCGGGAGCCGTAATTAACGGCAGAAGAACAGACACGGAGGGACAGCGGTGTGGCCACTAGAGGGTGACCACAGGCAGGACTGGGGCTTGGGTTCCCCGTCCACCCTATTCTGCCGCCAACCGTCCCGCCAAGGGGGTGAGGTTTACTTTTTTGGTTACACTGGCGGCATATGCAAGTTCCTGGGCCAGGGATCAAACCCGAGCCACAGCAGTGACAACGCTGGAATCTTAACCTGCTGAGCCACCAGGGAACTCCAAGGGGAAAGGCTCTGACCCTCTCCTTGCTCGTACTAAAAGAGAGAACGCCAGAACAGAAAGAAAGATGGGGAAAAGAAGGCAGAGCTTTCAGTCGCTTTTACCGTATTTCATTCCACAGCGGATTCGGAAGTCAAGGACTTGATAAATCTTGGCCTCTGGGTTTTTCCGGGGATCATAGCCGAATCGAATCCACAGGCTTCTCCAGGGACCAGTTATCTGGAACAGAAAGAGACGGGAGGCGACGTGGGGCCGAGGCCTGTTCCCGGCTCCCAGGGGGCCTGCCCAGGTGGCCCGGCACAGCGCTTGAGAGCTGGGGACAGGGCTCCGGAACACTGCCCCAGCTGGCCAGGGCGGCCCTGTCACCTTGGATAGGTCATGTGGCCTTCCTGTCAGGTGGGGTTCTGCGAGGGTCGAACGAGCGGGTGCCCCAGAGCCCTCCCCTCGGGCCCGCGAAGAGCCCTGTTGGCCCTGCACCGTCAACTGTCACTCTGTCCTGGCGGGTGGGAGCTGCTGTCCCCAAACAGTACTCCTGAGGTTCTCGTGTCTAGAAAGCCAGTCCCGAAAGGCGGACGGCTCTGCGAGGTGGGGCGCCCCGCCCCAGTACTGTCACGGTCACGTCCGACACTCGTCCCCTGCTCCCTGCGCGCAGCTCTTCCTCAGCGCACCTCTGGGAATCTCGAAAGGGCAGCACGCGCACCGAACCCCACTCGACCCAGGAGAACGGGTGGCACTGTGGTTGGGGGCCCAGGCGCTGCAGCCACCCGGGCCGGGGTCCCCAGGCGGCCACGCGGCTCTGCCACTCGCTGCCTGGAGGACCCTGGCTCATCAAGGCCCTGATCTGAGCCGGGCCTCGGCAGTACCAGGCCCGCCGCCGCCCTCCGCAGAGGAAGCACTCAGCCCAGCCTGCCTTAGAAGGCTCCCTCTCATCAAGCCCACTGAGGGGCTGTCTCTCTCACGGCGCAGCGGCTTCAGGATTCAGTGCGGTCACCGCAGCGGCTCAGGTCAATGCCCGGCTGGGAAATTTCACAGGCCACGAGTACAGCACAAGCTTTTTAAAAAATGCATGATTCCTTTACTTAAAAGACATCATTCTTCAAAATACGGTCACCCCCACACGGCCAGTGTGTTTGTAAAGAGGCTGGCGAGGCCTCTGCAGGAGCTGTAACCAGCCAGCTTGCGGGGCGGGACAGAGCCACCAGCTCTTTCTTGCTGTGGCTCTGACAGGCCACCTCAGGGATCGGGAGGACCCCACCGGGAACCCAGGTGGGTGGCGGGCGGACACTCACCATGTAATAGGCCATGAAGGGCAGCAAGACCTTGAGCTTGTCGGGATGGATGCTGATGTTGGCCTTGACGGCGTTACGTGACCAGATGGGACGGACCTCAAACAGCTGGAGGGTCGAGGCAGAAGCTGCGATGAGCACAGGGCTTCCCGCCCGCCTGCCTAGACCCCGCGCGGTCCGGCCCCGGAGGGCCTTCCGGAGAGGTGGCGGGGGAGGGCCGGGCCCGAGCAGGCCAGGAGCCGCTCCCCGCTCCCTCAGAGGCGGGCACTGCCTGCCCAGAGTGGGACAGGTGTGCTGGCAGAGCCCGGGGTCCTGAAATGACATGAGGGACAGCGCACCCACCCTTACGCGGCTTTCAGAGGGTGGTGGGGGAGGGGGAGGAGCCAGAGCAGGGCCAGGAGGGGACAGCGAAAGGCCGGGGGGCTGGAGCGCTGAGGGCTGGCACAGGAGCAGGCCTGAACCGGGTGGGGGTTGGGCTGTGTCCAGAGGACAATGAGGGGCCTCGGAGAGTGGCCCCCAGGTAGCCCTGGCCGAGTGACTGCTGGAAACACAAGGTGCCCAGCACTTAGGGAAGGTCACCTCTCCCCACCCCACCAAGGGGCGTCAGTCGGCAGCAACGCGGCCTCACTGAAAATCGCTGTGGCCCGCCCGTGGGGACGAGGAACAGACGCCCTTGGCCTGGGTCTTCCCGGAACCCGCCGGCCAGCGGGCGAGGCCGAAGGAAGCTGCCTCCTCCCGCTCCGATTCTAACTTGGGGGAAGCGCCTCTGGCCAGTGTGCTGCCACCGACGGCCGGACGCATGGCCGCTCCCGGGGTCCCGGAGCTCCAGGATGAAGCCATGTCTGCACGGCGCTCGCCATCCCAAGGCGAGCATCTAAGTGCTCTAAGAAGCGCTTTCAGCCTTGGGAAGGCCGGGGCAACACCAGCGTGGCTTTCAGGTGTCATGTCTGCAGCTGCAATGTTCTCGTGTTGACGAATGAGTTTTTAAAAAGGTTAGCAGAGCCGACCGCAAAGCGACAAGGATGGGGCCCAGCCAGATAAACAGGAGGCGCCAGGGCAGAGGCGGCCCGGGCTGGGGGTCTCACCTTCCTCAGCTCCTTCTCCACCTTCTGGTCCAGGGGGTTGGTGCAGACCTTCTTCCACGTCTGGACTGCGGCCTCCAGGGGCTGCGCGGGCACCCCCTCGTCCTCGAAGTTGACAAAGATGGCGTTGTGGGGACGCCGGGCCCTGCTCAGGCCGATCACGTTCTCACCTGAGACCGGGGGGTTGTTGTAGCCTTCCCTGGGGGCAGAGGATGCCGTAAGGGCGGGTGCGCCAGGGGCAGGACGGCCGCACACCGGTGGCCCGCGTCTGTGGGCTTCTCCCCGGAATCTGGGTGAGGACAGGGTCTCAACGCCAGCCGCTGAAGGCGGGCGCCTGTGCTCGCAGGCGGTGACCAGGAGAAGGCCGGTGGTCTGCAGCTGCAAGGCCAAAGGCCCCAGGGGCTGGGCTGCGGGGAAGGGCTCTTGCCAGGAGGCTGGTGGCCTCCCAACGGCCCCGCGCGCGGCGTGCACGGCACCGTCCAGCCCGTGAAAGCTGGCAGAGACCCAGATGCGTGTTGGGCAGGGACGGCGAAGCCAGCTGAGGCGCAGCCACGTGGGACACTGGCCATCGGCTGTGATAACCGAAGTCTACAATTTACTTGCTTGTTAACCTCGAAACAACCCTACGAAGAAGAACCCACTTTCCCATGAGGTCACTGAGACCACAGGGTAGGAAGCCTGCCGAGAGCCAGCGCTCAAGGTAAGGGAGCCGGGACCCGGGAGGCTGGCGGGGCCGCGGACCACCGTCCTGCCGCCTGCAACGGTCCGAGTCCAGGCTTGGAGGCACCTTGACAAAACCGCGGGGAAGGACGGAGCCCAGAGTTAGCTGTGCCGGCTCTCTCCGTGGTGAGGCAGCACAGGGCACACAGGGCGAGGGTTCCGGGATGCTCAGAGGTGGATGTCAGGAACGGCACGCCCACGCCAGAGCAGGGGGACGGGGCGAGCAGCCCCCACAAGCCCACCATCAGCCCCAACAATAACCATCCCAGGGCCAGCTCCAGGTCATCCAGACCGCACCCCCAAACCCAGTTACGTTGAAGTGCTTTTCAAAGTACCTGCTGGATGCCATACAATTTCATCCAGGTGATTATTGCCTTTTAAATTTGTTTCCATTTTACCTTCATTTTCTGCATGAATACATACCATCTGCATATTTTTTTTTCTTTTTAGGGCCTTACCTGTGGCACACGGAAGTTACCAGTCTAGGGGTCAAACTGGAGCTGCAGCTGCCGACTTATGCCACAGCAACGCAGCATCTGAGCCCCATCTGTGACCTATGCTGCAACTTGTGGTAACGCCGGATCCTTAACCCACTGAGCAAGGCCAGGGATCAAAACCACATCCTCAAGGACACTGTTTTGGGTTCTTAACCCACCAAGCCACAATGGGAACTCCCATCTGCATATTTATAAAAAACAACAAAATGATTTTTCACACATTGAGACACAAAATTATAAAGATGGGATCAAATGTGTGCCTCTTTTTAAGTGACTCCAAGAGTTCCTGCTGTGGCACAACGGGACTGGTGGCGTCTCAGGAACGCTGGGACGCAGGTTCGATCCCCAGCCTGGTGCAGTGGGTTAAGGATCCGGTGCTGCCGCAGCTGTGGCTTAGGTCAAAACTGCAGCTCGGAGCTGATCCCTGGCCCAGGAACTCCAAATGCTGAGGGATGGCCAAAAAAAGAAAATAATAATTACAACAAATAAAGTGACTCCATTCGCAACCACCCTGAACTCGTACAACACTATCTTGTTTCCAAAGCACCTCCCGAAGCCCTAGACACCCCGGAAGGAACGCCCCTGGGGGCCCCGCCGGGCCAGGCAGCCACCCACGCCAGCCGCAGGGAGCAGGCAGCTGGCCTGGCGCCTCAACTGCTCGAGGCGGAGGGGAGGGACCCTGCCAGGCCAGCCTCTACCTCCGCCCACTGCTCCTTAGCAAGCTCAACCGGACCAGAGAAGGCCGGGAGGTGGGGCCGGCCCTCGGGTGCCCAGTGAGGCCCGCAGAGCAGAAAAATCGACAGCAGCCCTGGGAGAAAAGGCAGGTTCTTTCCATGTTCTGGAAAATCGATAAACCATGTGGGAGAAAAACAGGGCCTGTGAGTCCAAGGGCAGCCAGCCCCCTCCCTTGTCCCCTCCCTGGGGCGGGGACAGCTGTGCTCTGGCCCTGCAGCACAGAGAAGTGACTCCGACGCTGCCACCCAGCACCAGGGCCAGCGATGGGGTGTGGTGGTGGTGGGGGGGCTCTACAAAAAGTATAAGTAAGGCCTGCGGGGGCAAAATAATCAAACCAGTTCAGAAATATGCAAAGCTTTTTTTTTTTTTGGCCACAGCCTTGGCAAATGGAAGTTGCCGGGCAGGGCTGGAATCCGAGCCACGGCTGCGGCAGCGCCAGGACCTTAACCCGCTGAGCCGCAGCAGGAACTCCAGAAGTATGTAAATTTGAAAAATGGATAGTATTTCCCCGCTTAGAACTCTTGTCTGAGTATAAGACACACATGCAACACTGTCCTTGCAGGCGGGAGGGTTTTCGGCAGGGAGGGGACCTGACCCGGTTCTCATAGTTACACGTTTCTGTCACGTTTGGACTTCTCTGACAAGCACAATTCACTCGTGCCGTCAGAACAGGCCGGGGGGTCGGGGATTCCACAGGCCTGGCGGATGTCACCAAAGCGACTGCTCAGCCCTGGCCTGGCTCTCAAGTCACTTCTGAGACCACCGGGAATCGGAACAAGGGCTGGGCCCTGGATGACGGGCAGGACGCCGGTGTGTGGCTCATTCTGGTAACAGTGCCATGGCTCAGTTAAAAAACAGGTCCTTCCCCAACAGAGACACACACTGGTCTCTGGAGGGGGCGCTGCTGCGGGCGACAGGGCCAGCGAGATGGAGCCAGCGTGGCGGAGTGTCCATCAGACACTTCTCTCTCCACGTGGAATTCCCCGTAATATTACTATTATTATTATGTAACTTTTTTTTGTCTTTTTGCCTTATCTAGAGCCGCACCCGCGGCATATGGAGGTTCCCAGGCTAGGGGTCTAACAGGAGCTGTAGCCGCCAGCCTTCGCCACAGCCACAGCAACGCAGGATCCGAGCCGCGTCTGCAACCTACACCACAGCTCACGCCGGATCCTTAACCCACTGAGCAAGGCCAGGGATCGAACCCACAACCTTATGGTTCCTAGTCGGATTCGCTAACCACTGAGCCACAATGGGAACTCCTACTATGTAACTTTTAATGGCTGCATCCAAAGCATATGGAAGTTCCTAGGCTAGGGGTCGAATAGGAGGGATAGCCCCTGGCCTTCGCCACAGCCACAGAGGATCTGAGCCACGTCTGCGACCTACACCACAGCTCACAGCAACTCCGGCTCCTGAACCCACTGAGCGAGGCCGGGGATCGAACCTGCAACTTCATGGTCCCTAGTCGGACCATGCACCACGACGGGGACTCCCGCAATATAATCTTTAAAGGGAGGGAACAACACACCTTTCTCCTCAGGACAGAACCGAAGCTCCTCACCGAGGCCCGCGGGACCCTCGCTCGGCTCACTGTGCTTCCGGGCAACGGCCTCTGACCTGGAATCTTCTCCCAGATCCCCCCAGCCCAGCTCTGTCTGCTTCACAGGCCAGCCCCCGTGGGCCCTCCCTGCCAGCTCCCTGTCCGTTACGGCCCACTCCCCACTCATCTCCTGTGAGACACACACCTGCGCACGGGGCCCCACAGCCTACTCGCCCTCCACACGTGCCCGCCGGCTCCCCAGCCCCCGGCCCAGCTGGAGCTGCCTCCGCTGTGTTCCCACCAACACTGGCTCGAGAGGAGCCCTGGGCCGTGACAGGCGGTCAGGATGTGTCGATGGAAATAGCTGATGAGGAAAGAGAAGGTTCTCGCATTCCCAGACCTCCAGAGGTAACGGTCCTGGCCCAAACTTCCTGACTTTTCTAGCCTTCTATCAACACCCTACAATTTTTTTTGGCAGCGCCCACAGCGTGCAGAATTTCCTGGGCCAAGGATCAAACCCGCGCCACACCAGTAACCTGAGCCACAGCAGGGACAACGCTGGATCCTTAACCTGCGGCACCACCAGGGAACTCCTCATGATTTATTTTTACACCACAGAATCTGCTCGAACACCGCCGTTCCTGGAGTGAGGTTCTGCGGCCCCAGGCCACGTGGGCCACGGAGCCCGCCGTCTTCCAGGCTGCACACTCCTTCTCGGTACGTGCACCAATTAACTAACTAGACGTTCCTCACCGGCTAGAGAGGACTGATCGCTTGCTTGTCCACTTTATCAGACTGCCAGGCACTCCTGCGCCAGGTATTTCGAAGCGCTGTGCCGTTCAGCCCTGCAACACGGCAGGGAGGCGGCAGGGAGGCGGGAGCCAGGTTACCGCCACTCCTCTGGGGGCGGGGCGGCTGGCGCGGGAGGTCAGGCTCAGGCGGGACGGCAGGCCCAGGGCCCAGGGCCCAGGGCCCAGGACCCGAGCACCGGCCCCAGCCTCCCGCTGCCCCACACCAGCCCGTCGCAGCTCCTTGCTGCCGCCCACAGCCAACCAGGAAACGTTCCAGTCAGTGTATCTCTGAGACCGAGGCAAGAGCCACTGTGGGAAAATTGCTAGCAGGACCGCCTGGTCAACAGGACAGGACGTGTAAAACTGCACCAGGCACTGCGGTGCAAGGGGACTGATGGCGTCTCTGCAGAGCCAGGACGCAGGTTCGATTCCGGACCCAGCACAGCGGGTTAAGGATCCAGCACTGGGGCAGCTGCAGCAGAGGCTGCAATTGTGGCTCAGATCTGATCCCTGGCCTGGGAGGTCCATGTGTCACGGGGTGGTCAGAAAAAAAAAAAGCGTAAAAAGAATAGAAGCGTAGCAGATCCTTCCAGGCTATTCAGACTGCCCCTCGAAGTGCAGACCTCGGCCCTGTGCCCCTTTGGTAGGGGCGTCCCTCTCCACACCTCAAGGCACCTGCTTTTGGGGGTGGGCCTTCAAGTCCGAAGGTGACATCCTGATTTCCGCTCCGTGGTGTGGGGACGGCTCAGAGCAGGGCCGCCGGGAGGGGCTCGGGGACCAGGGGCCTGGTCAGCAGCTGCTCTGCCGGGGGAGGCGCCGGGGCCGAGGGCCACCTGACCCTGAGGGGCGGGACTCACCGGTGCTGTGTCTCCGGGCGGTAGAAGTAGTCCACCGGGGTGTCGAGCCGCGAGAAGATGGGCGGCGGGATGTAGAGCGGCAGGTCCTGGTGGAAGAAGCGCTCCTTCTCGGGCCGGAGCAGCAGCACCTTGTCGTACATGGACACCTGACGGCCGCCCGCCTCCGTGTGCACCGCCAGATACTGGAAGTCGGACATTCCTGGGCAGAGGGCAGACGGCGGACGCGTCCGTGCGGGCTGCCGGGCGGGCCTGGCCCCGAGGCTGCTGAGCGACGGGGGCAGGCGCCCAAACGAGCCCCCTGACCGGCTTCTGGAAAGGAGTCCGGGGCGCGGGGTCACCTGGACAAACGTCACTGCAGGGCGGGGGGTATGCGATGTGTGGGGACGAGGCAGCAACTCACCGGCGACCTTGCTAAACGCAGACTCTGCATTTCTAACAAGCTCCCAGGTGAGGCTGGGGCTGGTCCCGGGACACCTGAGGGCGACGTCCCGGCTCCATTAAAGGAAACAAGGGACTGTGTGGGAAGCCACCCGGGAGGACCACGTTCGTGCAGTGTGACCGACCTTCAGCAGCCCCACCTTGTGGGGTCCCAGGAGATTTAGTTTCTTTATACTTTTTTTCCTTTCCTTTTTTTTTTGTCTTTTTAGGGCCGCACCCATGGCATATGGAGGTGCCCAGGCTAGGGGTCTAACAGGAGCTGTAGCCACCGGTCTACACTGCAGCCACAGCAACGTGGGATCCAAGCCGCACCTGCAACCTACACCACAGCTCACAGCAGCGCCAGATCCTTAACCCGCCAAGCGAGGCCAGGGACTGAACCTGCATCCTCATGGATCCTAGTCGGATTCATTACCACTGAGCCATGACGGGAGCTCCTAGTTTCCTTACACTCTCTCTTCCCCTCTGTCACTCTCCTCAGTTTCTGCTTTAGAACTGCAGCGGCTAAGGCTGGTTAGAAATTTGCTCCACGGCTCCCATGTGCACGAACCGGCCCTTTTATACACATCATGTCCCTGAATCTTCATGAGGGCCTAACGCTCCCTCCACACAGAGACCAAGGCTGAGGGCAGCCGGGCTACCTGCCCAAGACGGGCAGAGCACAGGCTGGCAGAGCTCTGAAGCCCACATTCATTCTGACTCCTCCCCCGACCCCACACCTTACTGCCTCCTTACAGGGGTTCCCCGTGGGGAACAAACATGGCTAAGGACCCCACGAGAGCTGTCCAGCTGGCTAAGAGTTCAAGGACATGAGGTCCCAAGGGGCCGAGGTGATCTGAGAAGGCTTCAGGGAGGAGGCAAGACCAGCAGCAGTCAGACTAAGAAGCTTTGAAAACACAAGGGGTTGGAAATTGGAGGCCTGCTGACCAGTTTTACTTGGCCCCACAATATGGCTTTAAAAATGAGAGGGGTTCAGAGTTCCCTCTGCAACATAGTGGGTTAGGAATCCAACTGCAGTGGATCAGGTCTCCTTGGGGGCACAGGTTCAATCCCCAGCCCAGAGTAGTGGGTTAAAGGATCTGGTGTTGCCACAGCTGCAGCAGAGGTCACAGCTGCGGCTTGGATTCAATCCCTGGCCCAAAAACTTCCATTTGCCACACCAAAAACAAACAAACAAACCAAGAAGAGTTCTCAGAGAACTCCAGCTTCTCTTTTAAGAATGCAGAAAACTGCAGAGTTCCCTCACTAGGAACCGTGAGGTTGCGGGTTCAATCCCTGGTCTTGCTTAGTGGGTTAAGGATCTGGTGTTGCTGTGAACTGCGGTGTAGGTTGCAGATGTGGCTCAGACCTGGCATTGCATTGGCTGTGGACGGCAGCTGTAGCTCCAATTAGACCCCTAGCCTGGGAACCTCCATATGCTGTGAGTATGGCCCTAAAAAGAAAAAAAAAAACACAGAAAACCGAGCAGCAAGCCCACAGTCCAGAGGGAGCTGCTGGCCGGAGGGAGAAGAGCCTGCCTCCTGGACCAGCCTGCGCTCACGGCTCCCCTCACCGCTGCCCCTCACGCTGGGCATATCCTGGCCCCTTCACTGTGCGGATGACCCACTCAGCTCCCGCGGGCATGAGGGACATGGGCCCTGAAACAACCCAGAGCCGGAAGAATGCATTTGCAGTTACCTTGAAATTTGTAAACGGTGGAGACGATGCCAAGGACCTCCAGGTGGAGGCGAGCCTCAGACCCCGGTGCCCCCAGCTGCCGCCTCCTCTTGATCCGGAGCAGCAGGCTGCTGGTACTGAAGCGGTTGGCACACACGGGGTGGCAGTAGGGGTCCTTGGGCCGGAAGTAGAGCTCCAGCCTCTTGCTGGGGTCTGCATAGATCTGCGGGGAGGTCATTGGAGGCAGGGTGAAACCGTGGCCAGCTAAGCAGCTGGCAGCCTGTCTCTAATGAGAGCCTGACGGGACCCGGGGCCCGGGGCAGGTTTTCCTGCTTCATCCTGATCTTTTAATTCCCCGAGGACTCGTTTCTCAAACACAGTTTTTACCAAGTATCTTCATGTTTATCTGGGAGGGAAAATGAGAATAAGCTCTTCCTTCTAAGAGGCTGCAACGCTGGAGACAGCAGCCGCCAGCTAAGTGACGCATTCATCTCTCAAGGGACTATTTGGTGCAGGTAACCAGGCGATTCTTCCAGTGACACCTCGTGGAGGCATTGCCGCCGCCTCCCCCCAGTCTGGGTGGGGGCTGAAAGACGCGTCTAAAGCCTCCTACTCCACCCACCCTGAGGGTCTTCGTATTCAGACTCACATACAAACACTTCTAGGGTCCAAAGGAAATTAAATCAATCAGCAACGAGAACACTGATTTAGCCTTTCCAAGCCTTGGTTCCTTCTCCTTAAAACGGAGATAGTAACAGTAGCTACTCAGCTGTCATGATGATTAAATGAAAAAATATATAAAGCACACAGCCTAGAGCCTAAATAATGGTAAACGCATGGGGGCAAAGGGACACAGCGAGGGTCTGCCGTGCGCGAGTGAAACCCCAACGATGTTCACAACTACTTGCTGCTCCGTTGGTTCCCGACATCCAGGACACAGCCCGGCCCTTAGCACATGCTCAGAAAACATTCAGGAAAAGAGGAGGGTTAAAAAGAGCCCCAACCCTCAGGAATCCCTTCTCATGAAACCCGGGTCTAGACACTGCCGGGTTGGGAATGACCTCAGCGGTGGGCCTGGCCCAGAGGAGTTGCCCTAGAAACAAGAATGGAATGAAGGAAGGACCTGGCTCTCCCCAAAGGGCTCACACCCTAAGCAGGTACAAATATCCCTGGGCTAGCGGAGTAAGGGTCTTGTCAATGCTGCGGTAAGTCGGGCTGAAAGAACAAAACAGCAGCAATTCTGTCAGTGGCTCAGTGGGTGAAGGATCCGGCATTGTCACTGCTGTGGCGAGGGTTCAATCCCTGGCCCAGGAACTTCCACATGCCATGGGTGCAGAGCGAAAAAAAAAAAAGAAAAAGACTAACTGGGCCTCTGCTGGCATCCTGTGCTTAATGACATGTTCGAGGCTTTCCAATATTCAGACCAGAGGGAGGCATGAATGAGTTCACATCCCCACGGTACCCGGTAGGAGCTTGCCGGGCCCAACCTTTCTTCTTGTGTTTTTATCTGAAAAACGGGAATAATAACGGTACCTGTACCTGACTCATGATATTGTCGTGAAGATTCAATCATGCATTTGACAAGTGTGTGGGAAGCAGGCGTCACGACAGGTGTGAAGGAGAGCGACAAGGTCCCGCTCTCATGGAGCCAAGGGTCCAAGACAGACAATTACCACGTTGAGACAATTTCAGGTTGGAATTAGCCAGTTGGGTAGGCAGATATTAACTGCTAGCAGCCACCTTAGTGAGGGCCATCGGGGAGGACTCTCTCAAGAAGAGACACTTCAAGATCTGGTTCGTGTAAAGTCCTTCCCTAGAGCTTTACACAAAGTAAGAATTCATCTCTTTGCTGGGTGAACTTGAACAAGCTGTTTGGGCTTCCTTGTAAAACTCAGACAATGACACTTCCTACCAGGAAGGGTTCCAGTGAGGATCATATGGAAGTAAAGCGCCTAGAACTGTAGCTGGCACAGAATAAATTGTTAGCTATTATACCGTTAACCTTAATAACATAGTCTTTCCTTCCTCCCCCTCACGTAGGTCAACGGTTCCTAATTTCCCATATCTCGGTTTTCTGCTTCGTGAAATGAGGATGTGGCAGTCCAGCACATCCTGGGGTGGCGGAGAGGGGGGAGCTGCAGTTGAGCTGAGCTCAAGGCAGAAATGTCGAGGCTGCGGCTCATCCGAGGATGGGAGACCCTCTCTGGGTCTCCCCTACAGTCCTTTTCGCTCTGCCCGCGAAGAAAAAAATGGTCCACGCCGGGTGGTCTCAGAAGCAAATTCCCGCCCACTGGCCGCTCCAGGGCCAGCCTCGAGCTCCACCGCCAAGGAACCCTCACATCCCGGGTGGTCCCGCCCCTCCGGCCATTGGCCCGCGATTGTCCTCCCCCGAGGGCCCCGGAGACTCCCCGCTCCTCACCCGGGAGACGCTTTCCTCGCCGCCCAGGGTCAGCAGCATCTTGGACACGTCGCGCACCAGGCCCGGGTACTCCACACACACCATGCGCGGCTCGTGCCGCAGCTCCACCGAGACGGCGCTCCCCTGGCCCGCGTCGACCGCTGCTGCTGCCGCCGCCATCCCTGCCAGTCTAGTCGGGCCCGCCGCGGTCCGTCCCTTTCCTCGCGCTCCCAGAGGCTTCACCCAAAGGTTCCGCGAAGGAATCGTTCCGGGCTTCTCCTGGTTCGCGCCTCCCCAGATCCCCGAGTTTCGCGAGGCTCGAAGGCCTCAGGGAGCAAAGGCCCGAGTGGGAAGCCTCGGAGTTAACGACAGCCCGATCCTCAACTTTGTGTTTAAAATGAGGAGGGCTGGAGCCCAAGGGGCGGGGTAAGGGCCTGTCTCTCCCAACAGACGGAGCGACTGCGAGGCTCGTAAGACACCGCCCAGACCTCGACTTTAGCCAATGAGAACCCGAGGGCCAAGCTGGGCTTTTTTTTAGCCAGTGAAGAGTCAGGAGGAAGCCGCGTTTCAGCCCCCTTCCTCGGTTCCCATTAGCCAATAATGAACCAGGACTAGGTTGGGTCCCCGCCCCTTCTTAGGATTCCACCCAATGATAGATGGGGGCGTGTCCGAGCTAAACTTCCGGTCGGTCTTCCGGCGTGGAAAGGTCCCAGTAAACAATTGATTTCCGGACATCGGGTCCGCCGAGTGGTTTCCTCCCGGCTCGGACCACCCCGCTTCCTGCTGGCTGCCCCAGGATGAGGTTTCTAGCAGCGCACGGAGGCCGCAAGGAGTCCAATGTGGAAATGGAGAGCGCGATCTGGAAATGCACTTTGAATGCTCGCCCATCTCCACTCCCAGAAAAAGCGGAAGCTCCCCTCGCGCGGAGCTCAGGGCAAAAGACGGGCGTTCGTCCTCCGTTTCTTAGTTATTTAGCGCCTGCTCTGTGCTGAGCACCATTCAGACCTCACCGAAGCGTGAAGTGAGGAGACTCTGAAGCGAGGGACCAGGAGCCATTCTAGGAAGTGACAAAAGGCGAAACTTGGAGCCAAGTGGAGGGAGGTGAAGGGTCAGAGGTCGACAAAGGCCAAACAGATCCTTAAAATGATGTACCTAACGGGTTGGCTTTTTCTGAGTGCAATGGAGAACACTTGAAGGGTTTTATGCAGGGAGTGCCAGCATCCGATTTATGCGTTTGAAGGACTCTGTGGCTCTTTTGTTGAGGTTGTTTGTGTTTTGGCGGCGCCTGTGGCATGTGGAAGTCCCTGGGCCTGAAATCGAACCCAAGCCACAGCAGTGACAACCCCGAACTCTTCACTGCTAGGCCACTAGGGAACTCCTCTGTGGCTGTTGTGTAGAAAATAGACCAGAGAGGTCAAAAATGGACTCAGATAAACCAACGGAGGTGGCATAGTCCAGGCAGGAGATGCTGCCCGGGGAAGTGGCAGTGAGGATGGAAAAAAGGGACTGGATTCGAGGATGTTAGGAGATTAAAAATCAGTAAGAGCAAGGGACTCCTTGGGAATGGAACCCCCATGTTTCTGAAGTGACTCCTGAATCAAAAACATTATCTTATTACTCTAGATGGATTTAAGAAGGCCGAATAAATGACTTCAGAGACCACTAAATACATTTTTTAAAGAAAAATGTGAGATCTGAATGTGAGGTGTGTGTCATTGGCTGGGAGCCCCCCAGACATTGAAAGGAAGCCCCCTCTGAGCTCACTGGGAGGAATCAACCAGCAGCATGTGGAGGAGGAGCGGGAGCAGGCGGGCACAAGAGCTAAGCAGTCCTTGACCTGCCTTCTCCAGCCAGACCTTGCTGTTCCACAGGGGAAGAAGATTCTGTGCAGTGAAGCCAAGAGAATTCTCCAGAATTTTCCATGCCTTGACATTAAATGTCCTTTTAAACGTCTCACGTCTTTTCTCTCACCCCATTCTCCACAAACAGTATTCTATTGTCGTTTTTTGCTTTTTTAGGGTCCCACCATGGCATATGGGGGTTCCCAGGCTAGGGGTCAAATCGGAGCTGCAGTTGCCAGCCTACATCACAGCCACAGCAACGCAGGATCTGAGCTGCATCTTCGATCTACACTGAAGTTTGCAGTAACACCAGATCCTTAACCCACTGAGCGAGGCCAGAGATCAAACCTGCATTCTCATGGATACTAGTAGGGCTATTAATCTGCTGAGCCACAGTGGGGACTCCCATATTTTCTAAATGTTTTTGGAGTTCCCGTCATGGCACGGCAGAAACAAACCCGACTAGGAATCATGAGGTTGCAGTTTCGATGCCTGGCCTCCCTCAGTGCATTAAGGATCTGGTGTTGCTGTGAGCTATGGTGTAGTTCACAGACAAGGCTCAGATCCTGCATTGCTGTGGCCATGGTGTAGGCCAGCAACTGTAGCTCTGATTTGACCCCTAGCCTGGGAACCTCCACATGCCGCGGACAAATGACAAAAAATGACAAAAGACAAAAAAATAATTTAAATAAATAAATTATAAATAAATGTAGGGACCTTAAATAACCAAGTGTTGAAAACTTTACAGAAATGTTAGGAGTTCCCAATATGGCTCAGCAGGTTAAGAACCCGACTAGTATCTATGAGGATGCAGGTTCGATCCCTGCTGGCCACACTTAGTGGTCACAGATGTGGCTCGGATCCCAAGTTGCTGTGGCAGCTGTAGCTCCGATTCAACAACGCCCAAGCCGGAAACTTCCCTTTGCCACAGGTGCGGCCCTAAAAAGGAAAAAAAAGGGGGGGCGCTAAATGATTGGTTCTTTTCCTTTTTATCTCTCTGTGCCCGGGGCACCCAAATTCGTCACAGAGGCTGCAGTGCTGTTTTATTTATCTGTTTGTTTGTTTGTTTATTTTGCTATTTAGGGCTGTACCTGGCATATGGAAATTCCCAGGCCACGGGCCAAATCAGAGCTACAGCTGCTGGCCTACACCACAGCCACAGCAATGCCAGATCTGAGCCGCGTCTGTGACCTACACCACAACTCAAGGCAATGCTGGATCTTTAACCCACTGAATGAGGCCAGGGATTGAACCCAAGTCCTCGTGGATACAAGTTGGATTTGTTTCCGCTGCATCTTGCCACAATGGGAACTCCCGTTTTATTTCTTTTCTGTTCTTCCCCACCCCCCTGCCCCCATCCCCCCAGAGTGGGGATGGGCCTGGTTCCTTACTGCCTCCCTAGGCTTTGACTTAGGGCCAGGCATGGGGCAGACGCTCTGGAAGCAGTTATGCAGCCACCGAGGCCCTTGACTCCTTTGATCCTTGAGTTCAAGCCAGCCTCTAGGTCAGAGCACAGCCATGGGCACACTTTAGTGGAGGCTCAACCGATAGGGGGGTGTTCCCAGGGTGCAGGAAATGAGGGGCTGGGAGGAGGCAGCCTCAGCTTTCCGAGGGCGGGGCCTTATCCTACCTGAGATGCGAGGTGGAGGGGTCAGAGCGGCAGTGAGGCCGGGCTGGGAGGAGAGGGAGACCAGGGGGGGTCAGGAGCTCATCTAAAGTAGCAGCTGTGGGGTGTTCCCATCCGGGCTCAGCTGAAATGAATCCAACTAGTATCCATGAGGATGCGGGTTTGATCCCTTGCCTCACTCAGTGGGTTAAGGATCCAGCGTTGCTGCGAGCTACATTGTAGGTTGCAGACGCGGCTCGGATCCAGTGTTGCTGGGGCTGTGGTGTAGACCTGCAGCTCTCACCACCTCCTGTGCCTGGATCGGGTCGAGGGGCCAGGGTGGACAGTGTGTACCACCTTCACACAGGGGAGACGCAGCTGCCGCTCAGCACAAGACACAAAGGTGGGTGTTCCACAGCCAGCCCTGGGGGCTGAGCTCCCCTCCCATCAGAGCCCCTCCCCTAGGGACAGGCTCTCTCCTCTCAGGTCCCAGGCTGAATCCTGGCCTCAGCCTGGGCTTTGCAGGAGCTCTGCCATTTCGAAGATTCGAATGTTGTCTGCCCACCCCAAGTAGAGTGTCCGTCTCACCCTGGAGGGGCCGGCTTCACCCACTGGTCCTCATCCTGGGATGGGGGGTTAGTGATCCTCTATTAACCACGGGCAAGGAAGGCTTTGGAAAATGGGCCCCAGAATCTGCATCTTCCTACCTGGGCCTCCGGGTCGCCCTATGAAGCACACAGTGAGGGCGCACAAGCATTTCCCAGCGGGAACTGGATGGATTCTCCTCGCACCATTAGGACGCGAGAGAAGGCCTAGTATTCATTTTCGGCCACGAGGTGGCGACAGAGCGTCCCCGTGGGCAAACACCGCCACCTGGTGGTCATCCACGCCCATGACACCCTGCAAGAAAGCGAAGTCGCGCAGGGAGCAGAGCCCGCGTGGGGCGGCGGCCCACGCGGCCCTTCTCAGGCCCGAGCTCGGAGAGACGTGGCGACCCCTCTCCCCGTCTGCGCACGCACAAGGCCATCCCGGTCCAGAATCTTCCCACACCGCACCGCCGCGGCGAGGCAAAGGATGGGGACGTGCGGAATGGCGTTTACACACAGGGTTCCGTTTTCCTTTTACTTGGAAGCGGGACAGACTTTCCCAGAGAACATTCGTTTTCCTAGTCAGCCGGTTTCCCACGCGAAATTAAGCTAAATACTGTAGGGCTGAACATCAGAGTTTGTTCGTAAATAGAGTTTATGATGCCAAGCTAAACATTTTCAAAAATGTGCCAGGCAGAGGCACATTTCAAAGACACGAATACAATGCAGGCATCAGACCCCCTCAATTGCAGGCACCCTGGCTCTTCAAGGCCGGGGAGGTGTTGGTCCTTGTGCCCTCAGGGGCATGTGACTTTATACCCATTGATAAGGTAAGATATTTGAACTGCAGTTGGTTAACACTTGCTGTCTCTTCCTTTCTGAAACACCCCCCACCCAGGGCTCACACTTCCCCTTGTGTTGGGAGCCACTGAAAAGATGTGGTCTGTTGTCACTTTTGTTTGTTTTTTCATTTTAAGGCCGTTCCCACGGCGTATGAAAGTTCCCAGGCTAGGGGTCGAATCGGAGCGTCAGCTGCCAGCCTATGCCATAGCCACAGCCACGCCAGATCCTTAACCCACTGAGAGAGGCCATGGATCGAACCTGCATCCTCATGGACACTATGTCAGGTTCTTAACCTGCTGAGACACAATGGAAACTCCCAGGTGTTTTTTTTTTTTTGGCCTAAAACAATAGAAATGGGTAGTTTCCTGGTAGCTCAGCAGGTTAAGGATGTGGCGTTGTCACTGCAGTGGCTTGGGTCGCTGCTGTGGCACAGGTTAGATCCCTGGCCCAGGAACCTCTATATGCTGTGGACGCAGGCAAAAAAAAAATAAATAAAGAACAGCAGAAATATGTTCTTCTAGAATTCTGGGGCTAGAAGTCCGAGATCAAAGTATGGCCATGGCCGTGCTCTCTCTGGGCTGGGCGGTGGGGGAGAGGAGCAGACGTTGCACCCCTTCTCTTGGTGTCTGGGGTCGCCAGCAGGCTTGGACGTTCCTCGGCTGCGCGTGGGTGCTTCACTCCAACGTCTGGTCACCGGGCTGGCTGCCAACGCGTGTCTCTACCTGGCGAAGCTTCTCTCTCTGGGTCTGTTTGTGTTTCTGCTTCTGTTTTTTTGAAGAGATATAGATATTATTTAATTGAAGTATAGTTGATGAAAAATGTAATTGACAGGTGTCCAATACAGTGATTCCCATTTTTTGAAGGTTATACTCCATTTCGTGGTGATAAAATGTTGTGCAGTATAAGCGTGTGGCTTATTTTATTTCTACTAGTTTGTACCTCTTAATCCCTTGCCCCTATCTTACCCCACCCTGCTTCCCTCTCCCCACGGGGAACCACTTGTTTGTTCTCTGGGAGTCTGCTTCTTTTTTGTTATATTTACTAGTTTACCGTTTTTTTTTAGATTCCATGTATAAGTAATATCAGACAGCATTTGCCTTTCTCTGTCTGGCTCATTTCATGTCTGGCTCATTTCATTTCACAGTACCCTCCAAGTCCATCTAGATTGCTACAATGGCAACATTTCATTCTTTTTCATGGCTGCGTAGTATTCCATTATGTGTATGCCCCACATCTTCCTGGTCCCTCCATCTGTTGATGGACACCTAGGTTCCCAGACACGGAAATCATCTTTTCTCTGGAGGTGACTAATGGTATCAGTTTCTTATTGATCTCTCTGGAGATAATCTACATATTATCAGCAAAATTGTAAATGTAGTCTTCATCCCCCTTAAAAAAGGGAACAACGAACCCACAAAGGGGTTTTGTTTTTCCCTTTTCCCTCGAAAAAGTAGTTGATATGCTTTTTTTGGCTTCCGAGAGATTTTTTTTTTCATTTTCTAAAAATTTTATTAAGGAGTTCCTCTGGTGGCGAAGCGGAAACGAATCCGACTAGTGACCATGAGGTCGCAGGTTCGATCCCTGGACTTGCTCAGTGGGTTAAAAATGTGGCGTTGCTGTGAGCTGTGGTGTAGGTCGCAGACGCAGCTCAGTTCCTGTGTGGCTGTGGTTGTGGCGAAGTCCGGCGGCTGTAGCTCTGATTGGACCCCTAGCCTGGGAACTTCATATGCTGTGGGTGCGGCCCTAAAAAGACCAAAAAAAAAAAGTTTTATTGAAATAGAGTTGATTTCCAATGTTGTGATAAATTCTGCTGTACAGCAAAAGTGATTTAGTTACACATGTACACACATCTATTCTCTCTCAGATTCTTTTTAGGTAATATTCTAGAATACTGAGTAGAGTTCTCTGTGCTGTATAGCAGTTCCCCCTTGACCAGTTCCTAGAGATTATTTTTAGGTAATATTCTAGAATACTGAGTAGAGTTCTCTGTGCTGTATAGCAGTTCCCCCTTGACCAGTTCCTAGAGATTATAATATGAATCCTACACCTTTTTTTTTTGCTTTTTAGGGCCATTCCGCAGCCCTAGCCACAGCAACGAGGGACCCAAGCATCTGCAACCTATACCACAGCTCACAGCAACCCCGGATCCCTGACCCACTGGGTGAAGCCAGAATAAGTAAACAAAGAACATGGATGCTAGTCGGATTTATTTTCGCTGCGCCACGACGGGAACTGCCTGAATCCTACATCTTGTAAAGTCAACTCTGCATGATCTGACTATGAGTAGTGGCTGACCACACACTTCCTTCAGCTCCTGCCTTTTTCCCAGGACGGTGTAAGGCGGGAATTGCTCCTTATCAAGTTCCCCGGATCTTCCTCATTTCTCTGAACAGACGCAGTGTTCCATGGTGTGGCTGAGCCCTGATTTATTAACCGGCCCTCTCTAGAGGATACTTAGGTTGTTTCCACGCCGCAAATAACAGGGTAGCAATGAATCACTGTTGCATGTCACTTCACACAGGGGCAGGCACTGTAAGATAGTGCTGGGTCAAAGGGCATACTTACATCTGTGATTTTGTTAGAGGTCACTAAATGTTCCCCAGACCGATCTCTGCCCCCTGCGAGGCCAGGCTGTGTCGGGGTCACAGGGGGGCCATCCTCCAGCCCTGGCCTGAGTCCCCTGGGGCACCCCCACCTCCCAGTTCCTGGGGCTTGGTACTTGCCTCCCCCCCCAACCCCAGAAGCCAGGGGGCGGGTCTCGGTAAAAAGCTCTTTATCCGTCCTGAGGCTGCCTGGGACCTGGTGGGGCTGCTCAAGGCTGAGGCTGCGGGGGTCGGGGGGTCAAAGCCTTGAACACCGACTCTGGGGGTCCTGCCCCCCAGACTCTCCCAACCACGCTCATTTTGCCCCCGACCCCACAATTTCCACACACACACACACCCCCCGCCGCCTTCTCTGTGCCTGCGGCCTCGCCCTCCCTCGACTCCGGTGACCTCCGAGAAAAAGTGACCGTCCCCCACTTTGGAGAGGCCCCGGCACGTGGCACACCTGCAGTCCACCCCCACCCCCCACCCCGAGTCCTCAGCGCCGCCCGATTGGTTGTTGGTGGCGGGGTCTCCTTGGTCTCTTTGGCCCGTTTCCCCGGCGCCTTTCACAGACAGACAGACAGACGCCTAATCGACGCAGTTAATGGATGAGATGTCAGCGAGCGAAAGCAGAACGGCGCCCGGCGGCGACCCGCGCGCTCCCGCCCTCCGCGGCCCTGTGGGTGCGGCCACCAGGGTGCGCCGTCCCCACCCGACTCTGCAAGGACCCGGCCGGGTCCTCGCGGCAAAGGGTCAATGAGCCGAATAATCACGTGGTCGTGATTCAGGACTGGCGCGCGGGGGGTGGGGGGGCGATGGGAGGAGCCACGGAGGAGGGGGAGGAGCAACGGAAAAGCAGGAGGAGAAGAGCGAGGGAGGGGGCTGCGCTCACGCTCCGTCCTGCCCGACTCCTGGGTCCACCCGGAGCGAGGATGCCCGGGACTGGGGTGTAGGAACGCGGGCCACAGACTGGGGACTGAACCCCATCCCGAGGCAGGGCACACCCATGGATTAAAAAGCCTCCTGGCAGAGGTCCCTTAAGATTCAGTCAAGCGGAGTTCAGTGGGTTAAGTACCCCATCAGTATCCATGAGGACGCAGCTTCGATCCTTGGCCTTGCTCAGTGGGTTAAGGATGAAGCGTTGCTGTGAGCTGTGATGTAGGCCGCAGATGCGGCTCGGATCCAGCGTTGCTGTGGCTGTGGTGTAGGCTGGCACCTGCAGCTCCGATTCGATCCCCTAGCCTGGGAGCCTTCATATGCTGGTGCGGCCCTAAAAAAAAAAAAAGAAAAATTCAAACTTTGGACAAGCCTATGGGTCTGTTTCCACGGCTGTAAAGCAGAGATACAGAACTGCCACTAGTTACGTGGGAGGGGCTCCGAGTGGAGGCAGGGATGGGCCTTCCAGCCGCGGGATCAAACCCAGGGCTGGTCCTCTGGTGGGCTGTGGTGCTGTCTTCCTAGCCCAGCTCTGGGCTGGGGGCGCACATCCGTTCACCGATGGCCAGGAGCAGGTCTCCAGCAGGTACAAAATCCACGTGGCTCAGGTGGGCCTGACTGACGGTTCCGAACTCCAAGTCTGAGCCCCTACCATGCGCCAGCCCTGGGGGTGGGGAGGGACAGGCCTTTCGTTTGTCCACCCACACCCACCCACCTGTCCATCTATTGCAAAGAATGTATTTGCTGGGTGTGGGGGGAGCTTCATGGGGTGTGATCAGACAGTGGTACAAGTGGCTATTTGATGACGATTGTGGTCATTGGCAGAGGGGAGAACCGCTGGGGGCTGGGGGAGTCTGTCCCAGGTGAGGCAAGTCCTCCTCGGAGGGTGCGTGTGGGGGGAGCGAGCTGGGTGAAGAGTTGAGGGAACAACTTTCCAGGCGGGGGGGAACAGTGTGTCGAGAGGCCCAGAGGCAGGCCAAGCCCCTCTGGGAGAAAGGAGAAGGATGTTGAGATTCTGGGGCAGCTGCCTTGTGGGTGCTCAGGCCCTTAGTCCTGGGGAAAGTGGCGTCTCCCTGTGGCTTTCCCGCAGCCCTGAGACCCATCCCTGCCCCAGGGCAGAGCCCCCCTGCCCCCAGCCTCCTCGCAGGCCTTGATGGAGGGTGTGGCCAGTCACTCCACTCAGACCGTGAGGCTCTGGTTCCAAAGCATTTGTTCAACAAACACCAAGGCCACACTCTGTCTACTGCCTTTCTTTCTTCCTTCCTTTCTTCCTTCCTTTCTTTCTTTTTTTTTGTCTTTTTGCTTTATCTAGAGCCGCACCTGCGGCATATGGAGGTTCCCAGGCTAGGGGTCTAACAGGAGCTGTAGCTGCCGGCCTTCGCCACAGCCACAGCAACACGGGATCCGAGCCGCATCTGCAACCCACACCACAGCTCACAGCAACACCAGTTCCTTAACCCACTGAGCGAGGCCAGGGATCGAACCCACAACCTCGTGGTTCCTAGTCAGATTCGTTAACCACTGCGCCATGACAGGAACTCCTCCTTCTTTCCCTCTTTTCCTTCCTTCCTTTCCTCCTTTCCTTCTTTCTTTCTGTTTTTTTTTTTTTGTCTTTTTTTAGGGCTACACCCGCAGCATATGGAGGTTCCCAAACTAGGGTTCCAATTGGAGCTGTGGCCACCGGCCTACACCACAGCCACAGCAACGCCAAATCCGAGGTGTGTCTGCGACCTACACCACAGCTCACTGCGACGACGGATCCTTAACCCACTGAGTGAGGCGGGGGATCAAACCAAAGTCCTCGCGGATGCTAGTTGGGTTTGTCAACCGCTGAGCCACTCCGGATCTCCCCTGCTTTCTTTCTTTTATGGTGCTAAAAGATGCATAACAACAACAGAAAAATACATAACGTAAAATTTGCCATTTTAACCATTTTCTGCGTGCAGCTCAGCGGTACTAACGCCACTCACTTTGTTGTGCAACCATTTGCACAACCCGTCGTCCCCAAGCCTCTTTCCATCACATAAAACCAAAACTCCGTCCCCATTAAACACTGGCCCCTGTCCCCAGCCCTTGGCCCCACCTACTTTCTGCCTCTCTGACTGTGACCTTTCTAGGTCCCTCATATCGTTGGAATCATACAGTGTTTGTCCTTTTGTGTCTGGTTCATTTCACTGAGTGTAAGGTCTTCAGGCTTCGTCCATGTGGCAGCCGGTGTCAGAATTTCCTTCCTTTTTAAGGCTGAAAAACTATTCCATCGAAGGGACAGACCACGATTTGCTCATCCACCGTCTCGATGGATGCTGGGGCTACTTCCCCTTTTGGCTGCTGTGGGTGATGCTGCTGCGAAGCCCACTGGCTTTTCTGGCTCAGCACCTCGGACCCAGCCCACACCCCACAGTTGGTGTTTTGCAGACGTGTCACATGGAGGGGACGGCGGACCCCGCCCTGACCGGCGCCCTCTCGCTTTTGCATCAGGGAAACTGAGGCCCAGAGGAAGAAAGGACGACCTCAGGGTCCTGGCCGCCGCGTGCAGACCTCCAGTTCGGCTCGGGGGACCTAACTGGGACCGAAGCCTGTGCCCGGAGCAACCCCCACCCCCGGGGCCCGTCTCACTCTGGCCATCCTCGCCGCTCCCTTTGCTCAGAAACTGCCCCAGGGAGAGGCTGAGGGGTGGCAGGAGAGCGGGACCCTTGGCCCTGTGTGCCGGGCACCGTGTGGACATTTGTCCTCAAGCCACCGCATCCCAGCCAGATGCTGCCCACCCCCCATCCTCGGAGACGGAGGCCAGAGCCTGGGCTTCCTGGCGCTCCCGTGGAGGCCTTGACTCCCTAGGGCCCCCTGCTGTGGCCTCAGTGATGGCTGTCACTGCAGGGAAATGACCTGCAAGGACAGAGGCCGCAGAGCCCCGACCCATCCATCCTCGTCTGGCGCAGAGAGCTGGTGGCCTCACACGCCCGGCCTCCTGCGAGGTGACCTCAGGAGCCCCCAACCGGACTCTGGAAGCCAGGACCCCCCTGCGGGGGCCTCCAGGGCCGTGGTGGCCTTGGCCTCGCTCGGCCCTCCCCGAGAGGCTCCCAGCCCGCACTGGCGCCCTGGCCACTTCTATTCCCCCGGGGCCTCCAGGGGACGGGCGTCTTCACTCCCTCACTTAGCCGGGCCCTGCTCGGAACAGGCCGTGCCGGCCGAGCTGCAGCGCGACCCCGGGCGGAGGGTCTGCAGGCATCTCCCTCTGAGCTTTCTGAGAAGGTCGCCGCCCTCCCAGGCGTGGGTGGATGTGGCTGCGGCTGCGGTGCTTCCTCTTTGCCTGGCTGGCTGCGCGGTGGCCCTGGGCCCTCTGCCCCGGCCGCCGGGGCCACCCAACGAGCTGCCTCCACGGAAGGGCGGTCGGGCTTCCTTGAGGCCAGGCCTCCGCACCCCACACCTGCAGCAGCCTCCCCGCTTTAGAAGGTTTATCTGCCGGAGGGGCTTTGCCAGACACTTATCTGCGCCACCAGGGATCTGCCCTACAGTTGGGGCTTCGTAATCTGACATTGTGATTTTTTTACCCTTGTTTTTCCCCCCCTGGGAGGGAAGATTTGCTGAGTCATCCCGGCGAGGTGGTTGGAGGGGGCCGGGGGCGCGGCAGCTGGAGGGCAGCGATAAGTCTGAGGCTGGGCCGAGGGGCGCTCGGGGAGCCGGCCAGGGAGGAAACCCCCAATGTGACGGTTTCCAGCTAAGATTCTTGGCTTCTGCAGAGCGGGGGACCTTGCTCGGGTCAGGGCTGGAACCTTCCAGGGGAGCCCAAAGGGGGGCCGGCTGCGCGTCCCCAGGGACTGGCCGGCTGGGTCGCTGAGTGCCACAGCAAGCAGAGGTGAATGTGACTGGCCACACAGTGACACTTGAGGCCAGCCTCACTCTCCACCCTTGCTCTTGTGGCCCCAACAGGACACTGATGGGCCCAGGCCCCCAGCAGGCTGGGGACGGAGCTGGGGGCAGATGCAGGCTTTATGTGTCCCCGGGACTTTTGCACCTGCTGTTCTTTACTCGGGCACCTGTCTACTTTAGTGTTTTTTTTTCCAGCATCATTTTTATTTTTAAAGTTTCTGTTATTTTTAGCCACACCTGCGGCAGGCAGAAGTTCCTGGGCCAGAGATGGAACCCCAGTCACAGCGGTGACAACACTGGATCCTTAACCCCTAGGCCACCAGGGAACTCCCCACGCTCTCTGCTTCTGGCAGATCCAGTTCTTCTCGTCCTTCAGATGTCTGCTTCCTCCAGGAAGAGTTCCCTGACCCAGAGCTGGGCTTGGTGGCCCCTTAGCCTTTCAGAGTCCACTGGGTGTCCCTATTCTGGGACTTTCCCCATCGGGGCCCAACCCTGAGTGCCTGCCCAGCTTGTTGAATGGAGTCTCAGGTTTTCCTGAGAGGAATTGCCATCTCTCTCTCCCTCTTTTATCCCCCACCTTCTTCTTTCTGTTTTGGCCACTCTATGGCATGTGGAGCTCCCGGGCCAGGGGTCAGATCTGAGCCGCGGTTTCGACCTGGACCACAGCTACGGCAATGGCAGATCTTTTCACCCACGTTGCCGGGCCAGGCCAGGGATCGAACCTGCATCCTGGTGCTTCAGAGACGCTGCTGGTCCCACTGCGCCACAGCGGGATTCCAAGAGGAGTTGCCTTCTATTGGGACTAAAATCCTGGGGCCTGGAAGGGAGGAAGGCTGTTTCCAGGGCCTCTGGGTGATCAGCCCTCCTCTCCCTGCAGGGCGGCCTGCCCTCCGGCTCCAGGAGTGGGTCTGCCAGCCCCTTGGGGGGGGCAGTCCCATGGGGACCGCTGTCCCACCAGCTTTGCAGGGCACGCGGGGGCCACGCGTGGAGACAGGTTGTGCTGGGTGCAGCGGGAAGGCCAGGGCGGAGGCTGGGGTGGACTGTGCCGGAGGCTTCCTGTCATGCTTTTGGCCCCCCTGATTTCTGATTCTCCCAGAGCCCGGTGGGCAACCACAGCCCCGGGAAAGAGGGGTGATTGACGCCCCTGAGTCAGTGGCCACATCGCCCGCTGCTCCCAAAAGGGGCTTCTGGGGCAGGAAGGGCTGGCCGCGGTGGTCGCTTCTCTCCCTTCCTGCCGCCCGGCTGAGCCCAGAGATAAGTCCTGTCTGGGCTGAGAAGGGGGCTCGGGGCTTCGGGCCCCCCCAGAAATCATGTCAGGGCTCCGCGGGGGGGCGGAAGGAGCCTGAGGGCCCCGATAACCTCTTTATTTTTAAGAACTCCGGGAGGAAGTCCCAAGTCACCCTTGGCAGAAATAGCTCTGAGCTTCAGCCCGGCGCCTGTGGCTCCAGCTGTCAGCAGGGACAGCCCACGCGTGCGGCCGGGTCAGTTCACCACACGCTGGCTGGGGGGGGGGGGCACCAGGCCCCGGGATCCCGACCTGGACCTGTGCCCCCCAGTCAGAGCTGGTGGCCCAGATGATAACAAAACGATGTTTGATGTGATGCGGGGCTGAAAGGGCAGAGGCTCAGAGTCAAGGTGCCGCCAGGTGCGGGCAGCTGACGTCTAAGCGGCAACAATGTGTCAGGCATTCTTTTTCCATCTTCCCTAAATCCAAACTGTGCTTAAGGCCAGGACACTGGGTCCCACGCATGTGTGCTGTGGGCCCACGAATGCACAAGCTCCAGCGTCTCTCCCCAACAGCTGTCACCTGTGCCTTCCATTGGCTGGTTCAAGGGTCCACGAGGAGAAGGGCGGGATAAATTAGGACTGTGGGATTATCGGATACACACTACTGGGTGTGAAATAGGCAAACAACAAGGACCTACGGTACAGCCCAGGGAACTGCAGTCCATATAGTGTAATAACCTATGATGGAAAAGAATTTGCAAAAGTATATACACCTCTGTTTGTATGCATATAGTCAAATCATTTTGCTGTGCATCTGAAACTATTATCACTGTAGTCGTTACTATAAATCAGCTATACTTCAGAAGTTCCCTTGCAGCTCAGTGGGTTGAGGAGCTGGTGTTGTGAATGCTGTGGCCGGGTTGCTGCCGTGGAATGGGTTCGATCCCTGGCCTGGGAACTTCCATATGCTGTGACCTAAACAAAAAAAAAAGCTATACTTTAATAAGAAAAAGAAGGAAAAAGTTCCCGCTGTGGCGCAGTGGGTTAAGGATCCAGTCTTGTCTCTGCAGTGGCCCTGGTTCCATCCCCAGCCCAGTACCGTTGGTCAAGGGTCTGGCATTGCCACAACTGTGGTGTAGGTTGCAGCTTGCAGCTTGTAGCCCAGGGAATGTGTCATGGGTATGGCCGCAAAAAAAAAGGAGAGAGAGAAAAAGTAGATCTTAAAAGTTCTCATCACGGAGTTTCCATTGTGGCTCAGTGTTAACGAACCTGACTAGGAACCATGAGGATGCGGGTTCGATCCCTGGCCTCGCTAAGTGGGTTAAGGATCCGGCATTGCCCTGAGCTGTGGTGTAGGTTGCAGATATGGCTTGGATCCCGCGTTGCTGTGGCTTTGGTGTAGGCCGGCAGCTGCAGCTCCAATTTAACCTCTAGCCTGGGCACTTCCATATGTTATGGGTGCCGCCCTAAAAAAACAAACAACCAAAAAAGTCCTCCTCACAAGAAAAGAACATTTTTAATACTGTGTGGTGATGGAAGTGAACTAGACTTACTGTGGTGAGCATTTCACGATATATACAAATATCAAATCATGTGCTCCATGTGAAACTAATAGAATATTATATGTTGACTCTATCTCAATAATAACAGTCGAATTCTTAACCCACTGCACCACAGGGAACTCTTGAATCTAAAGGATTTCTGAAGACCACAGCTATCGCCTTACAGATGAGAGAAACTGAGGCCCAGAGGAAAGAGGCTTGAAAGTCACTCCGTCAGACAGAGGCCCTGCTTCTTTCTCTCTCTCTCTTTTTTCTTTTTTTTTGTCTTTTTTTTTTAGGGCCCATGGCCTTTCCCTTTTTTTTTAAGGGCCAGACAGCATATGGAGGTTCCCAGGCTAGGGGTCAAATCAGAGCTGCCGCTGCCAGCCTACACCACAGCCACAGCAATGCTGGATCTTTAACCTACCGAGTGAGGCCAGGGATTGAACCTGCGTCCTCATGGATACTAGTTGGGTTCTTAACCTGCTGAGTGCAATGCAGGCTCCTTGGCAAGGCCACCCTGGCCGCCCAGGTAACCCTGGCCGTGCTCCCCAGACGCTCCCTTCCCAGCACCCCATTTCTTCCTGCTTCTTCTCTTTTCCCTCTGCATCTCCACTGAGCACCAGGAGGGCAGACCCCGTCTCCTTGCCTCCTGGGATGGTGCCCGGCTCGTGGCCGGGGCTGGTTAAATGAACGCTTTCCAGCCCATGAGGTTGGCCTTTGTGTGTTGGAAGGTCCTGGGTCACGTGAGACTCTAGGGCACACGGCTGTCCATGCTGCAGATACTGGAAGGCCTGGCCCTCTGCCAGCACCCCAGGCTGGGCAGAGGCTCGGTGCTCCTGGACTAGAAGGCCCAGCTCAGTGGTCCTGGCCCGCAGGGACCCTCGTCCTCTCTGTCTCTCTCTCCCCTTCTTCTTCCTTTTTTTTTTTTTTTTTTTGCCTCCATCTGCAGCATGCAGAGGTTCCTGGCCCAGGGATCGAACCTGTGCCACAGCTGTAACCAGAGCCACAGCGGAGACAACACCAGATCCTTAACCCACTGCACCACCTGGGAACTCCCTTCTCTCCTTCTTAAAACGAACACAGCATCTTTCTTCCCCCAGCCTCCACAAAACCCTCACGTTGTTATCACAGAAACCGTGGAAAAACCAGGAAAATTCTAGGAAAGGGCAGCCTAGAAGTCCACGTGATTCCCGACCGCCGAGGTCAGGGGCCCGCGCTGCGGCGCTTTGGGTCCAGGCCCAGCACCACCTCTGGAACGGCTGCCCCTGCAGAGAACAAGACCTCCAGACCCCGGGGTGGTGGTCCCGGGCCTCGGCCTCTCATCCCCCTTCTTCTGTCTTCCCTCTCCTGGACCCGCGTCCCCCGCCTTTGTCTCCACTTACTCCAGACTCACTTTCCTCGTGACCTGACCCTCTGAGCGGTGACTTCTGGGCCGGTGACAGGTGCCAGGCTGGACATTCGGGGCAGGGGGTTCCCTCATGTGGACCGCGTGGCTTTTCAGCCCGAGACCACAGGGGCGGAGAGAGGAAAGGCCGGAGGGGGTCGGATGGTGGGAGGTGCCCTGATGCTTCCCCTTTGCCTTCTGGGGCATGGAACCTGCCAGAAAAGGGCACTTTCTCTTTAGGCCTCGCAGAAGAGCGGGGAGGCCTCAGCGCCGTGCTGTGGGCTGGAAGCCTGTGCCTCCCGGGGCTGATGCCCAGCCGGAGCTGCTGGTGTGGCTGGGGCGTCAAGGGCCCCCCAGGAATCTCAGAGGCCTCGTCTCCCCGGCCCTGGTCATCTGAGTGAGTTGCTTGAAAACCTCCCCCCGCATCTCCCTGCTTGTCCCTTTCTCCCGCTCCCCGGGCCACCAGACCCCTGATAACACTTGGAAGGCCCTATCGGCCCAGGAGCATCGTCCTGCCAAAGCCCGCGGGCCCGCTCTGCGCTGACGGTTGGCAGCCGGCGCTCTTTGATAAACTTATCAAGCCAAACCTGAGCACGGCCGCTCAGCACAGCCCACATCTCAGATTTCCCTCCTCCTGCCTCTCTGTGGCCCCCCCACCACTGGAGCCCCGAACCCCGCCTGTCTCCTGGTTGGGGGCCCAATCCCGGCTACACCCCGCCCCTGCCAGTCCAGGAGCTCCACCTGCGGGGTCCAACCCCACCTGCCACCAAGGAGCCAGGGGCCCTGATGGGGTTGTACAGCTATCCTAGAGCTACTGGCGACCTACCAGGTGCTGGATCCTAAACTGAGTGTCAGGACCGGACCCTGTGTCTGCCGGGAGGTGGCTCTTGGAATTGGGGATTGGGGACGAGCCAGCCAGCACTTGTGAAAGGGGACAGATCCTGTCCCTTGGAGCCGGGGACAGCAGCACAGAGGGAGGAGTCAGGGCACAAACCTCAAGGCGGGGAAATGATATTCAAGCAGAAGGAGGCTTTTTGTAATGCCAGCGATAATGTTATCACGCACACCCATTACACAAAAATACAAAACACGCACTGAAAAAGGAGAAGAAAATGCACAACCCGCTCCACGCAGCCCCTGTTGATACGCTGCCCTTTATCCTGGCAAACTTCTTGCCGTGTATGTCATTAACAAAATGGAATCATATGGTGGATACTGATTTTAAACCACTTTTTCACTGAAGTTATCACAAACAGCTCCCTGTGTTGACACATTTACACCGTGAAATCTATTTTGTCTTCTATTTTTCAAGTAAAAAATACACACAGGAGTTCCCACTGTGGCGCAGCAGGTTAATGAACTGGCTTTGCTCTGTGGCAGCGCTGGTTCGATCCCCGGCCCAGTGCTGTGGGTTAAGCATCTGGTGTGGCCGCAGCTGTGGTGTAGGTCTCGGCTCTAGCTTGGATTCGATCCCAGGCCTAGGAACTTCCATCTGAAAAAAAAAAAAAAAGTAGAAAGAAAAAACAGGAGTTCCCTTCTTGGCTCAGCGGTTAACAAACCTGACTTGGATCCATGAGAATATGGGTTCAACCCCTGGCCTTGCTCTGTGGGTTAAGGATCTGGCGTTGCCATGAGCTGTGGTGTAGGTTGCAGACGCGGCTCGGATCCCGCTTTGCTGTGGCTGTGGCGAAGGCTGGCGGCTACAGCTCTGATTAGACCCCTAACCTGGGAACCTCCATATGCCTCGGGTGCGGCCCTAAAATAGCAAAAAACTAAACCAAAACCCCACAAGCCATGCATACACGCCTGTATAAATCCAAGTCTGTTTGATGGATAGTGCTGAGGGGAAAATCAACCCTCCTTCCCGGCCCCAGAAACACAGCTGCTGTCCGTGGTTTGCGGGACCTTCTCCAGATTTGTTTCTCTACACGCTGAGGTTGCGCTGTTTTTACAGAACCAGCGCGTGACCGTGAAGCAAGCGTTTCTGGCTCCGCGTAGCGCTTGGGCCCCTTCCCGGCCAGTCCTCGGAAAGCACACCGGTCGTGTAGCCAAGCTCCTCTCGTGGAGGTTAGGACGGTTCTAACTCGTGTTTTTCCATTTCCGTCAGGCTTCAGAAGGCGATCTTGGAATTCCCGCCATGGCACAATGGGATCGGCTGCGTCTCTGCAGCGCCACGTCACAGGTTCAATCCCTGGCCCAGCACAGCACCTTAAGGGATCTGGTGTTGCTTCAACTGCAGCTTGGATTTTATTCCCGGCCCGCCAACTCCATAGGCCAAAAAAACAGGAAAAGTAAAGAAAGAGACAAAGGTAATCTTGTTGCTAATCCGTGGCCCGTCTGTGACTGTTTCTTTTTTCCTTTTTTTTAGCCGCACCTGCAGCATTTGAAATTTTCCGGGTCAGGTGCGAAACCCGAGCCACGGGGTTCCCGTCGCGGCTCAGTGGTTAACGAATCCAAGAACCATGAGGTTGCGGGTTCGATCCCTGGCCTTGCTCAGTGGGTTAAGGATCCGTGTTGCTGTGAGCTGTGGTGTAGGTTGCAGACGCGGCTCGGATCCCGCATTGCTGTGGCTGCGGCGTAGGCCAGTGGCTACAGCTCCTGTTAGACCCCTAGCCTGGGAACCTCCATATGCTGCGGGTATGGCCCTAAAATGACAAAAAGGCAAAAAAAAACCCCAAAAACCCGAGCCACAACAGTGACACTGCTGGATCCTCAGCCCACTCTGCCCCCCTCCCCGCCGCCCGGAACTCCCATGACTCTTTGTTTTACACAAATTCCTCGAGGTGGGTCGGAGGTTCGGGGGTTGAGGGCCAGGGGGCGCCTGTGCTTGAGCTGGGTGTCCAGGTTTCAGGGGAGGGAAGAAGGCATTTTAGGGGAGGGGGTCATGGGGGCAAAATGTGCGAACTGGCACTGGGGGTCCCCTAAAGGCCTTTGGGAGGAGTAGCAGGAACGACTTGTCTCCCGGTCCAGAATCCCAGGGAAGTGAGTCCTCCCCTTCGTCTGGGCCATCAGAGCAGGGAGCGGGGGAGCTCAGGGAGGCTGGTGATGTCACCCGCTCAGAACCACCTGCAGCCTTTGCCACAGCCACAGCAACGCAGGATCCGAGCCACCGCATCTGTGACCTCTGGCACACTTTATGGCAAAGCCAGATCGTTAACCCCCTGAGCAAGGCCAGGGATCGAACCTGCATCCTCATGGATGCTAGTCAGTTACGTTAACCGTGAGCCACGGTGGGAACTCCTCCTCTCGTGATCTTGAGGCACACAAGGGCCCTAGTGCCTGGAGAAGACGCTTCTGGGTCTTGGGTCTCTCCTGCTGCCCGCTCGTGTGGCCATTCCAGCTTGGGACGCTTCCGGCCAGCCCAGATGCCTCAGCAGTCTCTGGACTGCTCTCTCCTCTCCCCCGCCCCCACCCGTCCTGCTCCCTCCCTCTGGAATAGCCGGTACCCTCCCAGGGGTGGGGGTGGGGAAGTCCCGTCTGGGGCACGGACCAGGCTGATCATTCAGGTGATGGGCGGAGGTACACGCAACAAAGGGACGCCGGGCAGTCCCACGGGGCTGGACAGGGCCTCCGGGTTCCCACACCTGACTCCGATCCTGGGAATTTCATCCTGGGAGGGAGTGGAAGTAGGATGGGAGGGGAGAATGGGGGTCACGGGGAGCAGTGGCAGGCAGGCGGGGGATGGGGGGGACACAGCGCTGACTGAGTCGGACCCCCACCCGGCATGATGCTCACAGATTCCACCATCCTGGAGGAGACAGGGCCTCTTTTCCCACTGGTGGGGGCATCAGCGCTGGCTTGTGGGCCGAGGCCAAGCTGCCAGCCTCCTCCAGGCCCGCAGCTCTGCATGGGAAGCCCACCCTTCCCGGGAGCGCCCTGGGGTTCCCGCAGCCGGGCAGCTGGGGAGGGGGGCGCGGAGGAGGGGCCTTGGCACAGGGCTCTGCAACCCCCCACCGCGGGGGTGGCTCTTCCTGGGGAGTCAGGGTTCCTGCTCCCCCCACACCTGCCCACAGGCTGGGCGGCATTCTCTGCAACGTGCAAATGAGATTCCAGCCCTCCTGCCCCGAGGCCGCAGTGCCGCCCCACCCTACCTTTGTGAGCGCCCAGTGGAGGGGCCCACACACTCAATCCTGATCTCCCAACCTCAGCAGAAGAAGGACCCATTGTCTAGCTGTTCTCCCTGGCCTCGCCCTGCTGCCGAAGAGGCTGAAATCCTGACATTGGTGTGGTTTTGTTTAGCAAACAGGAACAGGCAAAGTAGCTCTGTGTGTGTGTGTGTGTGTGTGTGCGTGTGTGTATGCGCGCGTGTGTGTGTGTGTGCGTGTGTGTGTGTGTGTCTGCCCCTGGGATGTGCAGAGTCACCCCCAGTTCAGGAGCCCAGGGAAGCCGGGCCCTGCTGTGTGGCTTCGGGCCAGTTCCTTTCCCTCTCTGGGCTGTGGTCTCCATGGACAGGAGTTGGCGGTGGGAGCAGGTGGTCTCCGAGGCTTTGGTGGCTCTGGTGGGTTGGCTGCCCGAGTCTGCCTTCCTTTGTCTTCAAGAGCAGGGCCTTCGGGACAGGGTCTCAAAGCCCGCGGAGACCTGAGCACTCTTCTATGCAAATCCCGGACTTCTACCCCACCCTCCGCACACCTGACAGGTCTGTGCAGGGGATTCTTGCTAAAGTGGACAGGAAGAGCCTCTGGAATGAAGCGCAGCCCTGGGTCCTGCCTGGCCCAACCCAGAGCCTGAGAGCCGTGAGCTTCTCCATTTCCCTAAGGGCTTCCAAACCCCACGGATTAGCAGAGGAGAGGAGACGTCTTGCAGGTGTCGCTGGGGAGAAACCAGGAGACTTGGATCAGATATCCCGGTCCCAGCTCGGCCCTTGCCTGCTGTGTGACCTTGAGCAGGATGGCCGACCTCTCGGAGCCTCAGCTGCCTGTTCTGTAAAATGGGATCATGACACCTTCTTTGCAGGAGGCTGTGTGGAAACCCTGGACCCAACTCAGTCCCCAGAAGGGACTCACTCATTGAGTGAGTGTCCATCGCTGTGGGCCAGGCACAGGCTTGGTGCTGAGGGCTAGAGCCCAGAGGGCAAAGTTACCCACAGAGAAGTGCCCGCCCAGGTTCAGCGGGTCCTGATCTGTAAACAGGGAGCCCCAGGAGCTCAGTGCTTAGAAGTAGGAGAAGACCTCTGGCTGGAATGATGACGGGAGGCTTCCTGGAGGCAGTGGCACTTGAGCGGGCCTTGGAGGCTGGGCAGGATTTGAAGAGGGTACATTCGCAGCCTAGCGGTGCTTACTCTGAACTGGGTCCTGCTCCCTGCCGTGCACGCCTAGCCTCGGGGGATCCTCCCGGCAGCCCACAGGAAGCGCCTGCTACATTTATCATTGAGCAGAGGAGGGCTGGAGTCACGCAGCCAGTGAGGGGCGGCCCCAGGCTTAACTCAATCGCATCGGCAGAGTCCCTTGGTCTCCATAACATTCGCAGCTTCCAGGGACCCGGACGCGGATATCACTTTGAGGGGTCTTCATTCTGCCCACCACGGTGATTTCAGAAAGGACCCTGAGATGGGAAGGGTCCCCTGCACGACCCAGGTGACCCCACGCGATCGCAGGGGTCCTTACCAGAGGGAGGCAGCAAGGTCAAAGGCCGCGGGACCGGGCGAGCCGGTGGGGGCTCAGGAGGGGCCTGGGAGACGCAGGGAGAGCCCACAAGCCAAGGGATGCGGGCGGCTTCAGAAGCAGGAAAAGATGAGGAAACAGAGGCTCCCCTGGAGCTTCCAGGAGGAACCAGCCCTGCCGACACCCTGACTTTCTGCCCCACTAGACCCATTTTGGATTTCTTTTTTTTTTCTTTTTATGGCTGCACCTGCAGCACATGGAAGTTCCCTGGGCCAGGGATCAAATCGGAGCTGCAGCCACAGGCCTATGCCGCAGCCCGGTCACAGCTGCAGCCTATGCTGCTTGCGACAACACCAGAGCCTTAACCCACTGAGCGAGGCCAGGGATCGAACCTGCGTCCTCACAGACACAATCTCAGATTCTTAACCTGCTGAGCCACAACGGGAACTCCTCATTTTGGATTTCTAACATCCAGATCTGTAAGAGGATAATTTTGTGTGGCTGAAAGCCAGCACGTTAGCACGTTATGATGATTTCTTTTAGCAGCTACAGGAAGCCGATACAGCGCGGTGGTAGCTGCCTCCACCGGGCCCTCTGCCTGAGGTCTAGGAGGTTTCCCAAGGCATCTGTGAGCAACGACAGAAGCTTCCACACTTTTTTTTTTTTTTTGTCTTTTTGCCTTTTCTAGGGCTGCACCCGCGGCATGTGGAGGTTCCCAGGCTAGGGGTCTAATCGGAGCTGTAGCCACCGGCCTTCGCCACAGCCACAGCAACGCGGGATCCGAGCCGCGTCTATGACCTACACCACAGCTCACCGCAACGCCGGATCCTTAACCCACTGAGCAAGGCCAGGGATCGAACCCGCAACCTCATGGTTCCTAGTCGGGTTCGTTAACCACTGAGCCACGATGGGAACTCCCAGAAGCTTCCACACTTTTGAAGGATCCCCGCCTTTCTGGGGCACTAGCTTGTACCCAGCAGGTGCTTAATAAATGCTGGTCAAATGTAAGTAAATCTGTGTCTTTATTTTTATTTATAGCAGTTGAAATGAACAGGCTTTGACAACAGTGATGGCTCATTTCCCGGGCCCCGGGGCCCGACAACAGAACTGGAACCCGCAGGGCCTGAGTGGCCGTCAGAAGTGGGAGTGGCCAGCACGCTGGCTGAAACAGTGGGGTGCCAGGCCTCCCACTGGGGCAGCAGACGGCTCTGACCACCCGTGGCAGCCAGGTCCGCTGAAAACCAAGCTGGCCAGAGCCCAGTGGGCAGTGGCAGGGGGAGGACTTCTCTGTGGGCTCCAGCTCTGGTCTCTTCTGGTCACTCCTGTCGCCCTGGGGCTCCTTTGGCTTTCTGGGCTCTGCCCCCAGGGAGGGCACCAAGCTCTTAGGCCTACAGGCAACATCAGCTCAGAAAAGACCCAGCCCAGCTGCCATACTTTGCAGCAAGAGGAATGTTGGTCCAGAGAGGGAAAGTGACCTGCCTGAGGTCACACAGTACTTTGGTGAGTCTCCAAACAAGCTGGAAGAGTCCCTGGCCAGGGCTGCCTCCAGGAGCCTGGGGGTGTGAGGCTGGCTTCCCTGCCAGGTGACACCCCGTCAGGGCGGGCCGGCCAGGAGCCGGGAGCGGGGACGGCCTCACTTGAGGTTGTGCTGGCTCTCGCGGTGCCGCCGCAGGTCCACCTTGCGCTGGAAGCCCTTGGCGCACAGCTCGCAGCTGAAGGGCTTGAAGCCTGTGTGTTTGCGGCTGTGGGTGATGAGGTTGGAGCTCTGGCTGAAGGCCTTCCCGCACACCTGGCACTTGTGGGGCTTCTCGCCTGTGGGGCAGCGGGGACGGGGTCAGGGCTGTGTTCACTGGACCTGCCGCCCCCGTGCCCTAAATTGTTCTCTAGGACTTTATTATGCTTTATCTCGCGTCCACTTTAGAAGATGATTAGACAAGGGAGATGAGAAAAATACAACTCTGATCACCCCCTCTCCAGGGAACTGCACCCTGCTTTGCCCTGTGTATCAAGAAGCCCAGCACCTGGCCCTGCACAAAAGAGGCACTGGCTAACAGCTGGGGAATGAATGAAGGCGTGAATGAAGGCACGAATGGAGGACTGAATGGGAAATGAATGAATGGGGAAAACGAACAGATGAAGGAATGAATGAATGAATGGAGGAGACTCTTCACCTGGTGCTTTCACATCTACCCACATCAGCAATGTTGACATTTTGCTATTTCCTTCCAGTAATTTTTCTGCACGTTAAGTACCATAACGTGTCCAGTCCTCCTGTTGGAGGGGAGTGGTCTCCTTTGTGTAAACTGACCCCGCCTCCACCCCATCCCCATCCCCATCCTAAAGCCTGGACCTTTTTTTTTGGGGGGGGGGCATTTTCTATAGAGCTGCACCCGCGGCATATGGATGGTTCCCAGGCTAGGAGTTCAATCAGAGCTGCAGCTACCGGCCTACACCACAGCCATAGCCACACTGGATCCAAGCCGTGTCTGCGACCTACACCACAGCTCACAGCAATGCTGCATCCTTAACCCGCTGAGCAAGGCCAGGGATCGAACCCGTATCCTCATGATTACTAGTCGGGTTTGTTTCTTCTGGGCCACAGTGGGAACTCCCAAGCCTGGATCTTTTAACAGTGAAAGGTGGGGGTGCCCCGAGGCTCTGTCTGGACCGTGGGGAGGGGGCGGGGGGGTGGCAGTGGGGCCTCACCGGTGTGGATGTAGGTGTGCTTCTTCATGTCTGACTTCTGGTGGAAGCGCTTGCCGCAGAACTGGCAGGGGTAGGGCCGCGTGTCCGAGTGGATGAGGAGGTGGGTGGACAGGGTGGACGAGCGCTTGAAGGCCTTGCCGCACATCCGGCACTCGAAGCTGCGCTCCTGCCGGAGGAAACGAGGCCCCGGGGGGTCAGGCGCAGGCGGGGCCTCGCGACCCGGGACTGCCGAGCTGGGCGCAGGACCGGACCCGGCCGGGATCCCCTGAGGAACAGGACACTCCGTTGGGGTGGCCTCGAGG
Organism: Catagonus wagneri; assembly: GCA_004024745.2. Lineage (NCBI taxonomy): Eukaryota > Metazoa > Chordata > Mammalia > Artiodactyla > Tayassuidae > Catagonus > Catagonus wagneri. The sequence continues at coordinate 306,772 of PVHT021183634.1, forward strand.
ACGGGGCCTGGGGGAGCAGGACCCAGACACCCCCATTCCTGCATCCCGGGGTGGGGGTGGGGGTGGGGATGGGGCTGAGGCCCGGCGCCTGGGGGGCCGCCTCTGGGATCATCCCCCTGTGGTTTCCTCAAGGGTCTGAATTGGGGCCGATTCTGGTTTCTGCCTCTTAACTTTTGCCACGTGACCTTGGGCAAGTCATTTCACCTTCCTGGGACCCAGCACCCTCACGTGTGCCTTGGACCAGTCTGAGCAGTGACCTCAAAGGGTCACAGGGAGGATGGGAGGTGGCGACCTGAGCCGGCCACTCCACGTGGTACGTTCTCGCCATCCTTTTTCCAGCTGATATTTTCTATCTCCCCGGGGGGAGGTTCCCAACTCAGGTCCGTTTCAGGTACTGTCTCGGGAATAGGATTCCTTTTTTTTTGCCCACGCCCAGAGCACGTAGAAGTTCCCAAGCCAGGGCTTGAACCCGTGCCACAGCTGAAACCAGAGCCACAGCAGTGACAATGCCGGATCCTGAATCCGCTGAGCCACGAGGAACGCCCTGGAACGGGATCCTGAGGAAGGGGCCTGGCCTCAGGTGAGGCTAAGTGAGGCAAGATGATAAGCCTGACTCCAAGATGCTAGGAGTCCAGAGCCTCCGAGGCGGGAAACCTGTCCGTCCTGACCGCCCAGGAGGCGGCTCATTCCTGAGCCTCATAGACTCCAGCTGCCTCGCAAACCCAGCCCGAGCCCAGAGCCTCTTCCAATCGTGCATGAAGCCGACTGGGTCCATCAGGGACTGCAACGTGTTATGGGCAGATGACGCAGACCCAGACCAAATAAGGGACCCCTGACCTGTCACCCTCAGGGGCAGGGAGAGAGCCCAGCCGGGGGCAGGGGGAGCACCGAGCGGGAGTGGGAACTGCACGTGCCCGGCTGCCCACCTGGGAGTGGACGTGCGTGTGCTGCTCCAGGCTTACGGCGTGGCCAAAGGTTTTGCCGCAGACGTCACAGGCGAAGGGCCGGGTCCCGCTGTGGGAGCGGCGGACGTGCACTTCGAGCCCATGGGGAGTGGAGAACACCTGCAGGCGTGCGGGGGAGGGGGGCAGAGCGTGAGGCCCTTGGGGGCGCAGAGAGGGAGGTGGGCCGGGGACCCCACCTCTGTGCCCGGCTCAGCCACAGAGACTCGGACTGCCGGTTCTGCTGGCATGCGCTGTGTGCCCTGAGCCGGCTCCTCTCCCTCTCTGGGGCTGGCTTTCCTGTCTATGAAACGGAGTTGGGGAGGGGGGTCTGGAAGGTTCCTCTGACCCTCTCAGTTCGTGGCTAAGAACTGAGAGTTGGGCAGAGCCAGGTTTGAAAGCTGCGTTCTGATACCCACTTGCTGTGTGCTCTCGGGGAGGTGACTCAACCTCTCTGAACCTTAGCCCTTTGTCCACTTCCTGGGGTCCATGCACGACACGTGCTTAGCACAGGGCCGAGCACGAGGTCAGGGCTCAGTGAACGGTGATGAGGATGAATACGGCAAATTCTTAATCTCACCAGGGGACCCGAGAGCCCCAGCACGGGGAGCACCGGCTGGGAACGCTTGCAGCCGCCAGGGGAGGCAAGGCCCGAGAGCCCACCCGCAGCCCGGCTGCTTACCTTGTTGCACTTGACGCAGTGGTACGCGTCCATGCCGGGGGAGTAGTGGAGGCTGAAGTCCAAGGGCGGCTCGGTGCTGGGGACCAGGGGGCTGCCGTACAGGCTGACGGAGCGCTCCAGGAAGGCAGACTGCATGGTGGAGGGGGCCTGCCGGTAGCTGTGGCCGTAGGATGAGGCCAGGGTGTCCCAGGAGAAGCTGGGCTTGTAGAATGGGGGTGAGTCGGAAGATGGCGAGTCCCCATCCTGGGCCTGGGACGGCACCGCAGGGCCTTCTGTGGAGGGAAGCACATATTCCTAGTGGCGACATTAAAAATAGGGCCCCGTCTCCGGGCCGCTCTCCACTGGGACCTCATGCTGAGCCCTTCGGTGTGGAGCCCAAATTATTTACTGGGGGGAGGGTCTGGGTCCCCAGGGTGGCTCCCAGCTTTTCAGTCCAGAATCGTGGCCCCTGCAGACTGCCCACATCACCCACTGCCTCGGCCTGCTCACTGCTTCCCCCGCCCCACCACTCGGAAGCTCTCCTGTGGGAATGAGCTCCCTGTCCTGGAGGGATCCAAGCAGAAGCCTGAGCGCCCAGGCTGTCGATCCTCCCTGACCCCACAACGTCAAGCGGCCCCGCTTCCATGAGCCCGCCCACCCTCCAGTCCCCCGGCACTGGCTGGGTGGGTACCTGGGGCCAAGGCCATCCTGGTCAGGCTCTGGTCCAGCTCCAGCTCTGGCTCCCGTTTGAGGTCAGTCCAGTCCAGGCACTGGTTTGGCAACAGGATGCCGAGGACAGGGTTGCTGCTCAGGACCTGGTCCCTGGCCACTGTGGGGGGACAAGAACGTCAGAGCCTGCAGCAGCAGCACTGGGATGTTTGGAGGGCGGGGGGCTACGAGGGGACCAGAGGGAGACCTGCTGCTGCTGCTGCTGCTCCCACCGCCCCCAGCCCAGTTGCTCACGCTCAGTGGCTCTGCCCAGGATGTTGGGAGCAGGATGGAGGCCAGGAGGAGACCCCCCGTGAGAAGAACTCGTGGACCAGTCTCCGTTTTTCCAAGCATCCAACCTCAGCTTTAGATCAGCCTTAAGATGAGGAGCCACAGCTCGGCTATCGAGGACCAGCTCCAACCAGGATTCTCCCATCATCCCTCGCGGCGAGCAGAGATGGGTGCACTCACTCATTTGTTCCCCTGAGCTCCTCCTCCTTCCAAACTTGGAAGGGTGGGAGGCTGCTGCGTCCCCATCACGTGGGGCAGGCAGCGCCGGTGGGGGAGGCAAAAGGCTAGTCTGGGCTCTGACTCACCAGGGCCGAGGGCGGGAGGCCAGAGCGGCTCATCCTCCCGGGCGCGGGGCTGGTGGTAGGTGTGAGCCTTCTTGCTCTTCACCAGGAAGGAGCGTGGCATGGTCAGCGGGTGGCCCACACCTGCGGGGGGGTGGGGTGGGGAGAAGGGTCAGGAGGGACAGGGGACAACACTCCTCGGCATTTTAGGGCCTCCTTTTCTTTTCCTTTTTTTTTTAATGGCCGCACCTGCAGCATACGTTAGCTCCCGGGCTAGGAGTCGAATTGGAGCTGCAGTTGAGGTCTACAGCACAGCCACAGAAACACCCGATCCAGGCGGCATCTGCGACCAACACTGAAGCTTGTGGCAGTGCCAGGTCCTTAACCCGCCGAGCAAGGCTAGGGATCGAACCCGCGTCCTCACAGACACTATGACACGTCCTTAACCCGAAGAGCCACAATAGGAACCTCTCCCTTTTTGGCAAGGTGGGGCATCCAGGCTTGCGGTGCTGGTGGGCACACCGTAGGTGCCCAGCGCCTATCTAAGCGGGGCCTGGCCGGGGGGCTGAGACCAGGGGGCACATTTGCCTCAATGGCGAATCCACGAGATCACGCAAGTTGGGAGCTGATGCAACCAGAGCAGGGTGGTCCTTTGTCCCCAGCCCCAGCCCAGAGTCTTGTCCCCCGAGAGGAAGGGGCCTTTCTCCGTGTGGGTGGAGTGGATGGCTGGAGTGGAGGCCTAAGGCCTGAGGTCATTTCGTGCACGTGGAGGAAGAGGCCGATGTCCACCAAGTCCACGGACTGAGCGCTGGGCAGCCCAGCCCAGGCCCGTCCCTGAACGCACAGCTCAGGAGGCGGGAAGGCGGCAGAGCTGGGCCAGCCTGACCACCTGGTACCCTTGGCTTCCAGGGAGAGCGCTGGGAAGAGAGCCTCTGTCTCCGCCCTCTCCCAAAGTTTCCCATCCCTGCATCCTGCCAGGAGGGACCTCCTGCCCCCCCACACACACACCGGCCCCAGGCAGAAGCTCAGTGGAAACCCAGCTCTGCCGGTCCCGGTCTCCAGGTCTCAGAAGAGGGGTCCCCCTCCCAGGCCAGCGCAGCCAGGAGGCAGGGCCGCGGGGCGATAGGGCCAGGCGCGGGAAAGCGTTCACGGCCGCGCTGAACCACAGAGCGCGGCCGGGTGATAAGGCAGAGGCCACAGAGTGGGCTGGGAGGAGGCAGATTAGAGGGGCCTGGAGCTCTGCCTTAGGAGCAGCCCCGGGGAGCCAGCTCGTCCCCAAGGGGTTGACCCAGAGCAGGCAGCAGAGGTCCCCTCAACTGCGCCCAGGCCTGCCCGCCCCGCTGGGGGGCGTCCGGCGTTTGGCCTGGGGGCCACCCAGGCCCAGGCCTCCTCAGTGCGGGCCTCGGTATCCGGATCTGCTAAGTGGATCACAAGGCAGCAACAAGCGTGAGAAGGGCCTGGCACGGTGCAAGGGCTGCCGGAGCGCCGAGGGCGCAGCGGTGCTCAGCCCACGGAGGAGAGGCTTCGGGAAGGCAGGTGGCGCCTGGATGCTGTCCTGTCGGTCGCAGCCCCAGCGCCTGGCCTAGGGCCAGCCTGCGGTATGGATGGGGACTGGCCCTGACCAGGAGCCAGACACGCTCCCGCGCCTCCCCTCTGAGCTCTGAAATGAGGGGGACGGGACTTGAAAGGCCTCCGGGGGTCCGACCGGCTGTCAGATTTTGACCTCGCAAGGCTCGGCCGGGCCGCTGGCCTTCCCAGGCTTGCGGGGCGGCCCACGGTGGCCTTATCACCCAGAAACAGTCTTCCTCCTCCGCCCTCCCCCAGGCTCCCCACACCCCCTTCCTTCCCCCTTCTAACTCTTGGCTTCTGAGGAGCCCCCCGAGGAGGCCAGACCCTCAGCGGAGCAGGAAGAGACCCCCACTCCCTGGGGGAGGGCTGGGCGCTGGGTCCCCTCGCCTTTGGTTTCTAGGGGGCCTCCAGGACCGTGGTCTGTCTTTGCATCCAAAGAGGACTTGTTTTGAAGCTTTGTATTTTATTAGTAAATCAGCTAGAACCAGAGGTAGGTATTAAAGCTGCTGAGCTAGAACGCGAGGAAATACCCTTGCAGCCTGGATCTGCAAAGCCCTAGCTCCGTTAATTCTGACCTGTGAGCTTTGGGGTGATCACCCCATTTTACAGAGGAGGAACTGAGGCTTAGAGAAGGGTTCTCCATCCCAGGGCAGAGCGAGGCAGCGACGGACCTGGTCGTCCGCTCCCCAGACCCCGTGCTCCTGACCGTCAGACCGCAGGGTGGGCCCTTGTTCAGGGCGGAGGGAACTGACGGGCTAAGGAGGAACCCAGGACAGCATAGAGCTCCCCGCGTGCACTGCCGTTAAACCTGACCCCCTGGAGTTCCCTCTGTGGCGTCTTGGGAGCACTGGGACGCAGGTTCAATCCCTGGCCCCGCACAGCAGGTTAAGGATCCAGCGTTGCCACAGGTGGAAACTGCAGCTTGGGTCTGATCCCTGGCCTCGGAACTCCATATGCCGCTGGCAGCCAGAAGAACAACAAAAAAAAAGCAAAAACAAAACCTGACCCCCACTAGGTCAAAGGAGGCAGTGTCCGTCTTTCCAGGTCATGGGGTGTGGGGGGAGATACAGAGTCTGAGAGGCAAGCGGCTTGTCCCGGGCCTCACAGCAGAGCCGGTCCCAGCCCTCCTGTCCTGCTCGGACCTGACTCCTGGCCCAGCTCTCTGCTCATCTGATGACAGAGCGCCTGCCTAGAGCAGGGACGCGAAGGCTCAATGCCCCAGCAAGATGATGGGAAAATCAAATTCCTTGGATCTGTGGTCTTTTCCAGGACCCAGCAGGCCCGGCCTGGGTTCCTGAAGAATTTGGAGTGGAGAGGCAGGCAAGAGGGAGGCAGCCGTCCTTTAGGAAGCTTTGGTGATCCCTCGGGACCGTGAATTGGAAACTGGGTGACAATACAACAGTGGCAGGTGGTTCAGGAGTGCTTACACGGGGGACAAGGGGGCCCCAGCTCCCAGGGTTCCCCCGATGGCGGAAGGTTTCTCAGGGCCACTCGAGTGACCCCCGGCGCCAGGTCCTACCTCCCCCCGCCCCCTCCCGAGCATGTTCTCTCTGGGAAGCCTGGCAAAGTGACAGTGGCACAACCAACCCCAGGGCTGTGCCTTCAAGCTCACCGTGGGGGCCAAAGGCTCCCAAAAAGAACTTCCTTTTGACCCCTGGGAGCTGAGTGGGAAAAAAAAAAAAAAACAGGAACCAATCACCTATACTGCAGTTAATTAACAACCACACGGTTTTGATTCACACGAACCTGTGCTGAGAAAGAGCTGAGAGCAGAGATTGTGAAAGACGCTCAGGATTTCTTCATAAAACAGAGGCCTTGATGGTATCGGGCCTCCGGAAAGGCCCTCACTGTTAAGATCTCTTCAAAAAGCCCCAATCCAGATAGAGGGTCCCCTGACCCTGAGCCAGAATCTCGGCCAGGGCTCCTGCAAGGGGGCCAGGCTGCACCCCAACTTCCAGATGGACTCAGAGCAGCAGACCTGTGGGCCCGCGGCAAGGAGGCGAGTCCCGTGGGGGTGGAGCCCGCTTCTGTGACCTGGAGCTGGGCCGCGTCAGCCACCAACCTGAGGCTCGGTTTTCCTATCTCTCAAAAGGGACGGTTGGACTGAGAGATTTCTAAACTTCCCTTTTGCACTAAAATCCCATGCCGGGGGTTCGTTGGCTTTGAAGCACGGGACGAACCCACCTTGACGTGAAACTCACTGCTCCGCTTCCCTTTTTGGGAGGGTTGGGCAAGACTCGGTCGTTTCTCAGCGTCTGCTGCAGAGGACCCTCGGGGACTTCCTTTATGTTTAAAGACGGGACTCGAGGGGAAATCAACAAAGAAGAAAAAAAGAAAGAAATCCTTTCCATGCAGGAGTCGGGGGAAGTGAGCCCAGGTCATGCCACACACACACACACATACACACACACACACACACACACACACACACACCCCGGCAGAGAGCGGTCATTATTTTAATCTGAAATGTGGAAGGGTTTCTCCTAAGTTCAGGGAACACCACGTCAGACACAGGTGAATTCATCTTTAGGTGTACAGCCAAAAGAATCAAAAGCAGGGGCCTGAACCAATACTACACATGTCCGTTCGCAGCAGCGTTATTCACAACAGCCAGGAGGTGGAAACAACCCAACCACCCATCAATCAATGAAAGGGATTAACCAAAGGTCCTATAGATGGAAAGACGGAATAATATTCAGTCTTCAAAAGGAAAGCAATCCTCGGGAGTTCCCTTCGTGGCTCAGTGGTTAACGAATCCGACTAAGAACCATGAGGTTGCGGGTTCGATCCCTGGCCTTGCTCAGTGGGTTAAGGATCCGGCGTTGCCGTGAGCTGTGGCGTAGGTTGCAGACGTGGCTCGGATCCCACGTTGCTGTGGCTGTGGCGAAGGCCGGCGGCTACAGCTCCTGTTAGACCCCTAGCCTGGGAACCTCCATATGCCGCGGGTACGGTTCTACATAAAGGCAAAAAGACAAAAAAAAAAAAAAAAAGGAAAGCAATCCTGACACATGCAACAACGTGGATAGACCCTGACGACGTCATCTTACGTGAAATTAAGCCAGACACCAAAGGACAAATCCTGCACGATTCTATTTAAGTGAGTCACCCAGAGTAGTCAAATTTAGGGAGAGAAAGTAGGACAGTGGGGGCCAGGGTTTTGTGAGGGGGGGCAGTGAATTAAGGTTTCATGGGGACAAAGTTTCAGTCTTTGGCCAAATGAAAAATGTCGTGTGAATGGACGGTGGTCACGGGAGCATAAAAGTGTACTTAATGCGCCTGAACTGTCCACATAAACAGGGTTAAAATGGTCACTTTCACATTGTGGGCATTTCACCTCAATAAAAGCAAAAAGGAGGGATAAAAAAACATTTCTGAGCATCTCTGAATTAGAGGCTAAAACAGTTCCCATCCCTGGAAACAAAGGAACGAAAACTGCTCTCTAGGTTTTGAGTGACTCCATTCATCGAACCTAACCCAGGTGTAGCTCTCCGTGACCCCGAGAGCTTCCTGTGGGGAAGCTGACGAACCAACCCTTAAATCTGGGCTGGAAGAAACCACACATCCACACGGCTTCTTATCCGAAGGACCCCTTCCTTACCACGTCGGAGGATGAGTAACTCGCCCCTTGATTGAGACTGGACCCTTTCACTCACCGTCCACTAAGAAACAGGCAGCCGCGTGAGCCCAGCTGGGCAGAGGCAGTCCAGCTGGCTTCTCCCAGACCCTCATCCAGATACTGCAACTTAATTTGCACCCCATCTAAGGTTATCTTGTGAAAACGGCGGACTTTCTCCCCAGAAAAACGTGGGCGCCTACCCACGGTGATTCCATGGACTGGTCATCCTAAGAAGCCCTACTGTGTGTACATGCGTACGGATGTACCGGCTGTGTCTGCAGCACGTGGAAGTTCCTGGGCTGGGGATCGAACCTGAGCCGCTGCAGCGACAGCATGGGATCCTTAGCCTACTGCGCCACAAGGGAACTCCAACAAGCCCTGCTTTAGAGCTAGCACCTCTCCCCAGAAGCCCAGGCCCTAACTTGGCTTGTTCTTCCAAACCGGGGAAATGAGGCTAAGGGCAAGCCTCGTCCCTTCTCAGTCCCGGCGGCGATGCTGGTGGGAACGATGGAGAGCTCAGCCTCCCGCTCCTCTCAACAGGCTCCAGATGAGAAGTGCCTGACTCTCCAAGTGTCCCAGGAGCTCTGGTGAAGGTGGCTGGCACTTCCTTCAGAGTCCTCTACCCCTTCTCTTATTTCACAGCCAAAGAGAGGCTCAGAGGGCCCCGGGGACAGGGCCAACCTGTGCCTGCAGGCGGACCCCAACTCAGACACCTGCACGTGCGTGCGTCCTGCGCTGCCTGCCCCAGGCCCCCGGGAGAGCTGTGGGGTGGGCATGGTATTGTGCAGGGAGCGGGTATCTGTCAGCCTGGAATCGAGTCTTGAAAGGATGTTCCTGCAGAGCTGGTGGAAGGAACAGGGGCTCGCAGCATCTCAGATTAAGACTGTCTCCTTACCACCACTTCTCTCCTGGGTCCAAAGGATGAAAGCCACATCCCGTAAGAGAGGTGTTTCCAGCCCACCTTAATCTTCCCAGGACCGCTAAAGTGACTAGATAAGCTGCTGAGAAACCTTCTAAATCAGATGTGTAAATTTTAAAAGAAGAGGCAGGGGTCTTCTAAGCACTCACCTGTATGAGCTGGCGCGTCCGCGGCGGGAACCTCGATGCCTTCCTCTGGGGAATCGGAGCCACCCGGCAAACTTCGTGACTCTACACAAACAGATACTTCTCCTTTTTTTTTTCCTCCTCTCTATGCTCTCTATGGTTTTTTTTTTTTTCCTCTTCTGTTCCCCTCCCTGATTTTCAATCTGATTATTTGTGTCAAAATCTGGCGGTGAAGGAACAGCCAATAGAGAGAGCGCGAGAGCGCTGGGCTGTATTTGCTTATCAAAGCTCTCCGGGACTCAAGACACTCCATTCTCCTCTCGCTCCCTCCACGCCTGGAGCAGCGCTGTCTCTCCAGAAAATTTTAACAGCGTGTGCATTCAAAAAAACAACGGCTAAATTATTCAACTGAAAAAATTAAAGTTAAAATAAAACTCTATTTATTTATAAACCCGATTTTGTACAAATTCACAAGCTGGTCTCTTTCGCTTTCTTTTCTTTTCCTATCTTTCTTTCCTTCCTTCTTTCTCCCTCCTTTCTTTCCTTTTTCTTTCTTTTTTCCTTTCTTCTTTCTTTCTTTCTTTCCTTCTTCTTTCTTTCTTTCTCTTTCCTTCCTTCTTTCCCTTTTCTCCTTTCTCTCTTTTCCCTCCCCTCTCCCTCCTTCCCTTTCCTTTTCTTTTTCTTCCGCCTTTCTCCCCTTTTTCTTTCCTCTCCCTCCCCCAGAAAGCCCAGGCGCTCGCCTAGAAAGCCCTCAGTTTGTGCCACTACGGGTCGCTTTTGCTTTCAGAATGGCCTCTCTTGTCCTTGCAGAGGTTGTCGTCGACGGAAAAAAAAAGAAAAAAAGAAAAAAAAAAGTCAAATTCACGCTGCCCCACCCTTGGCCCTAGAACGGGTGAGGAGCAGCGGGCGCGGTTTTGAACGTGGGTGCTTCCCGCGTCCGCTGCACCCTCCGCCTCCCAGGTTCGGGGCCGGCGGCGCTCGGGTCCCAGGCCCGCGTGTGTCGCCACCTGGTGGCGGCGGCGGAGCCGCGGGAGGCCGGGGGCGGGGGCCAGGTGTCCCCATCCGGGAGGGATGCGCGTGCGGGTGCGGGAAGCTGGGACGGCCGGGCCCGGTATTCCCTCGGCCTGGCACGGCGCCCCACCTCCTGGCCCCCCACCTCCTCCTTGATCCTCCGCCGCTCAAGGCTCCTCGGGCTTCCGGGCCGGCTGCTGTGTTTCGGGAGGTTTTGCATACGCGGGGAACGCACAAAACAGCACTGTTAGGCTGATTTGCATGCTCTGCCAGCCCAGCGCTGTAGAGATTAGGTTTCCCCGCATAAAGAAAACAAGTTTGGCGACAGGAAACCCCAACATAACTGAAGTCCAAGGTCCGACGGGGAGAGAAGGTGGGGGGAGTTTCGGGAGACCTCCCTGCCGCCGGGCGGGGGTCCCGCGGGTCCCGGCGCTGCTCCCGGGCCCGAGGGTCCCCACCGCGAGCCAAACGCAGGGGTCAGTCTCTGTCTTCCGGAAGTGGAAACACCTGGAACCTTCTTCGGGTGTTACCCTTGGCCCACAGTCAACTGGAACGGTTTATCATTATGCAGAAAACTCGACAAATAAGTCAAGGGCGTAAAGAAAAATAAAAAATAATTAGAAAATGGTTACATTAGAAATGAAAAATTAAAAGTAATTCGAGGACTTGTCCCTTAACTTGAATGTCCCCCTTTCTTTATTTTTAGGGCCACACCGAGGCATGTGGAGGTTCCACAGCCACTCAAGATCCAACTTGCAACCTCCTGGTTACTGGTCAAATTCATTTCCACTGCACCACGACGGAAACTCCAAATGTCCCCCTTTCTTCTGGCCTTGCCTGCGGCATGTGGAAGTTCCCCGGCCAGGGATCAAACCCGAGGCACAGCAGCGACCTGAGCTGCTGCAGTGACAACGCTGGATCCTTAACCTGTTATACCACAGCGGGAACTCCTCACATTCTCACTTTATTACACACACACACACACACACACACACACACACACACGTTTTGCTATCATCAATCAGCAGGGCCTATTTTCCCCACTGAGTGTTATTTTCAGTACCTCCTAAATTCTTTTTTTATTAACGTGGTTTTTATTAACATGTTTAATGGTTTCACAGTTGTGCATGGCTTTCCTTATCAGCCACCTCCCCCATTCAAGGCATTTAGTTGTTTGTGGTATTTTCTAGCTGCTGTCCTAAGATGCAATCCCACTTGGGGGCCTCAACTTCCCCCTTGATTAATCAGTTCAGAAGCTCCCTCCCTAGACCAGGGTCCCAGCCTGTGAGTAAAGGCAGGTCTTAGAAGTTCCCTGATGAGCTGGTGGTTAAGGATCCAGTGCTGCTGCTGCGACACAGGTTTGATCCTTCCCCTGGGAACTTTGGCATACCGAGGTTGTGGCAAAAAAAAAAAAAAGGTGGTCCTTGCCTGGAGCCACCCAGGGAACTCTCTATGGGACAGCAGTGTCCAGGCCCCCAGCCCCAGGCGCATCAGTTGAAGCTTGGGGTGGAAGGGAGTGGGTGTACACAGCCTCACTTAGGCTCTTTCGGCCTGAGGCCTCCCTGCCTCCAGATCCTCTCCAGGGCTGCCTGCAAGGCCAACACCATCCCTCGAGGTAGGCAGCCCTGGAAACAAAGGGCCTTCATTAAACCTACCCAGAGGGCTAAATCATTTCAGCGTGCTAGTGCCCACCCATCCACCACCCACCCAACCATTCGAGTTGGTACCTTTCACATGCCAGGTCCCTCCTTCTTTCCCCTTCCCTCCTCCCAGTTCAGGCAGCCAGAACAAAACACCACGGACTGGGTGATGTAGCACTGACTTCTCACCGAGGCTGGAAAGTCCAAGGTCAAGACGTGAGCATGTTCTGTCTCTGGTGAGGATGAGCGTCCTTGCTTGTAGACGGCCACCTTCTCGCTGAATCTGCACTTGGCAGAGAGAGGGCGAGCTCTGTCTCTCATCTTCTTCGCTGAGGACACTAATCCATCATGGGCGTCCCAACTGCATGACCTCATCTAAACCTAATTAGCCCCGAGGCCCCGCCTCCAAATACCATCACACTCATTCATCAGCATAGGAATTTGGGGGGCACACGTTTGGCCAGTCGTACTCTCTTAGCTAATACAGGGTCACTGAGTTCCTACTAGGAGTTTCAAACAAGAACGAGACAGGAGCCCTGAGGAGCTCCTTCTTGGTCTAGCAGTTGGGACAGAATACCCTGAAATTTACAATTTGGGGTGATCTGTGCTGTGATGATTCTATGGTTTGCACTTAAACAAGGAACATGGGGTGTGGGGAGATGGACCCAGACTCGGAGAGTTGATGAAGGAGGAGATGTCTTAGGTGATACTAGGCTGAATTAGTTGCCAGGAGAATGGAAGGAGGTGCAAAGAGCTGGAGGCCAGGGCTTTCTGGGAACTGACAGCAGTCATCTCGGCATGAGCGGAAGGTAGAGGCTGAAGGAAGGCGAGGGAAAGACAGGACATTTGAGAGATGAGCTTAGAGAGGAAAGGAGGAGCAAGATCGGGAAGATTCCTTCCTGGTTTAAAAAACTTCAAGGATTCCCTTTGTCTAACAGGACAAAAATCTCAGCTCCAGAGATCAGTAATGTTTTCACAGTGTCAGAACTCTTTCAAACGATGGCACTCTTACAGATGCAAGTTGCAGAAACCTGGTTTAAACTAAGAACAGCAACAAAAAGAATTACCTCCTGTCACTGAAAAGTGTCTGCTTCAGGTATGGCTGTATCCAGATGCTCAAATGATATTGTCTGCATCTCATTTGTTCCTGCCTCAGGACATTTGCATTTGTTGTCCCCTCTGCTGGGAAGCCCAACCCCAGATCTTCCCATGGCTGATTCCTCGTCATCCAGGTCTCGGCTGAAATGTCTCCTCTGCAGTGAGACCCGCTCGACCATCGAGTAAGGCAGGACCTTCCCACCCCAGGCACTTTCTGCTTCATCAGCCTTGCTCTTCTTGGCATTCATCATCATCTGAAGATATCTTGTTGATTTATTTCCTTTTTATGTTTTTTGGGGGCCTGGCTGCCCACAAGGAATATGAGCGCTGCAAGAGCAGGGGTCACGTTGGCCTAGCTCACAGCTGAATCTCAGTGCTTTGAACAGTGTAGGGTAGACCTTAATGATGTATTTACAGGATGAATGAGTGAAGCAGTCAACGCATGCACATCTCTCTTCCCATTTCTCAGCTTTGCTTTCTTCTGTGCTGGCTTTATCCTGGGCCTGAGAGCACCAACATTACCAGCTTTAGTCTATGAGCTTGGAAACTCCAGTGGAAAAAAAGCCCCTTTCTCCACAGTTTCCGCAAGAGGCCTGGGGTTGACTCTGATTGGCCCATCTCCATGTCATTCACTATGGCAGGGGAGGGATATGGATGTCTCATTGGCCAGGGCTGGCAAGCTTTCTGCTAAAACCACACAAGAGGAGTTCCCGTCGTGGCGCAGTGGTTAACGAATCCGACTAGGAACCATGAGGTTGCGGGTTCGATCCCTGCCCTTGCTCAGTGGGTTAACGATCCGGCGTTGCCGTGAGCTGTGGTGTAGGTTGCAGACGCGGTTGCTGTGGCTGCGGCGAAGGCCGGTGGCCACAGCTCCGATTAGACCCCTAGCCTGGGAACGTCCACATGCCGCGGGTGCGGCCATAAACCCACGGCCGTAAAATGACAAAAAAAAAAAGGCAAAAAAAAAAAAACCACACAAGAGTGGGAAAAAGGTTTGAGGAGGACAGACTGCACAGAGTGAGGCCAGGAAGGTGTTTGTGATTGTAGCTTCTGCCTTCTAACCATCTTCTCATTGTCACCTGAATATGCTGTATCCTTTTCTGCTGGAGACTATCAAATGAAAACAAACAAACAAACAAAAAGTACAACCTAAAATTTGAGAATTATGTTTTTTGGGGGGCTTTATTGAGGAATTAAGCTTGGGAGACAGCCTCTCAGATCACTCTGAGGGACTGTTCTGAAGAGGTAAGTGAGAAGCCAGGATACACAGGAGTTTTTACAGAACAAAAACAAAAACAGGGAGTTCCCGTCGTGGCTCAGTGGTTAACGAATCCGACTAGGAACGATAAGGTTGCGGGTTCGATCCCTGGCCTTGCTCAGTGGGTTAAGGATCCAGCGTTTGCCGTGAGCTGTGGTGTAGGCTGGCGGCTACAGCTCCTGTTAGACCCCTAGCCTGGGAACCTCCATATGCCGTGGGTGCGGCCCTAGATAAGGCAAAAAGACAAAAACAAAACAAAAACCAGGCAGTCAAACATCAAAACATTACTCCTAACTGGAGTTCCCGTTGTGGTTCAGTGGGTTCAGAACCCAAGTGGTATCCATGAGGATGCAGATTCAATCTCTGGCCTCGCTCAGTGGGTTAAGGATCTGGTGTTGCTGCAAGCTGCGGTGTAGGCCGCAGATGTGGCTTGGATCTGGTGTTGCTATAGCTGTGGTGTAGGCCACAGCTGCAGCTCTGATTCAACACCTAGCCCAGGAATTTCCATATGCCACAAGTGTGGCCCTAAAAAGAAAAGAAAAAAGAAAAAAAAAAAAGAAGAATACTGCTAATTAAAGAAAAAATAGGAGTTCCCGTAGTGGCACAGCAGTTAACGAATCCAACTAGGAACCATGAGGTTGCAGGTTCGATCCCTGGCCTCGCTCAGTGGGTTAAGGATCCGGCATTGCCATGAGCTGTGGTGTAGGTTGTAGATGCGGCTCAGATCCCATGTTGCTGTAGCTGTGGTGTAGGCCGGTGGCTACATATCTGATTAGACCCCTAGCCTGGGAATCTCCACATGCTGCGAGTGCGGCCCTAAAATAACAAAAGGCAAAAAAAAAAAAAAAAAAATTGACATCTGAAGTTAATGAATTTAGCGCTTTTCTATGTATGGGAAGACGCAAGCCTCTGGGCTTAATGAAATTATTCCTTTGCTAAGCAACTTCACTGCCCAAGGCCAGTTTCCTGCTTCTCTCCATCCTGAATCCATGCAGGGTGCGCCCTTGATGGTGGCTGCAGTGGCTGCTGGCTTGATGGCTACAACATCCTTTGTTTACTGACACAGCAGGCGACATTTCTGCCTGCAAAACCAAATTCCAGCTCTTGCCTTTGCCCTTCCTGTGCCCCCCATCTGGAATGCCCTTTCTCTTCAGTCTCCTCCTCAAGGAAGCCTTCCCAGACTCTTCACAGTCCCTGGGGTCACCTGGGGTGTAAAGGATGTGACCCACCCACAGCGCCCCTTGGATTCTTATCTCTGTCCATCACGGGCACTCATCTGCTTCCCAGTGAGATGGCAGCCCTCTGAGGGGAGGGGCCCCGTGGAATCCCGTCTCAGCAGACAACAGGCACAGACTGACCTCGGTAACGCTGGCCTGGACTGTGCCAGGTGGGTGGCAGGGTTCAGGGTCTGACCCCAGAGCCAGCTGCCATTAGCTGTGTGACCCTGAGTTCATGTAAGGTCTTGGCTTACATGATGCAGAACGCAGCAAAAGGGACCTGTGCTGAGCCCGTCTGACCCAGAAAGATGAGGATGGACCAGATGGTCTTTGCCCAGGGTGTTGGGTAGAGGCTCCCCGAGACCAACCTCCTTCTCAGCTCCCCCTCGCCCCTTTCCTCTACCTGTCTCCTGGCGCAGAAAAAGCACCCATCCCGGTCTTGCTGTGACTCGGTCATTCAGGGATATTGGGGAGCTCTGGCCAAGCCCAGGACCTTCAGGCAGCTGGGGTGGAGGGAGCCTCACCCTACCTGCCACTTGTGGGCGGCACTCCCTATGCGCCCACGACCCCAAGACCCAGGAGCCCGGCTCCGCAGGAGGCAGCAATTCACCACCTTGCCACGTGATGGCGCTTATGCATCTAACAACCAGACCTCGATTCATCTACCTACCTACTCATTCACCTTGTCTGTCTGTCTGTCTCTGTCTATCATTTGTCTAATTACTGCTTGAATTATGAGAATGATATATAATCAGAGTAGAAAGAAGAAAATATGTACCTCCGTCCTGATGTGTATTCTTTCAGTTTCCCTCTCTCCCTCTCTCTCTCTCTCTCCGATCTCTCCCCACACAGACACATGTACGGATGATGTTTTTCAATTCAAACAAGTGGTTCTCGGCCCTCTACCACTGATTACCCTTCGGGCGGTCTCTCCCTCCGTCCATGATCGCAACCCTTTCACCCTCCCGCCTCCAGAAATCAAGATGGGCCTGCTGCGCGAGGTTCTGGGGTGTCTTCACAAGCTGGTTGGCTTGCCTCCAAGGAGCGGAACAGGAAAGCGGGGTTCCGAGAAATTGGGTGGGGAGGCAGGGGCGCTCACCGTGGGCAGAGGGTGTGAGAGAGGGGCCCGCCGGCCTACCTGCTGCCTCCCAGCATCCCCGGCAGGGATGTCAAACAGGGAGCTGAGCCCCCGTTTCCAGGGTTAGGAAATGACCAGACCGTCAAATAGCCCATCGGCTCCTTCTGCCTGCGGTGACTTCGTGAAACCCTCTGGCCGGACACCCATGAGGTCTGGAGGAGCAAGATGA
Source organism: Catagonus wagneri (assembly GCA_004024745.2). Taxonomy (NCBI): domain Eukaryota; kingdom Metazoa; phylum Chordata; class Mammalia; order Artiodactyla; family Tayassuidae; genus Catagonus; species Catagonus wagneri. Next base: position 323,414 of record PVHT021183634.1, read on the forward strand.
AGAGAGACCCCCCCACCCCCCTCCACCTCCAACGGTTCAGCCACTGGAGTTTCAGAAGGGGCACTGAGGCTGAGAGACTTGCCAAGGTCACACAGCTTCCAAGAAGCAGAGCCAGCCCTGGGACTCTGGCCTCCTGACTCTTCTCGGCAAGCTTTTCACAATGGGGAGCATTGTTTTATTGCCTTCCATCTAGAAAATTTACCTATGTTTTATAAACCATAAACCCCCAGCGGCAATTAACAGAGCGGATAACCTCTGGTTCTCCAGAGCCACTCGAGTGCGGTGGAAGCGTCGTTCGGGCACTCAGACCCGGGGCTGCACCTGGCCTTGACACACACCAGCTGCAGACAATGCAGAGGCATCAGCCACCCCTCCCCCCTCCCCAAGCCTCAGACTTTCCATCTCTAAAACAGGACTAAGGAGTTCCCGTTGTGGCTCAGTGGGTTAAGAACCCAACATAGGGTCCGCGAGGATATGGGTTCCATCCCTGGCCTCACTCAGTGGGTTCAGGATCGGGTGTTGCCACAAGCTGCAGCGTAGGTCACAGACACGGCTCAGATCCAGTGTTGCTGTGGCTGTGGAGTAGGCTGGCAGCTGCAGCTCCGATTTGACCCTTAGCTTGGGACCTTGCATGTGCCACAGGCGCAGCCCTAAACAAATAAATAAATAGGGTGAAGATAAAACTTTCCTCGGAGCTGTAGGTAGCCAGTGAGATAATACACGCTGAACGTTTCCTAAGTGCTAAAATGCTTTAAACGCGTGAGTTATCACTTCTCAGCAGAACCGTGCAGCTGACTGTGGAACTCTGCCCCCATCTTTCCTCGGACAGCCCAGAAGCCTTAGCTGTTGGGGAAACAAGCAAACAGGGCGCGTCAGCCTGATTCCTACCAGGTGGGCTGTGATAACTGACGTGGCAGGTTGATTATTAATGACACACATGACACCAGGTTACTGCACCATAGAGACCTGGGGACTTCCGCCTCGGTGTCCTCCGCATGCTCATGGGAAAGCCACTCGGAGGTTGCAGACCCGGAGAAAGGGAGGAAAGTTCTGTGAACATTCACCCTGGCCAGAGAGGGTGCAGGGCCGTCCCAAGCCCCAGGGAGCATTTTGCCACCTTCAATCATTGACCAAATGACGGGAAATCCAGAACCAACCCCCAGGGGCAGCTGGCACCCTAGCCCAGTCCACAGAGCGGTAAGCGGGGGCATTTGCTCAGTCCGCCAGGCAAGGAGCCCACCTCCTGTTTCCCAGTGTCTCCCCAGCGCAGCACAGGATCACTAAGCTTGCGCTCTGTGGATGCCAGCTTGCATTCTTCCCAACAAATGTGTGAGCGTGTGTGTGTGTGTGAATTTTTTTTTTTTTTTTGCTTCTTTTAGGGCTGCACCTGAGGCATGTGGAGGTTCCCAGGCTAGGGGTCCAATCAGAGCTACAGCTGCCAGCCTACACCACAGCTCATGGCAACGCCGGATCCTTAACCTACTGAGTGAGGCCAGGGATTGAACCCGCAACCTCATGGTTCCTACTTGGATCCGTTTCCACTGTGCCACAACGGGAACTCCGTGTGTGTGTGCGCGCGCGCGCACGTGTGTAAATCTGTGTATGTCGGTTCATTGGCCAGCCTGCGGTGGGTGAAACTCTCCCATTAGGTCCTCATCTCCCAGATCAAGCCTCATCAAGTAGCACCAGGGTGTGGTGGCCTTGGTGCCTGGCTAGTTTCAGCAACAGAGGAGTTTGCTGTGGCTCCTGAGTGGAGCAAGGCCCTGTCGGGGGCTTTGGGCCTGGGGCACGGCTTCGGCATCTAGACTGGGGAAGCAGAGACTCAGAGAGGACAGGAACTACAAAGGCACCCGGGAAAGAGCGGTCCATCTCAGTGCTGATCAGCGCAGGAGTGTCCTGCAGGGGGCGCTGTCTCCCAGCCGCCAGGATCTGCACTCAATTTACGTCTTCTTTGCAGGTACTGGCCGCCTTTGGAGGTTTTCAAATCACTGTTCCTACAGGGTGAGCATTTTTCTCTTCCCATTGCTTCCTATCAACTTCAGAGTGTGCAGGAAGGTCCCTTCCTCTGAAGAAAAGGACGTAGATGCTGGAGAGAGGACAAGGACCCAGTGGTCTTGTAACTGCAGGTGGTACACACTTGAAAGGTGGCCTGTCTAGGCGTTTCTGCATTGAGTGGTTTGCAGTTTAAACAGGACTCGTGTGGAGTTCCCTGGTGGCAGAGCAGTTTAAGGACCTGGCATGGTCACTGCTGTGGCATGGGTTTGATCCCTGGCTCCACAAATTCTGCATGCCGTGGGCGCAGCCAAAAATTTTTTTTTTTTTTTTTAAGGACAGATGTAATAAGCTCATTTGTAAAACAGGAAAGAATCTTTTACAAACTATGCCACTCAGATCCAGCCATTCCAGTCCTGGGTATGAACCTGCAGCATCAAAGGAGGGACTCAGAAATACTTATATGCCCGTCTTCACAGCAGCTGTACTCACAACAGCCAAGCAGCAGAGGCTGCCCAGTGTCTACAGACGAATGAATAAAGACAGTCTATCCATGGAGTGGAATATTACTCAGCCTCGAAAAGGCAGGTCATTCTGACACACACCACAACACAGATGAACCTTGAAGGCATGCCATTAGGTGAAACAAGCCAATCACAGAAGGACACATACTCTACAATCTCACTCACCTGCGGTATCTGGAGAGGTCAAAGTCGCAGAGACAGAAAGTAGAAGAGTCGTTGCTAGGGGCTGGGGGTGGGGGGGGGTGACATTTAATAGCTATGAAGCTTCTGTTCCGCAAGATGCAGTCCTGGAGGTGGACGGGGGTGATGGTTGCACAACAGTGGGAATATGCTTTATGCCCCGAACTATGCACTGAAAAAATGGTTAAGATGGTTGATTTTACGTTATGCCCATTTACCCAAGTTAAAACCAAAGCATCCTGCCCAGTCCCTCTAATTTGCAGGTACCGGCTGCCTTTGGAGGTTTTCTGTGACCTGCACTGTGACTGCGGTGTGGGTCACAGACATGGAGCGGGAGTGGAGCCCAGACTGTCTCGGGGTCACCATCTCAGATCTCGCTTCACTGCGAAGTCTGGTTTTTTGTTGATCTTCAAATATCTTTTCCAGTTTTTTTCCTTTTTTAGAATTTTTCAAGTTTCTATCAGGAAACATTTCAAGCAGGAGAGCGAGTGAAACGAACCTAATGAAGCCCTGAATATCCACCACTGCTACTCAACAGTAGTTAGCATTGGCCAGCTGTGCACTAGCTCTCTCTAGGAATATGTACGTAATTATAAACGATGTTTTGTTTCGATAAAGCATTCTGAAGATATATTGCAGACATCATGACACTTCACCCATAAACACGTGAGCTTATATCTAAAAACAGATATTCTTACACGATCACCTAACTACAGCATCATCATCACACCTAAGACAATTGTCGATCCTTTCCTAGTAGCTAATATTCAGTTCATGTTCATGTCTATCTGTTTTTTGTTTGGGGTTTTTGGGTTTGTTTGTTTGTTTTGCAATTTCCCTCCAAAGCTGCTCTTTAGAATTAGGATCAAGCTTCAGGCACTGCATTGGCTGGTGTCTTTAGTCTCCTTTACCACAGAGCAGCACCCCCTACTCCTTTCTTTTGACATGTATTCTTTTTTTTTTTTTTTGCTCCTAAAAGAGCCCAGGTCAGTCTGGTAGAAAGGCCTGCTTTCTGGATCTGTCTGTTTCCTCGAGGTGACTTTTCCTCTAGTCCCTGTACACTGAAGTTAGGGACAGGGCTCAGTTCAACTCAGATGAGATGTCTTAGGCACAGCTACTTCTCAGGTGATGCTGTGGGCGCCCTGGCACTGGAGGTACCGAATGTCAGCTTGTTCTACCTTAGTGATGCTAAGTTTGGTCACTGGGTTAAAGAGGTGACAGCCAGCTCGCTCCACCATAAAGGTGAGCAGAGAAGTAGTTGTAGAGTAGGGCTTTGTCATCACGAGCATCCTGCTCCCTAACAGCCTTCTCCTAATAGGTTCAGCTTCTCTTTTTGGTCCTTACCTGAGTCAGTTGTTTCACTGATGGTTGCAAAATGGTGATCTATCATTCCTTCTACATTTTTTTTTAATGGCTGCACCTGCAGCATATAGAAATTTCTGGGCTAGGGGTTGAAGCTGAGCTGCAGTTGCTGGCCTACGCCACAGCCATAGCAACACCAAATCCGAGCCACGTCTGTGACCCTCACCACAGCTCACAGCAAGGCAGGATCCTTTAACCCACTGAGTGAGGCCAGGGATCGAACCCGCAACCTCATGGATACTATTTGGATTCATTTCCACTGCACCACAATGGGAACTCCTGGTGGTGTTTTTTTAAAAAGTGAGTCAGAGTAGGAGTTCCCGTCATGGCTCAGCACAAATGAATCTGATCGGTATCCATGAGGACGCAGGTTCGATCCCTGGCCTCTATCAGTGGGTTAAGGATCTGGCGTTGCTGTGAGCTGTAGTGTAGGTCACAGATATGGCTCAGATCTGGTGTTACTGTGGCTGTGGTGTAGGCCATCGGCTACAGCTCCAATTCGACTTCTAGCCTGGGAACCTCCATATGCTGCAGATGCGGCCCTGAAAAGACAAAAAAAAAGTCAGGGTAACATTTTTGGAGGTGATAGGTATGTTTGGTACCTTGGTTGTGGTGATGGTACCTACACCACAACTCACAGCAACACTGGATCCTTAACTCACTGAGCGAGGCCAGTAATCGAACTTGCATCCTCATGGATACTAGTTGAGTTTATTACCACTGAGCCAGGACAGGAACTCCAAAAGGGATGTATTTTTGACTAGTGGTGTCCTTCCAAAGGATTTCAAATCTCACAGCATCTGGAAAGCCTTTTGTTTGTGAGGGACCGAAACCCAGCTGAAACTAGCATTGGCCAAAATAGTTTTTGCTTCATGGAACCCGGAGGCCCTGGGTGACGCTGGCCTCAGGGACTCCAGAATTTGAGGAGATAACACCCTACATTTCTCTTTCCATCTGTGTCTCTCTGTGTCTTTCCCTATCTTGTGGCTGGACTCCTCACAGAGCTTGATGGAGGGGACCAGGAGGGTCACAGATTTCTCATTCCAGGTTAGTGACCCCAGAGGAAACACAAAATCGCTTTCAACATCCATGTATAAAGACTCAAAGGAGCACCCTGATTGGCCCAATTTGAGTCACATATCAAACTGTGCCAATCCCTTTGGCCAGATGCCCGGGATCATGGATTGGCTGGGCCTGGTCCAGGTGTCCATGGCTTGAGGGTGGTGCTCTGGTCCCCTTCAGGAAGGGAGGGGGAGACCTGCCTCCGAGGGTTCAGCCCTCCTGTTACCTGTCACCCTCAGCCAGGCGGACACACTGGTGGGAGAAGGCCTGGCCACGGGGGCTGCTCCAGGGTCGTACATGTTAAGTAGTGGTCTGATTAACATCTATTTCATCAATGACAAAAAAATCAACCCCAGCGGAGTTTCCTGGTGGCTTAGCAGTTAAGGATCTGGTGTTATCACTGTTGTGGCATGGGTTTCACCCCGGCCCAGGAACTTCTGCAGGCCATGAGTGCGGCCACAAAACGAAAAAACAGAAAAGCAAAAAATATCTGGGCAGCCCCTGGGCAGTGGCCAGAGACGGTGGCAGGGCTGCATCTGCGGGTTCTGCCCAGCCTCTTCTCACGAGCCGCTGGTGGCTCATATTGAGAAACAGTTACCCTTCTTCTTCCAGACGCTGATGAGCCCGTGTATCACTGCTCCCTTCCACGGAGGAGAGCATTCCAGCAGGATGAGGCCATGGAGCCAAGGAAAACTGGGGGAAGGAGAAGGGGGGGCCTCCTGGGGTGGAGTTCTGGAGCGATGCCCCCGTCCCTCGGCTCCGTCCCTTGACCTAAGGCCCCCAATCACTGCTGGTTTCAGAACGCGCCGCGGTGTTAATGCAAAGGTAGGAGCTCCACCCTGGGCAACGGTCCATGGGCTGGGGGTAGAACTGCAAGAGTCTGGACGCCCTCTCCCCCTCATCCCTTCCATCTCTGCGCCCTGAGCCAACTGTGCTGGGTGGCGACACAGATCAAGTTAGCATTTGCTCTATGACTCCAGGCAGTGACCAGATGCCCCTGTGAGTGCACTTGCCAAAGACATGAAACTAACACGTATTGAAATAGGTGCTATGCTAGTTACAGCTTAACCTGTCTCACTGAATCCACCCCAAGTCCCCGTTAGGTAGGTATGATGATGATGCTGCTGGTTATTATTATAATTATTATTTTAGGGCCACACCTGTGACACATGCAAGTTCCCAGGTTAGGGCTCGAATTGGAGCTACGGCTGCCGGCCTACACCACAGCCACAGCAACATGAGATCTGAGCCACATCTGCCACCTACGCTGCAGCCTGCCGCAACGCCGGATCCTGAACCCACTAAGCGAAGCGCGGGACTGAACCCATGTTCTCATGGAAACTAGTCAGGTTTGTTTCCACCGAGCCACGGTGGGAACTCCAGGTAGGTGTGGTTATTATCCCTATGCTGCAGGTGAGGAAACTAAGGCTCACTCAGTTAGCAGAATGACAGAAACCTGCCTTCAAACTAGTCTGCTGAAAGGAGACCTCTTGGCTTCCTTCAACTGCCTCCGCGATCTCTTAGGCTGGTGGAACTCCCAACTCAACGCCCACCTCCCCCATTAGCCAGTAGGGTTAGTAAGGTTGTGCACTGCTCAAGGGCCCCCAGGAGGAGTGGGAGTGGGTGGGAAGGCGTCAAAATGCAGCTGGGTCTCTGCTCACGTGGGCTGTGGGCCCAGAGGGCATGCCTTCTGCTACTTCTCACAAAGACACCAGACAGGCTAAGAGCAGCCCTACCCACGGACCGCACCAGGCCTCTTATTCTGACAGCACCCATCATGCGGACCATTCACAGGGCAGGCCCCTTAAACCATATGCTGCCTTGCATTGTGCCTTAATTGGTTCCCATGACAAAGCTTGTTATTCCCAAAACTCACCCAGCATTTACTGCCTCCAGTCGCTTCCTTCTTTGGTTCTCCGCCTGGAATACCCTTTTCTCCCCAACCGCCTCTCCCATTTCTATTTCATTAAACCTACCTCTCCTTTAAAACCCAGCGGGAGGCCCACTCCTTCAAAAAGCCCTTGAGACTCCGCAGTTGGACTTCACCCCATTCTCTGTGGCCTCTCTCACGCTGCTTGGCGCAGTCATAGTGCTCACCATAACCTGCCTCAGAGGCCAGGCATCATCTTCTGAGCATTTACTTGGCCTGGGTCCCTGTGCCAAACGCTCTCCTTCCTTTTTCTACCAGAATCCTCACTTCACTCATGTTATTTCGCCCATTTCATAGAGGAAGAAACCGAGGCTCAAGGAACTTCAAGACTTGCTCAGGTTTGCACTGCGAGGAAGGAGCAGAGGAGACACTGATTTGAGGGGTTCTGCTTTGAATGATGCTTGCCCTGATTAGGATGGTTTTCCACGTGTCATGATCAGGTCGGAAACGTTAGCAATCTGAAGTCAGAAGCCACCGTGGTTCTTCGCAGTCCCAGAGGTGGGCTTTTGCAGATACCCTGCGAAGGGCAGAGGTTGCCCTGGTGCACCTTTGCTCCTACCCTCGTGATGAGAACTTCTCTAAGGCTCTAAAGCAGACTCTTCATCCACGGGGGTAACCCACTGGCTTCTTGGGAAATAAGATCGCACCTCTGCGGCCGGGAACGGTGAAACCCTGGGCCGGGAGCGGGGGGTACCCGGCTCTGTGAGCGGTGAAACAGCATCGGAAAAGCAGGAGGCACACAACCACACCCAGACGGGAGAACTTGTTTACGCCTCTTGCACGGCCCCTCCCGCCGGGCCCGGCCACGTGACCCCCGCCCCGCCCCTCGCTCTCTCGCGTGGCTCCTCCCGCCGCGCCGGCCCTTCTTTTTGCCTCCTTCGGAGTCACAAGATCTCTTAGCGTCCCCCCTTTCGAAATCCTTCCGCCCGTCCCCGCCCCCCTACCTTACAAACTCTTCTAGGTTCTTTCTCGATCGGTTAGCACCATCGGGAATGAGAAGCACGTCCTCTTCCGTCCCAGGGGGCTGGAGGCCGCGGCCATCTGTCGTCGGGATCGAGGGGCAGGCGACTTCTCGCTGGGGACTCTTTTTCGTGGCGGAGGGTGTAGCCGGCTCAGGGCATTTCACGACGGGGGAGGTGCTGTACGTCCAAGATGGCGGCGCCCTGTAGGCTGGAGGAATTGTGAGGTAAACAGCTGAGGGGGAGGAGACGGTGGGTGAGTATGAGGGTGTCCCCCCCTCCTTTTCACGGGGGCTTCTCGGGGCATTCCTGGCACTATGACCCTGGTCTGGGAGGCCGTGTGGGGCTGAGGCAACGGGCCCACTTGCTGGGGAAGGGACTCCGGGAAGGGGGTTTCGGAGAGCTTTCTCCTCCCTCTTGTTACTCGCAGTCTCCCGCGGGGCCCGGCGGGGCTGGAAGGTCTCTGGGGAGGAGAGGCGGTCCCCGGCCGGCACCTCGCCCCTCCTTGGTGGCGGAGGGACGGCTGGACCCCCCCACCCCCGGCCGCGGTGCCGACGGCGGGGGTGAGGCGGGCCCCTTCGCCAGCCCCTCGCTGGATGGGGTGACAGGTTCCCGCGGGGCGCGGAGAGCGGGGGAGAGGCCCTCGCCCGAGGGGAAAGGCCGGGTGGCGGGCCTGGTCCCAGGGCTGGAGGAGAGCGGTCAAGGGTAGGGGGCGGGGAATGAATGGAGACTGCCTGTGGGCATCCCGGACCTGCCTGGACTCGGTGTCTCCGCTGAAATGTGCACGACCGGAGTGCCTCGCTCCAGGTGTGCTTGCGGGTGTTTAATTGACGGCGAAGGACAGTTACCTTCAAGTCAGCAGAGGTGATTCTTGAGACACAGCTATTGCAGAGCCACTCCTAGACGCTCATTCATTCATTTGAGGAACTGGAGGGTGAGAAGCCCGCAGTCAGAGAGACCTTATAGAATTAAAGCTGTTTCTTTGTGTTTCCCGTTAAAGAGTTTTTTGCTTCCTGTGTTTTAGATTCGGAGGTAGGGGTGGGGGGGCTTCGGAGGGGGCGCGGTCCTCCTACCTGCTAACCGCAGCTTGTTTATGGAGCAGTCCCTGTGGAGGTGCTTTGCAGTCATCATCTCCTTTGGTCCCCACGACAAAGAGGAGACGCAGCCACTCTTACCTCCATTACTCAGATGAAGAAACTGAGGCCCGGAGATGTTAAGGGTACCTTGCTCAACGCTACTTCTCTTAAGATTGTCTGACCCAGGACTCGAACTGGGGTCTAGCTGATTCCAAGACTGTGCTCCTGTCTTTATTTGTAGTCACATGACTAATTTATCTATTACTGGATCCAAGCTAGTCTGTCATTCTAATTAGGTGGTTAGAGTTAAGCAATTGGCTAAGGTTTGTGCATAAGTGCCTGTGTGTGTGTAAGTTTGGAGAGGGGTGCACTTGGTTATACACCAGAGCTTTGGTTTGGGATGGCAGTGTTGTGCCTGTAAACATGTTAGTCTAAATTAGGCCGGAAAGTGTTTGGTGTTTTCATAAAACTGATGCATTTACTGCAGAAGGGAGCCTTGCTAAAAATCCTTGCTGGGTTTTTAATAGAAAGCATAGAAATAGCACTTCACTTTACATAGAGTAAACTGTAAAAGTACTAAAATAGAATAATACTCTTGTGAGATACTGATTTATAATTTGGGGATCAACTTAGAGTCGCCTGAATTCAAACCTACTGGCAAAGTGGAGCTGTAAATTTCAAGAAGCATTAGAAACCCGAACCTTGTGGGAGTCCCTGATTTACTGAACAACCACCTGTGATTCTTAAGTTGAGCATTCCTGAATAAACCTGGAATATGCAAATGTGAAAACTGATTTAGGGTTGTGTAGGGAAATGCACCTTTAACAGTCATGCATCAGGCAAATGAGGCTCCTCAGAAACACTGAAACATTCTTTGCTATTGCCCTGGGGAACTGCAGAATCTTCCTCTAACCACCTGGTATAAACTTAAGGGATATTTATAGAAGATGTAAATGGGAAATATCCTTTTGCTAAAGTTAATATCTTATCCCAAACACTCTTACATCACGTGCATGGCAGGGCAGATGCTGTAAGCTTTCTTTGCCTCTTGCTTTTCCTGGTGTCATAAAGACTTTGTAGGTTCCTAAATTCCTAGTTAGACAGATTCCTCGGTGGCTACAAGCCTTCTTGTTTTCATTAAATTGAAGCGTCGCAAATCCCTGGACTCAGTTGCCCTCTTCCTCGCTGGGTTGACAGCGAAAACATCCATGCTGCTGCTGTTGGGGTGTAATATGATGTCTTCTGTGCTTGCCTGTTTTCTTGTGAGGTGAAACTGGACAAATCAGATACGTACTGTCTGAGTGATGTTTACAGAATAACGAAATTGTGGGAAAGGAGACGTCTCTAACGGCGGTGTCCAGCAGAACCTTCGTGCGCAGATGTCCGGCCCCATAGTCAGTAGACTTAGATACTCGTTCAGTCTTTGAGGACATTCTGGAAGTACATTTTAGAAGAAGGCATAGGTGATTCTGATGTGAATCAGAATAATAGGTAGAGGACTGGTGGCTAAGGTATCAATTTGGCTGTTTTTCTTTTAATTTATAATTTATTGCAGAGGCAGTTCTTAAAATAGCATCTCACCTCCAGTGTATGTAAGTAGTGGGTAAGTTTTGGGCTCTGAATACAGCTGACTTGACTTATAGATCCGTCTTCTTTCCAACTTTGTTAGGGTACAGGTTTGTCTTCTTCTGGGTTCTAGGGCCACAGTGGACTGAAATGAACTTTTCCTGCAATCAGTTGGATAATCTTGGATGCAGATGAGCCAAATACAGCACTACATCAACCATTTCAAGCTTTTCTGAAAAAGTCAAATAGCTTTCAATTTCTAACAAGTCACTTAAGTTCTCTGAGCTTCAGTTTCTTCATTTGTGAAATAAAAGAGTTGGATTGTAAATTAGTGTTTCAAAGTCTAAATTTCTGGGATTTCAATTCCTCCTTGGTCTTCAGTTAAACATCCTGAGTTGATTGAATCAAAATGTTAATGGCTTGTAAAAACTAAGCAAACTGGTGACTTTTAACCTTGACCCATTGAGTGATGACTTTTATGCTTTCCTTTATATCACATTTTAAAAAGATATTCCCTGTAATTTTTGCATATTTTAAATCTCTCTTTGAAAGGTTAGTGTTATTTGTGTTAGTTTTGTCATTTAAGTAGTTGCAAGCATGAAAGGAAAGTATACTCAATAGCATTAAACCTCTAGCTTTTTGCTTTAAAAATACACATGTATTTGTGATTAGCACCTACTCAAACGCTGAGTTTTTTCCCCCTTAGTGTTTAATATAATTTAGTTTGCATGAAATGCTAATTTTTTCTATTTGTCTGAAAGAGGTTTTAGATCATTTAAGTTGGTCTAAAATTACCATCAACAATTTTAGATTATTCTTTTTCTGATTTTTTTTCTTTTTTAGCCTATGGTTCCTTAAAATTAGATATTTAATGCTTAGTGTCTATTTGGGGGAAGGAGAGAAATAAAAAATATGTGTATGTAAAACAAATATAATCCCAGGACCTTGCTCATTTCTTCTTGTTCCTTCTCTTGTTCTATAGCGGGAAGTAACAAAAGGTAACAGAACACTTTTTAAGGTTGAATGAATTCAGATTGTCATCTAATGAGTGAAGTGCCTTAAAAACCCAGCTTGGATACAAAACAAGGCCTGGTGGTTACTGGCCTAGAATTCACAGGTCACTTTCTAAAGTAAAGATAATGGCAGTAGAGGCCATGAAGTATTTGAGTAACAAGGGGCAATTTTACCCTTCTGTTGGTGATGGAAGACACAGTGGGGAGCAGTAAGGAAGAGCAGAGCTTAACTGTGACCCTAATGCCTGCAGCCCTTAAGAGCTGTGCTGCAGCGGGTAGTTCACAGAGCACAGGAGCGTGGTAACAAACATGGTGTATCTGTTTTAAGCTACAGAATAACTTTCATCAGTGTTTCCGGTATAAATTATACCTGGGAGCCTTTTGTGCCCAGCAATACATTTTGTTTAGTAGTAATATTTTCATAATAAAGTTAATATTTATTGGCACAGTGCCCAACACCGTGTTTAGTGTTTTCCATCCATGATTCCGTGAGCTCTTTCCACAGACTTAAGGGGCAGGATAGGGAGATGAAGAAACTGAAGCTTCAGGTCACTTATTCAGTGTCTGGGCTGGGATTTGAACTTTGTTGGTTGACTCCAGAGCCCAAACATTTAATCTTTCACTGTGATAAAGTGCCTGAACTGCTGATCTCCTGAACTAACTCATAGGTCAGTGGTTTTTTAAGGTTTTTTTTTTTTTTGAGGGGGGTGGGGCTCAGTTCTCCTCTGAGAATTTGTGGAAAGCTGTCAGCGAAATATCCTTTCCTGACCCATCACAATGAACAAAATTCATTCAGATGTGGAATTTTAGGTATAGCTTCAGGAACCTTACAGACCCAGCCTGAAGCCCACCTGATCGTTCTTAGATAGATTACTGCACTTAAAAAATAGACTTGAGTTCCCGTCATGGCTCAGTGGTTAACAAATCCAACTAGGTTGTGGGTTCGATCCCTGGCCTTGCTCAGTGGGTTAAGGATCTGGCGTTGCCGTGAGCTGTGGTGTAGGTTGCAGATGTGGCTCGGATCCCGCGTTGCTGTGGCTGTGGCGGAGACCTGCGGCTACGGCTCTGATTCGACCCCTAGCCTGGGAACCTCCATGTGCCGCGGGTGCGGCCTTAGAAAAAGCAGAAAAGACAAAAAAAAAAAAAAAAGACTTGAGGGGGTTCTTGTGGCCCAGTGGGTTAACCGACGTAGTGTCCATGCAAATGCAGTTTGATCCTTGACCTTGCTTAGTGGGTTAAGGATCCAGGTCGAGGATGCTGTGTGGCTGGGGCTGGGGCTGGCAGCTGAAGCTCTGATTCAACCCCTAGCCCAGGAACTTCCATATGGTGCAGGTACGGGCCTAAAAAGGAAAAAAAAGAAAAAAAAGGGCTTGAGGCATTCTTGCTATGGCACAGTGGGTTAAGAATCTGACTGCAGTGGCTCTGGTCACTTCAGAGCTGCAGGTTTGATCTCCAGAAATCGACCTTAGGTTCCACATTTAAAAAAATTTCTAGCAGAGAACTCAGGTGTGTAACTTGCTAACTGCTTGCCAGGCTTGGGATTCAGTCACGGTGTGCCTTTAGCACCTGGCAGGAATCCATTGGGCTTTTTCCCAGGTTTATGCACTCTCTATTTTTTTCTTTTGAACCTCCAAGTATATATAATATATATATATATTAAATATGTATTTTTAATGTTTCTTGCCTTCATCCTTCTTCATTCTAGACTAGTGGTTCTCAACCTTTAGTGGACATCAGAATGGCCTAGAAGACACCCCTTCCAAGGTTTCTAATTCAGAGGTCTCGGACCAAAGCTCAAGGCCCAAGGATTTGCATTTCTAATAAATCCCCAGGTGATGCTGATGTTGCTGGTGTGAGGACCACATTTGAGAACCACATGTTTTATTTTATTTATTTTTTTTTTGTCATTTTTAGGGCCGCTCCCGTGGCATGTGGAGGTTCCCAGGCTAGGGTCCAATCAGAGCTACAGCTGGTGGCCTACGCCACAGCCACAGCAAAGCCAGATCCGAGCCGCGTCTGCAACCTACACCACAGCTCACGGCAACGCCGGATCCTTAACTCACTGAGCAAGGCCAGGAATTGAACCCACAACCTCACGGTTCCTAGTCGGATTCATTTCCGCTGAGTCAGCGAGGGAACTCCCGAGAGCCACATGTTTTAGACCTTTTATTCCCTAGGATGTTTCTGTTTTAGTCCTTACAGGTTCACTCAGATTTCTTTAAGGGAAGCTCTGTTTTTTGAAACATACATGATATTTGGTTTATTTTCCTGGTAAATAATTTCATTCTTGCTAATACAAAGTTGAAAGATAACAAGCTTTTTTTTTTTTTTTGGTCGTGCCTGAGGCATGCGGGGAGTTCCTGGGCCAGGAATCGTACCCACGCCACAGCAGCGACATAAAAGCTAAAGCCGCTGCAGTGACAGGCCCAATTCTGTAGCCACCGCGCCACAGAAGAACTCCAACAGACATTCTTTACAGAAGAGGAACGCCTTGAACACCTTACCAGAATCAAGCTCTGTCCCCCAGGCAAGTCACCAGAGGAGTCGCCTCGGAAATCTGCCTCAGCACGTTGTCCTTCCAGGTCTCTGATGGCAGAAATTCTGAATGGAGAATCTGGAGCTCTCCTGCCCCTGTTTATATGACCTTGAGAGGGAGCATAACCGCCGAGACCATTGAAATCACACATGACTACACATTTTGGCAGGTGTTGCCATCAGCTGTTTCACAGTTTCATGCACTGAGTATTTTCTACCCGTTTCTCTCCCTGTGCATCGGTAGGAAGGGTGAATTGGAGCTTGTGTCTTACCTTTTTTGGATGCATTCATGCTGAAGGCAGCTTTAGCCACTTGATAGAATATTACTCTAAGAAATCACCTGAGCGTTACTGAGCCAGAGCCGGACGCGATTGTGTAATAGTGTGTTATTGACATGTTATTATTACCTGTATTAACATAATTGTGTAATGTTTCTGTTCTACCTATGCTTGATAATGAAATAGTCCATCTATGCTTGAACCTGTATCTGAATTGTCTTTGAACTTCTTCAGATAAAAACCTCAGTATAGGAAACAAGTTATGGTGAAGAGACATCTGCCTTTCTTTAAACCCATCGTCATGTTTTTACATCATACTAAGCTGTACGTATTATCTTACGCGATTTGCAGTTAGATATTTTCTGTTATTTGAGGTTCTGAGGAATCCTAGGGAATAGAAGGCCACCCACAACGCTGATTTTCCAAGTCTGAATATTCAGCTGACGTTTTCAGATAAAATATTCTCTTACAGGTATTTTAGGTACCTGCCAGATGTATTTTGTAGAGGTATATATACCTCTTAGCCCTCTTACAGCTTGTAATGCATCTTGAGTAGGGCAGACATGTGAAAGAAAACGTGCAGAGGTCCCGCTAACGACATCCGGCATGGCCATTAAGCTGGAGTTTGTGTGTAACCCCATGTCTATAGGCCATCTATCTGTAAACACCCGAAGAATGATATGAAGGTGAACTGTGAAAACGAGTTGATCTGTGTTACTTGTGTTTAATCTCAAAATACTAAAGCACAGAGCTTTCATCTTCTTCCTCAAACCTACCCTTTATCCTTATTCAGAAAGTCTCCCTGTAGAAGTGCAATTCCAGGGCTGCTTTTAGGTGAGAATACAGCTCAGGTCAGATATCCAAAGGGAAGAATCTAGGTCTGAGAGCATGTTTCTTCTTTAATTGGGCTTTTGAAGCTAAGAACATGGATTGACTCTGTTATTCTCTGCCTGGTGTTTCCATCCATACCCCTTAGGGGTACCTCTTTGAGGAGGGTCTTCCCCATTCCTCACTTCTGATCAGGAAGTTCCCAGGTCACAGGGTTTTACCTAGTAGTACCTCCACAGGAAAGCGCCTAAACATACATGAATAGGTGGACACTTAAAAGTATAAATAACGGCAGGTAGCTTTTGACTTACCAATGTTAAATTGTTGCCAATTTATTACCATTAGCATTTTTTAGCACAGCAATAAAGAAGTTAAGTCTTAATGCTGAGCATTGGACAAAAATCATTCTAATTTCCTATGCTAGTGCTTTTATCTAGGCCAGTGATCCTGGCTGGGCAGGCTGCAAGATCTCATCTTGTATATATCCTAATTTTATCCTTGCTTAGATATGCCTTTTCAGGTAAAAGACCCAGCTGGAATTAATTGCAAGAGGAAGTCTATATGAGTCACTGGGCTAACAGCTGATTTTAAGATTCTGAAGATTAGAGGCTCCAGAGTCCTCATTGGTTGAGTGCCTTTTGGTTGAGTGTGTATGGCTGGGCAGGCACTCCTTGTCTGAATGGTTTGGTTGGCCTTTTTTTGTTTTCTTTTTAGGGCCACACCTGCGGCGTATGGAAGTTCCCAGGCTAGGGCTTGAGTCAGAGCTGCAGCTGCTGGCCTACACCACAGCCATAGCAACGCGGGATCCGAGCCGCTTCTGTGACCTACACCACAGCTCATGGCAACGCCAGATCCTTACTTAACCTACTTAGTGAGGCCAGGGATCGAACCTGCATCCTCATGGGTACTAACTAGTTGGGTTCTTAACGCGGAGCCACGACAGCAACTCCCTGGGTGGCCTTGTGTATGCCACTGAGGACCACTGGTGTTCGTGGTTAGAATGTGTCCCACAGGAAATGTAATCACATTGTCACCTGGAGCAAGAGGTTTAATTGTTAGAGTTGCTCAATAGGCTGGTTCGACTTTGACCAGGATGGTATATTGCAGGGCTTGTTTCCAGTGTAATGAGGCTCAGCTTTCATGTCTACATTCAGCTGTGGAGTGGCCACCAAAGAAGGTGACGAAGGCTTTGTTGGCCTGAACTGGGTATGTTGGCCCCTGTGTGCCAGATGCTGACATAGGCCCTGGATGTCCGCTGGTGGGCCAGGCAGGCGGTCCCTCTTCCCACGGAGCTTCCAGTCTTAGTCCTCAGACTGTACCTATAAGTAGTTTGAAGGGCCTGCATTTTAAAAGCAAACCGGAATGTATTTATATAGACTCATATTTAACATGGATACTTAATTGAGATAATTTAGACAGAAAGTAGGGTAAAAGGGGGAAGAAACTGGAGAAATGATAGCTCTTCTCAGATATTTTAGGCTTGTCATGTAGAAAGATTAGATTAAGGTCATGCTGTTTGGAACAGGATTCAACTTTGTGCATTTATTTAAGAAATACTTTAACTCCAGTCATGCAGTTGACAAGCCCCAGGCACCGCGGCAGCTGCAGGAGACACGGTATTCGAGAAGCTGCGGTCTTGCTCCGGCTGGAACTTCTGTTCTAGCGAGGGGGCACGTGTTCAGTGACTGATTACTCTGATTTAATCGGGTGTAATGAACGACACGCAGAAATGCAGGCGGCTGGGGTATAGCACGGGGGCCTGACCCGGCCTGGGGCGTGAGCAGAGGGAGGTGAAGCTTTAGGCTGAGATTTAAGGGTGAAGACGCGCTCAGGAGGGGGTGGAGGCAGTGTCTCTGGAGCACAGGGACAACAAGCAGCTGGTCCCAAAGCGGGCCGTGTGTGGCTTGGCGGAGAGACAGGCCGGTGGGGCGGGGTCCGAGGGAGGGAGGGGCCTGGCGGGACTCAGGCAGTGCTGGCCCACCCAGTGCTTTGCACTGGCGCGAGGTTCTCACTCTTGGGCCTGAAGGACGTTCATCTCCTGCGGTCCCCACACGTGGGAGGGAGATGCTGCTGTTCTTCTCACGCAGCAGATGAGGTCATTTAAGGTTAGACATTAGAGGCTTCAGGTAAGTCGCCAAAAGGTACACAGCTTGTAAGTGGCAGAGCCTGGATTTCAACTCGGAGCTCTCATTTACTGCCCGTTCGTTTATAGCTCTAATAAAGACAGTTAACGAAAGGCAGCGTTTACAAGTTCAGCGCAATATAAAGAATTTTCCAGCCACCAGCTGTTCAGAAGTGTAGACAGGGTGAAGCACCTGGCCCACTGGTGACAAGTGTTCCTTCCAGCGGAGACCACCTGTCGGGGCTCGAGTAGGAAGGAGGTGGGGCCCGCTGACCCCTGAACTCCCTCTGACTGCATCTGGGATTTCACCCCATTGTGAGCCGATTGTTTACATATATGTGTTTTTTTCTCTTCAGTGACCATGAAAGACACTAGGTTGACAGCCCTGGAAACTGAAGTACCGATTGTCCGCAGAACAGGTGAGGTATAAGCTCAGTCTGGGGGCTGGGGGACGGTAGAAGAGAATCGTTTATCTTATCTGTGGTTGTACTGATGCGTAGAGGTTTCTTGGCGTTTAGGATGTGACTTTGGCGGTTTTAGCTCTTTGCCAGGAACTGAACCTTCTGTGGCATGAAGCCCTTAGTCAAATTGTCATAGTGTATTAACTGCTTTTTCAGTGCCAGGCATGGCGTTATGGGCATTCTGTGGTTACTTACTTTTTTCTTCATAGCCACCCTTCTGGTGTATCTCTGTTTCCCACAAGGAACTGGGCTCTGAAAAGCTATGTAAATTTTCCCAAGGTCGTGTCGCTAGTACTTGGTGGACCCGTGACTCCAGTCAGTTCTGTCCCAGCAGCAAATTAAATACAACTGAAGCCTCTTCATTTGAGCAAGTCATTTAACTAGTACACAGGTTCTCAGCCCTGGCTGTGCCTTAAAAAATCTGCATGAGTCTGTAAAAACAAACCAAACGTGCTGTCTGGACCCCACCCCTTAACCTGCTCTGTTAAGTGAATGAGGCCTGGGCTTCAGGATTTTCTAGACTCTCCAGGTGATTCTAATGTGTGTCCTGGGCTGAGGACCCCGGAGCTGAGGAGTTAGTCTTTACATCTTAACGTGGGCTTTGTTTATGAATGCTCTCAGTTCGTTTTTTGGGGATGGGTTGTATGCTACTGTGATGTCCAGGAACTGGAGGATTCTCAAAGTCCCAATACGGAGGCTCTGGCGTTTCTGTGGGTATGAATGTAGTCTGAGTGACCTGACTGATCCCTGAATGTAATTCTGAGTTTGCTGGCAGGGGTGCACAGTGCAGCCGCATTGTGTCTACAAGAAAGGCGCAGGGGAGACAGGGCCGCCATCTTTACACACAGATGGCTCATGGATGCATTGAACACAGCATTGCTTGCCATGTACTGCCTTCTGTCTCTGTCTGCTTCACCTTACCTCATAGGAGGTGCAAAGCAGATGGGGGTTTTCGCCTTAAAGGCTAGTGTCTGTTCACAAGCAGGGACTTAATACAGATTGTGGATTGTCCAACAGGAAGGTGAAAGTGTTCTCTCATCAGTAGAGGGAGCTTCTTACGTTTGACTTTTCATATTCGAGTGTTTTCTGTGCACTTCACCATGTCCCTTTTCGGAAGTTCACTGCATATGAATTTGAACCCAGGGTCACACGGTCATGTTCCTATCATTGAGGCCCAAGTTGAATACATCATAAATCTCAGATTTTATTAAACATTTTTCAGTATTGCAGTTGTATTACCAGATTGTTAAAGTTTGAAATCTTAATGTAGGAAAAATGCTCGGTCAGCTCTTTTGGTGCCAAGACTGCTCCTGCATGAACACGCGTGTGTGTGACGCCAGGCAGACGTTCATCTTCTGCTGCCACGTTTAGTCCCGTCACTGACCTTTTGGGCCTGAGCAGAGTGTAATTCAGGAGAGTTTCTGCTAAGGTGTTTTCTGGAAGGAACTTGTACCTGGCTCAAGGATTGTTCATATTTAGCTACTAAAAATGATTGGCAATTTATATCAATCATTTTGACAAGCTTTTTTGTTAAAATTTTTAGATTCCAAAGACGCAAAACCAGGAGTTCCCATCCTGGCGCAGCAGAAACGAATCCAACTAGGAACCAGGAGGTTGCAGGATCGATCCCTGGCCTCTCTCAGTGGGTTAAGGATACAGTGTTGCCGTGCTACACTGGTGTGGCTGTGGCTGTGGTGTAGGCTGGTAGCTGTAGCTGCAATTGGACCCCTAAGCCTGTGAACCTCCATATGCCGTGGGTGCCACCCTAAAAGCAAAAAAAAAAAAAAAAGGGCACAAAACTACAAGAAATTGTCTTCTGTAACAGTTTTATAAAATCTGCTTTGAAATTTGATTAGCGACTACAGAATGTGTTTGATTATTTTATTTGTTCTTAACATTGTTTTCTATATACTCTTTATATTCTATATGTTTGGCTTGAAGTTGATATACCATGGATATTGTTGACTGTGATTTTGTTTTTTTTTTGTGTCATAAAATTGAAGTGACAGGGTGACATTTATTTTTAATTTGCCTTCACAAGATGTGAAGTATTCCCAAATATGACATTTTCTTGAAAGACTGCAAATTAGGACTACAAATTAAATGAAGTTCTTAAAGATTTTTTTTGTAATAAATGCTATAAAACAATTATATTAAAGCTAGAATTAAAGTGTAATTTAATTTCTGTTGTTTAGCTATGTGTTATTCAATTTTTTTATAAACATTTGGCTCAAAGAATCATTACTGTTATTTGTAAAGCTGTCTAGTGGATCTACCTTCTTTTTTTTTTTTTTTGTCTTTTTGCCTTTTCTAGGACCGCACTTGTGGCATATGGGCATGTGGAGGTTCCCAGGCTACGGGTCTAATTGGAGCTGTAGCTGCTGGCTTATGCCACAGCCACAGCAACATGGGATCCGAGCTGCATCTGCGACCTACACCACAGCTCACAGCAATGGCGGATCCTTAACCGACTGAGCAAGGCCAGGGATCGAACACGCAACCTAATGGTTCCTAGTTGGATTCGTTAACAACTGAGCCACGATGGGAGCTCTTACCTTCTTAATATTCGTATTATTGGTTCATATATTTAACTATTTGAAAGTTCTTAATTGTTTTTTAACATAAAAATCACATCATTACCTGAAGCTTTTATTTTTTTATTTTTATGTTTTTGTTCTGTTCTTTATTTGAAAACATAAGCAGATGCACCCTGGTTGTTTGTATTTTATTTTTTTATTTTATATTTTATTTGGCCCTACCTGCAGCATATGGAAGTTCCCAGGTTACGGGTTGAATCGGAGCTACAGCTGCCGGCCTACACCACAGCTACAGCAATGCCAGATCCTTAACCCACTGAGCGAGGCCAGGAATTGAACTCGCATCCTCATGGATCTTAGGTTTGTTAACCACTGAGCCACAAAGGAAACTCCTGAAGCTTTTATTTTTGTAAAATAAGTATTATATTGACAAGACTTCAACTTATAAAATACAAAACTTAGATATTATAACTGGAATGTTTTCCTTTATTTAGATATTAACAGTAATTCTAAACACAAACCCCCACATTACTGACATTGTGTAGATTAGGTATGATGGTGGCATTAAAACGTAGTTGTTGTTGGTCACACACACGTGGTCAAGGATGCCAGAAATGCTGCTGAGGTGGGTAGTTGACAGTTCAGCTTTTAGTACTTCTAAAGGCCAAGGCCACAGCCAGATTTTGGCCAAGTATAGAGACTAAAATTGAACTTTGGTAAATCTCTATTTTTCATGCCTGCTGAGATCATACGAGTGTTCTGTTTGATCAGATCTGGTTACCAGTGTAGCTTGAACTTGGTTCATTCAAAGGTGGTGACTAACAGCGCCTCTGTGGCTTTAGATTGAGCGGTTGGGGAGGCCTCTCAGAGCACAGACTTGAAGTGAGCAGCCACACAGGGTCTGGGCGAAGAGCTTTCCCAGGACAGAGGGAAGAGCAAGTGCAGAAGCCTGAGCGAGAACCTGTTTTCCTGAGGTTTAGGAGCCTGGGACTACAGCAGAGAAATAGGGGAGCAGAGGGTGTGAAATAAGGAGTGGGAACTTGACACACTGGCCAGATCAGGTGGGCCTGGAGTTTGGCTCCTATTCGCTCCATGGGAAGCCATTGGGTGATTTTATTTTTGTTTTTTTTTGCTTTTTAGGGCAGCACCTGTGGCATATGGAGGTTCCCAGAGCTGCAGCTGCCATCCAACACCACTGCCACAGCAACGACAGATCTGAGCCACGTCTGCGACCTACAGCACAGCTCATGGGATCTCCGGATCCTTAACCCACTGAGCAAGGCGAGGGATTGAACCGACATCCTCCTGGATACCACTTGGGTTCGTTTCTGCTGTGCCACAGCAGGAACTCCGTTGGGTGATTATTCATTCATGCATTCATTTATTTAATTTTCATCTTTTGGGGGCCATACCCGTGGCATATGGGGGATCCCAGACTAGGGGTCCAATCAGAGCTGTAGTTGCTGGCCTACACCACAGCCACAGCAATGCGGGATCCGAGCCTACACCACAGATCTACACCACAGCTCACGGCAACGCCAGATCCTTAACCCACTGAGCGAGGCCTGGGGGATCGAACCCATGTCCTCATGGATACTAGTTGGGTTCACTGACCACTGAGCCACGATGGGAACTCCATCCATTGGATGATTTTATTTTAAAAGGGGAGAGACTTTTGTTGTGGCTGTTGGGGTGGCAAATAAATTCTGGGGGAGAGTAGTGAGGGAGGCTGCTGCTCCCTTGTCTCCAAGGGGCTGGGACAGATGTGGCAACTGAGTGGGTAAATCAGTGTGTTTGCCAGTAGATTAGATGCGAGGGTAAGAGCGGTGGGAGAGTCAAGAATGCTGCCTAGGTGTCTGCTTTCTTTCTTTATTTTTATTAAAGTATAGGGGATTTACAATATTGTGCCAATTTCTACTGTGTGGCACGGAGATGTTTGCTTAGGACTAACGGTGGTGCCTTTCCCTGAGATCTAGGAGACTGGCAGAGTGACAGGTTTTGGCCTGGGGGGTGGGCACTGAAAATCATGCCTCCCTAATATAAATCATGTCATCGATAGCACTGTACCCCCCAAAGATACGGAATGATGCTTTGGCGTGTAGCATATAGAAATGGCTTCTCCTGTCTCCTATTTTCTGTACTTGGTTACTTTTAAAATGGAAGAGTGACTTCCACAGCAGTAAGTGGATGCTTTCTGTGCCTGTGGTGCTAACCTTTAAGTGACTTTTCCCGTTTCTTCTCTAGGCTTTACAGTGTGTTCACTTGTGTGTAACTTGCCCACTGTCACCACGTCGAGTTTGGGCTGGTCCCCCCTTGGGGTAGCCATTGAACCGTGTCCATTTCCTGCTCGTGGACATGTAGTTCTTCATGCACTTGCTAAGCCTGTCTTTCCTGCTTAGCATCCTGCCCTTAGCCCCTCGAGAAATATTTGAATAAGTTTAGAAAGAAGAGATATTCCAATCATGGAACTAATTCCAAAAGCTTATGATGTAACTCTTGTACAGGCTTTTTAGAATGTCAAAAATCCTTGAACTTGAGGCACTTAAATGAAGATTCCCACACAAAGCCCGTGATTGATATTTTTTCTGGGGATTAAAAAAATTGGGTTAAAAGGTAGAATTTTAGAACTGAAGAGAAAAGGAACAAAACCTAGTTACCAAAAATGTACTAATGTATTTAGAATAAAATCTTATTTTTGTTTTCTGTAAAGCATTTGGAGAGAGTAGGATCCAAAAATCAGATGTTCATACCCAGATTCTGTGAACAATCTGAGAAAAAAGCAAGGTGGCCCACGGCGATCAGCCCTGCCTACCGCCAAGGTGACTGGATGGTCGCCATCTTTGTTCAGAACTGAGCTCCCGGAGCTCTCTCTGCCTGCATTTGGAGGAACAGCTCTTGCAGTACTGCCTTCTCAGTGCATAGAAGGCAGACTCAGAGTCTCACTAGTCCAGACTAGGTAAGTAGCAGATTTATGGGAACAAAAGCAAACTCAGGGACAAATTCGTTTAAGTCTGCGAATCATTGTGATTTACCTGAAATAGAAATGAATGTGGGGGCTTTTAAAGTTGTCCCGAAAGTGGCGGCCCAAAGATTTTGACTAGTATTCTTTCCGATAATATGTGAGGACTATTCCGTGAGTGTTAATTTGTGCCAGGTACTGTGCTAGCTGTGTGATGTACATTATTTCATTTAGTCTTTTCGATGAACAATAAACCCTGACAGGTTGGTATTGTCTTCAGTTATACATTTAATTTAATCAAACTCACAGTAAGGTGAAATTTGTTTCTATTTTCAGCTTTGAACTCAGGGTAAAATCTTACCAGTTGCAGACTCACATTTTGAGCCCTCTGAAATTGACTTCTTTATGATTCACCTGGAAGGTGTATATTTATATAAATATAAAACTTATGCTTTCTACATCATGATTTGCTATCAAAATGCATCTATACATTTTCCTTTTTTTATGGCCACACCCACGGCATGTGGAAGTTCCTGGGCCAGGGATTGAACCTGAGCCACAGCTGCAACCTGCACCATAGCTGTGGCAATGCCAGATCCTTAACCCGCTGCGCCCTAGCAGGAGCTTTATGCATTCTAATCGATTTTTCTGGCTGATGAATTTCTGATTCACCAGGAGCAAAATCAGTAACTATCACCAGGTTGTAATTAAAGAAGAGTATAGATGATATTAAGTTAATTCTCACCAGTTTCAGGGGTCCTTGCTACTTTAAATTTGGCAGCCTTGTAGGAGGAGCTTAACTCTTTAGCATACATAGTGTTTCTTAAATGGGGCTTATTTATCACCTATGTAAGAATCACCTGGGGGAGTTCCCGTCGTGGCTCAGTGGTTAACGAATCCGACTAGGAACCATGAGGTTGCGGGTTCGATCCCTGGCCTTGCTCAGTGGGTTAAGGATCCGGCGTTGCCAGTGAGCTGTGGTGTAGGTTGCAGATGCGGCTCGGATCCCGCGTTGCTGTGGCTGTGGTGTAGGCCAGCGGCTACAGCTTCTGTTAGAGCCCTAGCCTGGGAACCTCCATATGCTGTGGCTGCGGCCCTAGAAAAGGCAAAAAGACAAAAAAAAAAAAAAATCACCTTGATTCTTCCTAAAATGCAGATTCCTGAGTCCAAAATTCAGTTCTGGAATGGGCCCAGGATATTAGCAAATCAGGTGGTTTTACACACTGAAGCTAGAGAACTGCTACTGTAGCTTACTGAAAGGTAAGCAAATAGAAAATAATATATTTTATTGTGATTGCAGGTGAAATATATAATTGTCAGCCTGGGACCTGAGCCATCTAAATTCTGCTTTACCCTGTGACCTCGGCAATTATTTATCGTTTCTGAATATTCATGCTCTCATTTGTAAAAGAAGGATAATACCTGCTTACCTCACAGTTGTAAGGCTCAAAACCACAAGTTAGTTTAGTGTCCCATTTAAGGGCCTAGAGCTTTGAGTTTAGCAGATTTTTGCTCAAATTTCAAATCTCCCCAGGTTTTGCCTCTTGCAGGCTTTGTGACCTTAAGCAAATGGCTTGATCTTGTCCTCTCCCTGTAACACAGGGGCAGAGAACCAATCATGCAGTCGTATCAAGAGTGTATTTGATGATGTTTGTGAAAGGTGTGCAGGGCCTGTACTTGTTTTTGAAAATAGAGCTTTGGAGGAGTTCCCGTTTTGGCGCAGCAGAAGCTAATCTGACTGGTTTCCGGGAGGATGCGGGTTCCAGCTCTGGCCTCGCTCAGTGTGTTGGGGGTCCATCAATGCCATGAGCTGTGGTGTGGGTTGCAGGTGTGGCTCAGATCCTGCGTTGCTGTGGCTGTGGTGTAGGCTGGCAGCTGTAGCTCTTAGTCAACCCCTAGCCTGAGAACTTCCGTATGTCGTTGTCATGGGTGTGGCCCTAAAAAGAAAAAAGAAAAAAGAAAAAAAAAGATATGGCTTTGGAGACTATAGTGGGGCGAGATGATGAATTGTGATGAATGTGTCTAGTGACACTTGTAGAATGAGCTGCTTTGTTGTATATAAAGATAAGGCAGCCGCACCACTGTCATAAAGAACTGAGTTTTTCAAGGGTGCAGAGTCTCCCCTGATGCTCTCCCCACATTCACGCCTGTTTCCCTGTAAGTGGCAGCTTTTGAACGTGTGATGGATGTCTGGGATGGGGGCACATGCTAAAAACAGAGGAATGATCTCTGGTTCACATGAGGTTCTGGACTTCCACACTTGTGACCTAACCAGCCCTGCTAGCTTCGAGACACTGATGGGGTTGTCAAAGAGAAAAGAGTGCTCTCTGTTCCTTTTATGAAAAGAGTTCACCTACTCTTTCATCTACATCAGTGATCTGAAGCATAAGACCTAGTCTTAGCCAAAACCCAAGGCAGAATCAGAAGTAGGAATAAAACTTAAGTATGAACTCTGTTACTAAGCTGCTGTGACAATTCTGACTGGTATCGGGGTTTTTTTTTTTTTTTTTTTTTTTTTTTTTAGGGTTTCTCTCTGTTGCAGTTCCTAAAACTCATCTTCATAAGTTTGTCAAAGATAGAATCACTTACATGCCGCAGCTTCTTTCATCATGTCAGCAGAGTTCTGGACAAACTTTTCACTGCTTTGAATACATGCTTGGTTTGTCTGGCAGGCAGTTTTTTGTGGGGAAAAATGGGGCATTTTGTTACACCATTGCCCTTCCTCTTTTTCAGTCTGGTAGTGGCACCAATGAAGAGCCTTCAGAGTCTTTAATGCACATCGTGGACCCAGCACAGCACATTGTGTAAGATAATGGCCCAGCAAGCAAATATTGGGGAGCTGCTCTCCATGCTGGACTCCCCCATGCTGAGTGTGCGTGATGACGTAACAGCTGTCTTTAAAGAGAACCTCAATTCTGGTAAGCAGAATCACACCCTGGTTAGCTTATCTGCTGATCAGACAAGATTGACATGGAAGCGACTAGAGTCCCGCTGATAAATTCCGGTTTTCATCTTCTAAAGAGTGTCTTGAAAACCACCAAGGAAAAGCATACACTGGTGGATTCATTCTGTTTGTTTTAAGCTTTTAATTGTGGAAATATTCAAGTAAGTGCACAGACATCGAGATAAGAATCACCCGGTGAACCCCACATGCCCAGCTTCAGAGTCTCTGCCTTCCCTGTTACATCTCCTCCCCTGGCCTCCCCACCCAAGGACTTGACAGCAGATCCCAGATATGCCAGCTCATCCGCAAATCGTATATGTGGTTTTTGATATAAAAAATGCTTAACCTCTTTTTAATCAAGGAAATATACATTTGAACAGTACCGATTTTTTTTTTTGCTTACTAGGTAGGCTAAAATCAAATATTGGTCACAGAACTGGGCACCGTTAGCAGGAGAATGCCTTGGTGTTCAGCCCTTTTGGAGCATCTGTCATCAGCTGGAAAACACTTGCCGTTTGGCCCACTTACATGAATCTATTCATTATAGGCTTGAATGAAATATAGTGAAAAATCGGAATACCCCAAGTCCCCTTCAGCAGGGGAACGGTTAATCTAGGGCCGTGTGGTGGAGGACAAGGAGCTCAGTGAAGAGAATGAAGACGGTCATGGGTGCTGCCTCGGGAAGGTGTCTCCAACACCTTGTTGAGTGGGAAACACCCTCCACACACACACCCCCTGTGGAAATATGGCCACGGGGCCACGTGTCATGATGCCAGTGTGAAGCCTTTCAGACGGACATGTACCAAAGCCAGCGGTGTTTGAAGGGTGGGTTGGGAGGCAGGTGAGGGAGACTTTCACCTTTATTTATGTACTTTCATATAATCTGCTTCCAGGCAGGTAAGCTTAGTGTTATCCTGTTGTTAAGCCTAAACTCCTTGAAGGAGGCAGGCATAAAATGCTTCATGTAAGCTCAGGTAACATAGGAAGACAAGAGTTCTGGATTTTGTGGCAGGCAGCTCTTGACGGTAAGTGCAGGATGTTATGGGAAGTGACTCTTATCAGCCGCCCTTTTCTTTTTTTAGACCGCGGTCCGATGCTCGTAAACACCTTGGTGGATTATTACCTGGAAACCAGTTCTCAGCCCGTGTTGCATATACTGACTGCCTTGCAAGAGCCACATGATAAGGTGACCGCCGGGGCGCGCGGGTGGAGAGGCGGTGCGTTTTCTGAGAGTGGGCTGACGGTTGCGACACAGATCCACCGCCTGATCGGTCCAGGCCTCACTCCTCCGCCTCTATGTGCCGTTGATGATCTGGCTCCAGATTGTAACTACTCCTGAAAATTGTTGTCAGGACCTGTGTTTCCTGAAAAGTTTTTAAACTAAAACATATTTCAGAGGCTTTTAAAGATCTTACTGTTTAAAGAAATCGTGTAATCCTAAACTCTAAATGTACGGTGACAATTTGATCCGTAAGGTATCTGTCATTTTTGTGTGTGTGTGTGTGTGTGTGTGTCTTTGTGTCTTTTTAGGGCCACACCCATGGCACATGGAAGTTCCCAGGTTAGAGGTTGAATCAGAGCTGCAGCCGCTGGCCTTCGCCACAGCCACAGCGATGCAGGATCTGAGCCGTGTCTGTGACCTACACCACAGCTCGTGGCAACACTGGATCCTTAACCCACTGAGCAAGGCCAGGGATTGAACCTGTGGCCTCATGGTTCCTAGTCGGATTCGTTAACCACTGCGCCACGGCGGGAACTCCGGTATCCGTCTTTAAACGCACGCTCTCATGGGAGTTAGACCTCTCATCAATGCACAGAATTCGTACGATGGGCGGTGCGCAGGGGCCTGACGGGTGCTCTTTCCCAGCCCCAGGCACCTGGAAGCTGCCTTTATATTCTGTTTTTGCTTTTATTTTCATTGATGGTAAATAGCCGACAACGCGGTGTAATGGCAGATTTTGGGTAAGTCTTGAGTTTGTATGTGCTAGTAATTTGCTCTCCTGGGGTTGAAGGCCTTGCCTGCTTTCTACAGTAGATCGTGTTTTTTTCTACTCTGGGCTGAATTTTAATTCCTGCTACTGCCTGATTTATATCTGGGACCCAACCATGTCGGCTGGGCCACCGTGGCAATAAATAGCTGTTTCCAGAAGGCTCCCCCCAAAGCTTCAGCAGCTTACCACAGGCTTATAATAACAGCGGTTATTGTAAAAAGTGGCCTATTTGTATTTCAGAAAGAGGCCCCCAAAGGAGTCTTCCCCCTACTTCAGGCCTGTATTCTGGGGACCCTTTTCCAGAGCTGCAGACAGGCTGTCCTCTCTCAGGCCAAACGCAACTGTTGTGTTTGCTAATTTTTTTTTTTTTTTTTTTTTTTGCTTTTTAGGGCAGCACCCGCGGCATATGGAGGTTCCCAGGCTAGAGGTCTAATTGGAGCTACAGCTGCCAGTCTACACCACAGCCACAGCAACGTGGGATCCGAGGTGTGTCTGCGACCTACACCACGGCTCACGGCAACGCCGGATCCTTAACCCAGTGAGCGAGGCCAGGGATCAGACTCAACATCATTGTTCTTAGATTCATTTCCGCTGCACCATGACAGGAACTCTTACCTTTTCTTTTTCTTTTTTTTTTTTGCTAACATGTTTTTTAAAAAATAAAAGAAAAAATTTTTTTTTCCTTTTTTGGCCATATGGAAGTTCCCAGGTCAGGGACTGAATCCGAGCCCCATCTGCCGCTGTGCTGGATCCTTAACCCTCTGTACCACAGCAGGAACTCCAGTTTAAAAAAAAATCTGGGAGTTCCCATCGTTTCTCAGTGGTAACCAACCCCAGTGGTATCCATGAGGACTCGGGTTCGATCCCT
The DNA here is from genome assembly GCA_004024745.2 of Catagonus wagneri. NCBI lineage: Eukaryota > Metazoa > Chordata > Mammalia > Artiodactyla > Tayassuidae > Catagonus > Catagonus wagneri. The sequence goes on from PVHT021183634.1 coordinate 352,601, forward strand.
GGTCTCGCTCTGTGGGTTAAGGATCCAGCATTGGCATGAGCTGTGGTGTAGGTCACAGATGCGGCTTAGATCCTGCATTGCTGTGGCTGTGGTTGGCAGCTTTGATTTGATCCCAGCCTGGGAATTCCCATATGCCGTGGGTGTGGCCCTAAAAATAAATAAATAAATAAAATCTGGAGTTCCCGTTGTGGATCAGCAGTGACAAACCCAACAGTATCCATGAGGATGAGGGTTTGCTCCCTGGCCTCGCTCGGTGTGTTAAGGATCCAGCACTGCTGCAAGCTGCAATGTAGGTTACAGATGTGGCTCGGATCTGGAGTGGCTGTGGCTGTGGCTGGCAGATGCAGTTCCAATTTGACTCCTAGCCCGGGAACCTCCCCCCCCATCTTTTAGGGCCGCACCTGCAGCATATGGAAGTTCCCAGGCTAGGGATCAAATCGGAGCTACACCACAGCCACAGCAATGCCAGATCCGAACCATGTCTGCGAACTGCACCACAGCTCACGGCAATGCCAGATCCTTCGCCCACTGAGCAAGGCCGGGGATCAAAGCTGCGCCACAGCTGCAACGCAAGCCACAGTAGTGACAGCACCGGGTCTCTACCTCTGAGCGGCGAGGGGACGCCCCGCACGACCCTTCCTTTACATCAGAGGGAAGACCCGAGGGGCTGGAGTGCATCGTTGGTGCTTTTCCTTGTGTGAACTTTGTGCATTCATTTGAGCATTTCACTCAGTTCTCTCGGCGTTTCCCCAGCTTGACTGAGATCGTTTCTCTCGTTCTTGTGCCTTTGCAGCACCTCTTGGACAAAATGAACGAATACGTGGGCAAGGCCGCCTCTCGATTACCCACCCTCTCGTTACTGGGGCATGTTGTGAGACTGCAGCCGTCGTGGAAGCATAAGCTCTCCCAAGCACCTCTTTTGCCTTCTTTACTAAAGTGTCTCAAGGTGCGATGTTTGTAAGGATTTGAACGAGATAGCTTTGCGAATAAAGTTTCTGAAGTTTTGAGTACCTTCAAGTCATCAGGCTAGATTTTTACTTTGAGAGTTTAAAAACTTATAGGCATTTGGGGGGTTCCCATCGTGGCGCAGCAGTTAATGAACCCAACTAGTGTCCTGAGGATGTGGGTTTGATTCCTGGCCTCGCTCAGTGGGTTGAGGATCCGGTGTTGCTGTGAGCTGTGGTGTAGTTTGCAGACGTGGCTCCGATCCCAGGTTGCTGTGGCTGTGGTGCAGGCCGGCAGCTTTAGCTCCGATTCAACCCCTAACCTGGGAACTTCCATATGCTATGGGTGCGGCCCTAAAAAAGACAAAATACAAAAATAAAAAATAAACACTTAAAGGTATTTGGTTTTTCTCAAATGTACCAAAGTCTAAAGTTGGCACTTCAGCTCTCATTGCATCCCTGACTGTTGGAGTATGTTTGGTCCAAGCAGATACTGTGACATTTCAGTCCTATGGGCCCAGCCCCGCCTCAGTTTCATCCTTGTCCAGCTTTCCTCCACTGAAAACCTACTGGTTTGCCTTTGGGGGAAACCCCCATTTCTGAATTCTCTACTGACTAATAGAAAGACAGCTAAAAGTGGAGTGTCCATTGTAGCTCAGCAGGTTAAGAGCGCATCTAGTATCTATGAGGATGAGGGTTTGACCCCTGGCCTCACTCGGGGTTAAGGGCCTGTCGTTGCCGCAGGGTGTGGCGCAGGTTGCAGACGCGGCTCAGATCTGGTGTGTGTGCTGTGGAACTTCCATGTGCCGCAGGTGCGGCTGTAAAAACAAACACCACCACCGGCAAAAAAAGAGACACATCAGGAACAATTTTCACAACTTAATTTTTTTACGTGAATGGATTGATGAGAATATAATCCAATTTTGAGTCACACTGTGTAGTTCAGATGCAAGATACTTATCTTTTCCGAAAGGATAAGCCCTGGAAATTACTTATGAACTGTTACCCAAACCTTCAGTTAGAATGTTATGTTAACCAAAATTAAGGTTGGTCCTTTTTACTGGTACTCGTTATATGGAGGTTTCCAGGCTAGGGGTCAAATTGGAACCAGTCTATACCACAGAGATCCAAGCCGCGTCTGTGACCTACACCACAGCTCGTGGCAACGCCAGACCCTTAACCCACTGGACAAGGCCAGGGATCAAACCTGCAACCTCAGGTTCCTAGTCGGATTTGTTTCTGCTGCGCCACGATGGGAACTCCATCATTATATATTCTTTTCTTTTCTTTTCTTTTCTTTTTCCTTTTGTGGTTTTAGGGTTGCATCTGTGTCATGTGGAAGTTCCCAGGCTAGGGGTCTAATCGGAGCTGTAGCCGCCAGCCTATGCCGCAGCCACAGCAACGTAGGATCCGAGCCACATCTGCGACCAACACCACAACTCACAGCAACGCCGGATCCTTAACCCACTGAGCAAGGTCAGGGATCGAACCCGCAACCTCGTGGTTCCTAGTCGGATTCATTAACTGCTGCGCCACGACGGGAACTCCCATCGTTATATATTTTTGATTCTCCTACCAATACTCTATTTTCTTCCTACTAGATACCTGCCATAACAAAGGACTTGTTCCTTGATGTACTAAGTATCTTAATTTCCAGACTTGTGGGTTCCTTTTTTAGTAGAAATGATGAATATCTTAGCCTGCATGGTAGTCTTTTGATTAAGGCCTTGTTTTTTAAACCTGAATTCCAGTTACTTAGCAGCAGTCATGATTTAGTTATGGGTCAGGTGAGCTGCAGTACCTAGTCTGAGTTGACTCATTATTCAGTATCTTTAATTTGTCTAAATTTATATGACTTGGTATTCAAACATAGGCACAGTCAGGTCACCTCTGTCTGCTTTTATTTGCTGGTCTCTAAATATTGCTGTGGGGAGTTCCCTGGTGGCCTAGTGATTAAGGACTCAGCGCTGTGACTCGGATTCGATTCCTGGCCCAGGAACTTCCACATGCCATGGGCATGCCCTCGATAGATGGATGGAGAGGTAGTTGTGAAGGTGTGCCATTAAGTAGACTTGTTAGGGCTTTACTGATTTCTTACTAAGTTATACTTCCATTGTAAAGCTTTAAAAAATGGTAAATTGTCAATGTATAGGGGTTTTTTTATTTTTATTATTTATTATTTTTGTCTTTCTCTCTTTTTAGGGCTGCACCTGCGGCATATGGAGGTTCCCAGGCTAGGGGTCCAATTGGAGCTGTAGCCACCAGCCTATACCAGGGCCACAGCAACGCGGGATCTGAGCCACGTCTGCAACCTACACCACAGCTCACGGCAACGCTGGATCCTTAACCCACTGAGTGAGGCCAGCGATTGAACTTGCATCCTCATGGTGCCAAGTCAGGTTCGTTAGCCGCTGAGCCATAACGGGAACTCCAAATGTATAGGGTTTTTTTTAAATTGACTTTAAAAAAGCAAGTATTTTAGGACCGGGGTTGAATGCAGGAAAATAGCAGTGTTCCTTTGTTCTGTTAAAAAGCAGCATCTCATGCGTCCCCAGGTGCAGTAAGTCGGACACCCAGTGTCTTAGGGTTTGGGAGGCCCCAAGCCATGGCCAGGCCCCTGCCCCGGCTGACTTTGCTGCATCAGCAGCGGTCCCCACAGACGCAGCACTGCCGGGCTGGTCCTCAGTGCCTTCTGGTTGAGTCCCCTCAGGGTCGCGTCCCCGGAACCCTTGGGGGGGATGAGTGTGGCCGTGGGCCTCTAACGGTGGCCCCTGACAGGTGCGGAGCCGCGTGCCGCACCTTTCAGGCGTTTCTTCCTGCTCGACCGTCCCTTCTGCAGGTGGACACCGATGTCGTCGTCCTGACCACAGGCGTCCTGGTGTTGATAACCATGCTCCCGATGATCCCACAGTCGGGGAAGCAGCACCTCCACGACTTCTTTGATATTTTTGGCCGTCTTTCGTCCTGGTGCCTGAAGAAACCAGGTAAAGACCTCCTTAGGAGCCTGGCTCGCCCCACCCGGGGCGGCTCTCCTGGTGGGTTAAGAGGGCGTGCGCCGCCAGGGAGCCTCCCGTAGGCGCCCGTAGCGGAAATGGCCGGGTCGCCACCCGGATGAGGGGGTCCCGTGGGTACGCCCACCGGAGGCACAGTGAGAAGCCTGGCTGTTGACATGCCTTCCTCATTTACCTTTAAAGGGTGAGTTGTCAGAGAAACTGAGTGGTAGGTAGAACACACGGCGTCTGTCTGTGTCGTGGCAGTCCAGGGTCAGGCTTGAGGGGCGTTGTTGTCTTCCTCCACTGGTCTGTTGTGACAGCACACCAGCTTCTGGTTCAGAGCATCTGTCCACTGTGGTTGTGGAAGGAGGGGAGAAAAGGCAGCGGGGTCCTAACAGGGTCCAGTTTCCAGGACAGTGGAGTTTGTTTCCGTATCGGTAGGCGGCACAGCTCTAGCAGAATGATAGAGAAGCTGTGAACCTGGAGTTGAGAATCTTTTGGTAAACCCAGCCTGAGGTCCTCGTGTTGGAAGCGTGAGGCTGTAAGCCCTGGGGAATGGAAGATGTGGCTTCCGGGGAGGGACTAAGCGTCAAGCGGGAGGCCCGTAGGGTGCCGGCCTCTCCAGCGGCCTCCCCGGGGAGGAAGGGGCGGCCTGTCCGCTGTTACGGACGAGCTCCGTGTACGCCGTGGGCATCAGGGTCCCCACAGGGTCTAGGGAGAGGCTCGGGGACTTTGGCTGTTTCTCCCACCCTCGGCGCTTTTAAGCTGATTTCTGGAGAGTAGATCTGGATAGTACACATCTGCATAGCTGAGACCACGTGCTGATTTTAAGAGGTTCTCACACGTTTGTTCTACAAATACGTGAGCCCCCATTATGTATCAAGCCCTGTGCGAGGCGCTAAGGGTACAGACGGGCGTGAGCCGTTCTCCGGAGACGTGTGCTGAATGGGGCAGCGGGGGGCAGCAGCAGATTCAGGGGTAGCCCGCGAAGGCCGTCCAGTGTCTGAGAATGTCTGGACTCCTTTAAGGGCCGACTGGCGAGGAGGGCAGAGATGAGGTCAGTCCGAGCCATCACGGGTCACGCTTAGTAGATGGGGGTTTATCCCACGGCCACGGGAGCCCTCGATGGGTTCCAGACAGGGGTGGCTGGTGTGTTCGGATCTGTGCTTGAGGAGACAGCTCTGACTTACCCACAGAGCCGTGCTCCTGTCCGTTTCGAACACGCCAGCCTTGTGTCCTTTTTTAGGCCACGTGACAGAAATCTATCTGGTCCACCTGCACGCCGGCGTCTACGCGCTCTTCCACCGTCTGTACGGGATGTACCCTTGCAACTTTGTCTCCTTTCTGCGCTCTCACTACAGTATGAAGGAAAACCTGGAGACCTTTGAAGAAGTGGTCAAGGTAAACGGACACTCATTTCTGCGACGCCCACATACTGTGTAGACGGGCCGCATGCACAGCTTTTGTGTTAAATGGTAGACAGGGACACTTTGAAACGAAGTTCAGCCTTCTCCCCGTCCTGCCCACTGCCCCCAGCCCCGGTAAGCACTCATCTGTTTCTTGCCTGTGTAGACTTGCCTGTCCCGAGCAGTTCATGTAGCCGGAATCGTATAACACGAGGTCTTTGCTAACGGGCGTCTTTCACTTAACTTAGTGTTTCGGCATTCCTCCGTGCTGTGGGGTGTCCGCCGGTACTTTCAGTGTCAGTGTTTCACTGTGTACAGATACTGCAGAAATTTAGCCTTTTATAACTCATCCCAAACTCTTCTAGCCAATGATGGAGCATGTGCGGATTCACCCGGAATTAGTGACTGGATCCAAGGACCATGAACTGGACCCTCGAAGGTAGAGAAACTGAACTGGTGACACAGAATTTTATAAAATACTCACTTGAGAGACTGAAAACGTGATCTCGGAAATGTCCCTGTTCCAGTATTATTGGGGAAGACAGGTTCTTCTAATTTGGGGATTATTCCTTTATTTATTTATTTGTTTATTTAATGGCCACACCTGCAGCGTATGGAAGTTCCCAGGCTAGGGATTGAATTGGGGCTACAATTGCCGGCCTACACCACAGCCACAGCAACGCCAGATCCAAGCCATGTCTGCAATCTACACCACAGCTCATGGCAATTCCTGATCCTTAACCCACTGAGCGAGGCCAGGGGTCGAACCCAAGACTTCATGGATACTAGTTGGATTTGTTACAGCTGAGCCACAGTGGGAACTCCAGAATTATTCTATTTTGAAGGACTTGTACAGGAGTTCCCCTTGTGGCTCAGCAGATTAAGAACCCAACTAGTATCCATGAGGATGTGGGTTTGATCCCTGGCCTCGCGCAGTGAGTTAATGATCTGGTGTTGCCGTGAGCTATGGTGTAGGTTGCAGATGTGACTCAGATCTGGTGTTGCTGTGGCTGTGGTGCAGGCTGGCAGCTGCAGCTCTAATTTGACTCCTAGTCTGGGAACTTCCATATGCTGTGGGTGTGCCCCCCCCCAAAAAAAAAAGGAAAAAAGAAGGACTTGCACAGCAGAAGCTTTGTATGTGTGAGGCTAAAACACATTCCTCACAGAGAGGATGGAGTGAGTTGCAGAGCTGCTACCCGCCCCACAGCACCCCAGAAATGCTCGAGGCTGGGAGTGCGATGCTCGAGTGAGGCAGGTGGGAAGGGGGTGGCTGCAGACGGGTGCGTGGTGGAAGGTCTGGATGTTGAGTGGTCGGGTCCCCAGGCCCCTTGCTCCGTCCTGCTTATTACCCAGGCCGCTGCCATTCTCCAGAACAGTTGAGCCTGTCAGGTTTGAGGACGCCAGGCATGGTGGGGGGAGCTGAGACGTGAGAGGGGAGGAGGGAGTGAGAAGGTCCACGCTGGCTGTGAGAGGTCAGCTCCCTCCCCACTGCTCCCAGGCCACCTGCCGCCTCCTGCGGCCTGGAAGCCTTTTCGGGGAAAAGCAGTTCACAGGTACTGACATCGGAGCACCGCTGCCGAGAAAGGTGACTCACTGCCTGACCCCCCAGCAAGTCTCACCTCAAAGGTGACTCACTGCCCGACCCCCCAGCAGGTCTCACCTTGCCACAGACCTTTTATTTTAATCATTCTCTTTCTCGTCTCTATCCATCACATGTATTGTTTCATTCTGAAAAGCTGATTAAGGAGCAAAGCCTGGCTGAGGAAAAGGCAGGCTTGTCACTAGGGGATGCTGTTCCCGTCAGGAGAGAGGAAGAGCCCAGGCTCTGAGTCTTGGCCAGGCGTCCGCTTTCTTTGGAGTTTATAGGAGTCCCTTCTGGGGAAGTCAGCGGGCAAGGTCACGAGCAAGTCCTAGAAAACATGAGGCTTTTCCCCGTCAGGGCATCTGTCGAGGCCCGCAGCGAGGGCCAGGTACTGGATGTGCTGTTGAAAAATGGCAGAGGGAGGCAGCCGCCCGCGTGCGCTCCCGAGCTTGCTGTGGCTTCCAAGAATAGGTCAGAGCAGAATCCTTCTGCAGGGTGGAATGAAGGTCCTCGGCTGATGCAGGCAGAGAAGGCACAGTAGGAATTTCATCAGTGCATGATCCAGGCAAGCTAAATGCCAACCAGTTATCTAGGCCAGGGTCACCTAGTCTCTCCAGCCCTCAGAGAGTGTGCTGGCAGCAGAAGCCTTAGCCTTGGCCTGCAGCACGTCTGTCTCTTTCGTGTCTGTTGGGACCGGAGCACGTTGTCTTCTGTGCCTTGCACATAATCGTCGTCTCATTCTCCCTGGGCTTCGCTTTGCCTCTCTCCTGGGCAGGCTCTCCCACTTCGGTACCCTTTGCCTTCTCTTTGGTTTACTCTTGTTTTCACGGGACATGCCCTGTAGCAGCTTTTAGAGAAAGGAGGCTGTCTTTTTTGGGGACAGATTTCTAGCCTGGGAGTCATTTTCATCCAGCAGTTTGAAGGCATCAGTCCATCGCCCCCTTGCTTGTCCGTAGACATTCGGATTTCTGAGCGTCTGTGTGACTCTCTTCCCTTCGTTCTCGTAAAATTCTGAAATTTTCCAGCGATGCGCCTCGGTGCGAACCTGTTCCCGTTGTTCAGTCGGAAAGCTCCTGTCCGCGACCGCCTTCTCAGCGCGTTCAGTGACGCGCGTTCTGGGTTGGTCGTGGGGACCCGGCGCTTTGTCGGGGTAAACCCGTGGAGTGCCCTTAGTGCCACTGGGCTGCTTTTCTGTAAACTGGGGACTGCGAAATTGAGAATCTCCATTGCATCACTAATTACTTAGGAGCATGTATCACAAAGGAAGTTGAGATCCTTGAAAACTGATCAAAGAAAGTTGTCTAAAAGAAAGTCGATATCTGAGCAAGTAAATGTTGTATTAATTATTAGGGCTTCGTAGAACTTTTGGCAAATACTGCAAGGTGTCAGAAGAGGAGAAACGTCACCCGGAACTTTAGTTCTTTTCCTTTGAATGCTTAGGGTGGTCCTACCTATCTGTTTATGGGCTCTTCTTTGAGCGGTTTTGTATCCTTTGTTTCTTTGCAGTTATATCCTAAGCATTTTATGTCGTTCAATCTTTGAAAGCATGATATTAAGATCCACTTTAGTAAGATCGCATTTACATACAATAAAATTTATCAGTGTTCTTAAGTTTTGACAGAAATCATAGTCACAAGAAGGAATGGCTCATTGCCCAGAAAGTCCCTTCGTGCTCTTGCGGTCCGTCCCTTCTCCCATCCTGGCCACCGGTGATCTGTGCTTTTTCGTGGAGGTGTAATTTTCTGTAGAGTAGTAACTCTTGGTTGGGCTTGGGCTTATTTCCTTTCTTCTTTCTGTTACGGGTTGTACTGAGTGTTGTTAATCTCGATGTGTGTCTGTTTCCGGAGGCTAAGTTCTTAGAAGTGGAACGCCGGAGCACACAACGGGAATCTTTAGGCAGTTCTTCAGACAGCCTCCTGGGCTTCTCTAGGCTGAGACCCGCTGCGCTGTATTTCCGGTCGAGGGAGGGGTTAGAACACGGCGGCATCGGTAGGCGGCCTGAAATCGGCCTCTGCTGCCTGGCAGTTTCCAGGTCTCCCGGTTCCTTGATTACCTTTGTTTCAAAGGAGATTTTCCCCTGGTGACTGCTCTGCACAATTTGTGTTCTCCTTTGAGGCTGTGCCCAGTCCTGTGTTAATGGAATTTTTGTCCCAGATTGTTTCTGTAACTTGATATCGTCATTTTAAATAGGGAAGGCATAGGTTTGTACAATAGGTGGTTAATTCTTTCCGTAGCAGTGCTGATGAATACTTGGGCTGGCAAGGTTTTGCCTTCTCTTCGCTAATCACAGTTCAGTGGCTGGCAGTGAGTTAGCACTCTTAAGAATTTGATGGGAGGAGTTCCCGTGATGGCTCAGCAGTTAATGAACCCGACTAGTACCCATAAGGACACGGGCTCGATCCCTGGCCTCACTCAGGGGGTTAAGGAACCCGAGTGGCCGTGAGCTGTGGTGTAGGTCACAGATGCGGCTTGGATCCTGTGTCGCTGTGGCTGTGGCTGTTTTGACCCCTAGCCTAGAAACCTCTATATGCCGTGGGTGCGGCCCTAAAAGAGAAAAACAAAAAAGAATTTGCTGGTTTGATTAAATGGATTGTAATCTTGCATTTCTTGACTTTCATTGGCTTTTACAGGTGGAAGAGATTAGAAACTCATGATGTTGTAATAGAATGTGCCAAAATCTCTCTGGACCCTACAGAAGCCTCATATGAAGATGGCTATTCTGTGTCTCACCAGATCTCAACCCGTTTTCCTCATCATTTGGCCGATGTCACCGCCAGCGCTTATGTTGACACACAGGATAGCTATGGTAAAAAGTTCCTCTGGGACTTCCCTGCTTTACAGCTTTGTCTCTGGGAAGCACTGTTTAACTCTGTTCACTTTATTTTCTTTTCCTAGAATAAGACTTAGTAGGTCAGCTCCTAGGAATCGATTCCCAGATCTTTGAAATTTGAACTTGCCTCCATTTTCTCCTGATTAATTTCTCCTCCAAGTGTAATTTACATAAGTCTCATGTCATTGATGGTGTGTGGACTTGGACTGTGTCTTCAACACCTAACAATGAAAAGGGATTAGAGGCTTTGCCTTCTGGGCCCAGCTCATAAGGGAAGTCTCCTACTTTTCTCACCCACTAAAGAGTTGTCATTCAACTTTTTCAAGTGCTTTTTCAAGTTATCCTGAAGCTTAGGTAGACACCAGGCTTTACTGAACTTTATTTCCAAAGTGCACTTGGAGAACTTCTTAAATGTTGCTTTGTCCCTAAGGACATTTGAGTCCCCTCAGATTTCTTAAATGTAGAGAACTAAATATTATCACATGGGCTAGAGGCCCATAATGTTTTGTCAGGACAGTCGAAAGCCGCGCCCTGACCCCGTGTGTTCTCTCCATTCCGTTGCAGGGAGTACGACTTCCACCCCTCACTCCGCTTCTCGGCTGACGTTGTTAAACACGCCAGGGCAGCTACCTCAGACTCTGAGTTCCCCATCAACACGGCTGTTGACTGAGCCGCCACAAGTATGGTGTCAAGCAGCGTGTCTGCTTTCTCCTCTGCTTGCTGGTGAAGCTGACTCTTTGGGTCAGGACGTAGCACATGGGTGGGAAAATCACACTGCTCGTTTCAGGAGCTGGTTTGAAGGATGCGTGATATTGCTGTTGCCACTGGGCTCCTCCTGGAGTGTAGACTTAGAGAATGCAGCGTCGTGTGGCTGTGGCTGTGGTAGACTGGCAGCTGCAGCTCTGACTGGACCCCTAGTGGGGAACTTCTGAATGCTACAGGTGCAACCCTGAAAAGCAGAAATAGAAAGAAAAGAAAAAAGAAAAGAAAATGCAACACATCTCCTGATAAAGCTTTAATAAGATGCCTTTTTCCAGTTGAAAAGGCAAAATTTAAAAAATGACCACTGGGGAGAGTTCCCGTTGTGGCTCAGTGGTTAACGAACCCAACTGGTATCCATGAGGACTCAGGTTCGATCCCTGGCCTTGCTCAGTGGGCAGTGGGTTAGGGATCCTGTGTTGCGGTGAGCAGTGGTGTAGGTCACAGGTACAGCTCAGATCTGGCTTTGCTGTGGCTGTGGTATAGGTTGGCAGCCCAAACTCTGATTTGACTCCTAGTCTGGGAACCTCGTGCGACCCTAAAAAGACAAAAAAAAAGACCACTGGGCATGTTCCCATGTGGTGCGGTGGGTTCAGGACCGGGCATCGCCCTGCTGTGGGGCAGCTTTGATCCCTGGCCCGGGCACTTCCGTGTGCCACAGGCATGGCCAGTAAATAAATGAGCAAATGGCCGATGGCCGTGGACATAAAGCTCGGGGGGCCTTGGTGTTGGTTCCTCGTGGCTGACGTGCCATGTCGCCTCCCCAGGCTACTCTCTGGAGCCCGTCTGTGGTGTGTGGGATGACCACTCCTCCAACCTCTCCTGGAAACGTCCCACCTGATGTGTCACACCCTTACAGTAAAGTCTTTGGTACAACTGGTATGTATGTGTCAGGTTGGATTTGGTGGCTTGGTTTGGGCCTGCCTTTCACGAGGAGGAGTCTTTCAGATTCCATCGTGAGTTTGAGAGCCACTTGCTCTAGTAAAGCTCCTTTTGACAGCGAATGCAAACCCCTGGAGCTCTCAGAACATGTACAGTGAACCTGCAAAAAGAAAGGCCGACCTAGACCCCAGGAGGCTGACTGCAGCAGCTTTCTCTGCAGTAGCAGTTAGGCGGAACAGAGTTTCAGCGGTTGTCCTGATGGTGAGACGGAAAGTGTGCATCCGCTCTTGTCTCTGAGCAGGTGGAAAAGGAACGCCTCTGGGGACCCCCGCCACCTCCCCTCCGCCCGCCCCGCCCTGCCACCCGGACGACTACGTGCACGTTTCACTCTCGCAGGCCACGGCCACGGCCCCCAGGAAGGTATGCCCGGGCTGGTCTGCTGACCCTTGCCCAAGCACAGTGACCCGCTTGCGGCCTCGCTTGGGGAATCTTTTTATGCCAAGTAGAATTTCTACCTAAAATGTAATGGGTTTGCATCGGAATGATTGAAAATAGACTAACCAGCAGCTCTCACAATGAGGTTGGCGACCCTGGTGGTCCCAGAACCCTTGAAGGGGATTTGCCGGGTCAAAATGCTTTCCCAGTAGTACCCGGGGGCTCTTTGCCCTCCTTATTACTGTGTTAGTATTTGTACTCATGGTACAGAGACGGTGGTTCTAATGCCTGGCCCCTCAGCACAAGTCAGACTGTCCAGCAGGCTTTGCGTTCTTCTTCCTTGACATGTTCTTTCAGTTTCACGGGAGAGAAGAAGCAACAGCCCCCCAAAGAAACCAGTGTTAGCATTCCAAGAAGGACCATGTACATGCGCTATTGCTTGTGACAAGATAGGAAGCAGACATAAAGCAGCGGGACTGCATATGGCACCACGTGTGGTCACCTCAGATGCTTGTGCCGTGGTTTGAGTTGAGAGCTGGACCACTTGCTTTTTTTCATGAAGCGGCAGTTTTATTTGGAAGAACAAGTGGCTGATAAACTATGGTTATTCAGACTTGAGTATCTGGCAGGCAGTTAGTTTCTTAAAATGTCAAACAGGCTGTCATTTCAAGATAAACAACTGACGGTATTTGTTGCCAGTGATAAAAGGTAAAAATAGAATATTGAAAACCTGATATCTGCCACCATGAGCTCGGTAGCTTCCCCAGGTCTTCTATGATGAGATTGAAAAGTCTAGGGACACTTGGTTAAGCGTTTGAGCTTTTGATGCTGTATGATGAAATGTTTCTACACTTGGAAGACCTGCACGAGCCAGTCTTTGGCTGCCCAGTGCGGGGTGTTGCAGAATCACGCATGGGGAGAAGATGCAGTCAGGGTCCAGGCAGACCAGTGGAACTTAACGCGGCGTGAAGAGTAGTCGTCGTAGTTTCAGAGTCTGCAATGTAATTAACCTCAAAAAATTACCCCTCGTGAAGTTTCGGTGTGATGTCAAAGACGGTAATCTGTTATCTAGGACGTCTTTTACCTATCCGTGGGGCCCAGAGTTTTCTTCATTCACTTTAGCTAGAGTAACTTACTACAACCAAGCAGAGGATTATAGAAGAATCCAGCTTTCAGAGTTCCTGTGGTGGCTCAGCAGATTAAGAACCCGACATCGTCTCCGTGAGGATGCGGGTTCGATCCCTGGCCTCGCCCAGTGGGTTAAGGATCTGGCATCGCCCCAGGCTGTAGTGTAGGTTGAGGATGCAGCTTGAATCTCGTGTTGCTGTGGTGTAGGCCTCAGGTGGGGCTCTGATTTGACTCCTAGCCCGGGAACTTACGTATGCCGCAAGTGCGGCTGCACCAAGAGTCCAGCTTTCAGAGTTCCTTGGTGGTTCAGTGGGTCAAGGATCTGACATTGTTACTGCTGCGGCTCAGGTGACCACTGCGATGCAGCTTTGATCTTTGGCTCTGGAACTTCTGCATGCTGGAGCCATGGCCAAAAAAAAAAAAAAAAGACCGGCTTCCTTCCATTATGCCAGATATTAAATAGATTGCAAAAATACAGTTCGGCTCTTCTTGCTAAATTTATTTTTGTTTTGGGAAAGATTGTTATTTTTCATAAAATTATGTTATTTCTATTTACATGTATTGGGTTATTTTTAAGTGAATTAATAAATATTTTTAGTATTCCATTTTGATTTCTAACATGGTAGCTGTCAGTAAGTATAACCACATAAACAGAAAGGTCTTGAGATTCTCAATAACCTGTAAGTACGGCACCCTGAGATGGGACAGTCTGAGAACCACTATTTAGGATATTCCTCTTACATTAGAGAGCGTGCACAATTTTCTGCCTTGTGATATAAACGGACCTGTCTTTTCAGGAAGAGAGAACAGACTCGGCCAGGCCCTGCCTCCACAGACAACACCATCTTCCGAATGACAGAGGACTGGGTGAGATCCCCGGGTAGCAGTAGACTTTGCCTGAGTCTCGGTGGTTACACGTGGAAACTGGAATTCTGGACCCCACAAGACACTGAAGCCTAGAGATAATTCAAAAAGCCCACCTAGTAATAGCATCCAGAAAAAAGCTCTTAAGTATCTATGTTTTGAGCTAGTCCAGCTGTAGTTTTATCTATTCTCTGAGGTGCTAGGAACAGAACAGTCGTTTTCCTGCAGGATTTCTTTGTTTCCTTAGTTAGACGCCGCTGCGGTCCGCTCCTGGTGGCAGCTACAGGAGTGCCACTTCTAGCCCTCCTGGGTCAGCAGCAAGAGCCGTTCCAGGCCTGTCGCATTTCGCTGCGAGCAGTTTCGCTCGATGGGCTCGCCTGTGTGTTTCTCTGACTTGCGCTGTCTCTGTTTCTGTCTAGAAGAGCTCTCTGGGAGCAAAGGCTCTGTGCCTCTCAGCGACCTCCCAGGGTTCCTAGGCGACCTGGCCTCCGAGGAGGATAGTGTTGAAAAGGATAAAGAAGAAGGTAAGCAGAGTGGGATTCTGGGCCCGAGGGGAGTTGCCGCGAGCTCACAAAGCCCCCTCTGCGCTTCACCTGGGTTTAGCGTCTGCATGCGCGGGCCTGCGTTTCTTCTCTGGGGGAACGAGTTCGGCATTTTATTCTGAGTCCCGTGCTGGGGGAAGGCCTGCCACTTTTTATCTCTGCGTCCGGGAGGCACATGGCAGCCCACAGCCCCGAGCTGCCCCGCCTGGCCCAGGGGACCTGCTTACGCGGCGTCTCTCTTCGCCCCCTCCTCTCAGCGGCAATATCCAGAGAGCTCTCCGAGATCACGCCCGCCGATGCCGAGCCCCTGGTTCCTCGAGGAGGCTTCGACTCTCCCTTCTACCGGGACAGCCTGCCCGGCTGCCCGCGGAAGACCCACTCAGCTGCCTCTGGCACCCAGGGCACCAGCGCCAACCCTGAGCCTTTAAACTCCTCCCTGGACAGGCCGGGGCCCGACACACCCAAGCAAGCCTTCACCCCCATCGAGCTGCCCTGCCGAGGCGCCGAGGAGAGCCCCGCCGCAGACGGGACGCCTCTGGGGACCAGCACCCTCCCTCCCAGCCCTTGTCCGGTCCCACCCCAGAGGGGCCTGGGCTTCCGGAGCGGGCAGCCTCCCCCCTACGACCATCTTTTTGAGGTGGCGTTGCCAAGGACTGCCCATCATTTTGTCAGCAAGAAGACCAGGGAACTGCTGAAGAAGGGGAAAGGAAATGCCCAGGAGGACCGCGTGCCCCCGGCCTCCCCCGTGGAGGTGCTGGACAGGCTGATACAGCAGGGGGCGGACGCGCACAGCAGGGAGCTGAGCAGGTGCGTCCTCCTCCGTCAGCTTTACGGTGACCCGCTGGCAGCCGCCAGCAGTACTTACTCCTCGTGCGCTCACCAGAGGCAGCTGGTTCTCTGCCTCGTCAGATGTCCTCTGGTCTGTTGCCTTTTCACGTACCCTCTGCAAAGGCTTGTTAAGCTCAGACGATTCCTTCGTAATGTGCATGCCATTTAAAAATGCATCCCCTGTCCGTAGGCCTTTTGGTGCCTGGGTGCTGTGAGGAAGCCCAGGCGCTTTGCCTTTGCTCACCGAGAATTTGAGGACGAAGCTGTGGTCTTTAAAGAACCTAAGGGGAGTGGGCAGGCTGTCTCCTCTAGCTACAGGTGTGTTGTTCCGTTTTGGTAGCACAGTTCATGAGATGGAAGAGAAAATCAGCTTTTCAGTGTAAGCTCGGGTTCACGGTGGCCTTTCCCGCCCCCTCGCACGCGGGTTAAGAACAGCCAGAGACGCCGTTTCAACCCTTGTTCTATACTCTTTCTTTCTTTCTTTCTTTCTTTCTTTCTTTCTTCCTTTCTTCCTTTCTTTCTTCCTTTCTGCTGCACCCTTGGCATATGGAGATTCCCAGGCTAGGGGTCTAATCAGAGCTGCAGTTGCCGGCCTATGCCACAGCCACAGTGATGCTAGATCTGAGCTGTGTCTTCGCCCTACACCACAGTTCATGGCAATGCTGGATCCTTAACCCACTGAGCGAGGCCAGGGATCGAGCCCGCAGCCTCATGGTTCCTAATCGGCTTCGTTTCCACCGTACCACCACGGGAACTCCCCATTACATTCCTCAAATGTGCTCTAGGGAAGGCTAAGGGAGTTGCCAGCCCCCAGGGATGCCATTCCTAGGCAGGTTCGCAGGGAACGCGTTTTCTTCTGTAGAATACCCTAAGATGGGATTTGACAGATCCTGGGATGTTTAAGATCTTGTTTTGAATGAAGCCGAGTGCAGTAGACTCAGGTAAATGACCTGCTTTCTCCTTAAGCTTGGGTGACAGCAGCTTCTCAAGAGAGCTGGTCCCCAGGGGTTGAGAGCAGTGCCCAGTGTTTGATCACTCGGTCGCCTCGGAGAGCTGACCAAAGTACCAGACTGCGGCGTGAGCTCGGAGTTGGGGCCTTTCCACTCTGGAGATTTGGTCATGCTTGGAGGGGGCCTGGCCCCTCCACCTGCTCTAACCCCAGGTGAACTTTGAGTTTATAACTTTTCATGCCTTCGCACTTTGACCACAAGGAAGTGCTCTAATGTTACCACAGTGAACAGTCCAGATAAGTTCTCTGTAAGATCAGTAACTTTGTTACTCGGAATCTTTCCTCCTAGGTTGTCTTTACCCAGCAAGTCTGTGGACTGGACCCACTTCGGAGGTACAGTTGTGACTCTGGCTGCAAATCCAGGCCTGGGGCGCCTGCGTGCGTGTTGCCTTTTCTGTCCTGGCCGGAGGAGCCCTGTAGGAGACATCTCCCCTCTGCTGCTGCCCCGGCCGGTCACCTGCCTGGCTGACCAGTGTCTCACGTGTGACAAAGTCAGCATTTCCTAGTTTTGAAAAGTGGCAAAGTACCGTGTGCTTGAGCAAAGGGTGCAGAGCTCATGCGGGGCTTCCCTAGAAGAGAACCAAGGGAAGTAAGCGGTGCTGGGGCAGTTCCTGGGAGGGACAGAGTCTTCAAGGTTTGTGGGGAGAAGCTGATGAGGTTCTCCCAGCGTCATCTTACAGCGCAGCCCTCTGTGTTCCCCTAACAGCGGCTAGAGAGTAAATACCACCTAGGGCATGCCCGCGGCTGGGCACCTAGAGGTCATTTGCAGAGTGAGTGGCTGATCTCTTCAAGGAGGGTGTTTCTGACGCTGACAAGCCGTGGGTAGGGGCTTGACTGAACAACGTGTAAGAGGCGTCTCTGCCACCCTCTGCTTTACAATCAGGCTCTCCGCCCTCAGACGAGGTCCACACCCTCCGTAACCAGTTGCTTTTACTGCACAACCAGCTGCTCTATGAGCGCTTTAAGAGGCAGCAGCACGCTCTCCGCAACAGGCGGCTCCTGCGCAGGGTGATCAGGGCAGCGGCCCTGGAGGAGCACAACGCCGCCATGGTGAGCATGCGCGGGCGGGCCAGGGTCAGAGGTCGGAGCTCGGCACCCCGCTCTGCTCGCTCTGCTCCCGGGTAGGGGGTGGTGGCTCCCGGCGGGTCCGTCGTCTCTGAGGCAAATGTGGGAGGGGCCAGGCCCTGAATTCGCCCGCGGCAGTGGGGACCCTGGGGACGAGGGATTTTTGGTGTTTGTTGGTCTGTAATTGGCCAGAAGGATGGCAGAGTCGGAAGATGATTCTGTTTCTCCAAATGCAAACGCAGCTTTCCTGAAGCAGCGTCATGGCAGGACCTCGTAGGGCGGTGAAGCCAATCGGACCTGGAGATGGACCTTGGCTCTCCCACTGGGTACCTTAGGAAAGGAATTTAGCCTCCGTTACTCAGCCTGCGAACGAGAATAGGAGCAGCAGCCTCTCCTTGGGAGCTGCCGTGGTGAACGGAACCGCGGCAGGAAGCCGTGCCCGGAGCCGGCGCAGGCCGAGCCCTCAGTCAGTCACGGTCACTTTGGTGACCTTGGTCCGTAGCACACACTTGCTTCAGCACTGGTGGCTCAGGACCTCTGAAAGGATCAGGAACAAGTCGATTGCTGAGAAAAGGTCTTTAAGCAATTGTTGACCCACTCACTAGTGTGGAATTTGGAAACGCTTGACCAAAAGGCAGGTGAGATCGTCGTGAGCTGAGAGTCTGGGCCTGTTGTCACAGTCTCAGGGTAGCTTGTGAGTGCTGCAGTGAAACGTCTGCAGCTTATGTTTGAACTTGAGCGTCTGTGCCCAGGCTGGAAGGCAGCTAAAATGATGGCATCTTTGCTCTCTGCTAGAAAGACCAGTTGAAGTTACAAGAGAAGGACATCCAGATATGGAAGATGAGTCTGCAGAAAGAGCAGGCCAGATACAGCCACCTTCAGGAGCAGCGAGATGCGATGGTCGCCCAGCTGCACAGCCAGGTCAGACAGCTGCAGCACGACCGGGAGGAGTTCTACAACCAGAGCCAGGAGCTGCAGGTACGGACCGCCGCGCCCGGCAAGGGCAGCCGGCACAGGCCCTGAGGGCGCCTGGGCAGGTAGATTTCACACGTCAGGTACATTTTATGTGGGGCAGAGGGTCCCCAGATTTCTTGGTTCACAGTGTTCTTAGCATTTCAGGATTTTTCCCTGGTACTCCAGAGCCAGAAGGAGCACCGAACAGTTCTGCTCATTAAGTAGATCCTAACAACCTGGGATTTTTTTGCTTTTTAGGGCCACACCCGCAGCATATGAAGGTTCCCAGGCTAAGGGTCCAATCGGAGCTGCAGCAGCCGGCCACAGCCATAGCCGCAGCCACACCGGATCTGAGCCACATCTGTGACCTACACCACAGCTCACGGCAATGCTGGATCCTTAACCCATGGAGCGAGGCCTGAGTTCGAACCTGCAACCTCATGGTTCCTAGTAGGATTTGTTTCCGCTGCGCCACGACGAGAACTCCTATTTTGTTTCATCTTTGAATGACCACAGTCACCTCCAAATGCTCTTGGGCACTGCAGAGTCTCGGACCTTGGAATCAGACGAGACCCTGATGCCCTCATTTCCTGTCTCACTCTGGTTTTCCCACGGTGACGCTTATCACAGCCACCACCACAGCCGACTCTGCAGGGTTAGCGCGGGTTCCACCGGCACCCAGCACAGCTGGCAGTGGAAGCGCTGCTCTCCGCAGCGGTAGTTCACGTGCAGACCAACAGGTGTCGCTGTGTTGCCCTCAGAACTTAAAGCCCGTCCCGCAGCTCCCGAGAGCCTGCTCTGTAGCCCTGCGGCCCTTCGGCCCTTCGGCACCTCGGGCCCTTGGGCACACGGTCGCAAATTGCAGGTCTAAGGACTTTTTTTTTCTTTTTCCTTTTGTTAATGAGTCAGGAACTCAGCAATTAACTGAAACTTACTTTTTAAAACTAAGAGGTTAGTTTTAAACCTGGTGGCCCCAGAACGGTAGAGCAGCTGAAGTGCGAGGCCCCCCCGGCTCTCCTTGGGCTGCCCGCTGGCACCCCGTAACTGCCGGCCCGCCTCTCTGGGCAGACGAAGCTGGAGGACTGCAGGAACATGATCGCGGAGCTGCGCGTGGAGCTGAAGAAGGCCAACAGCAAAGTGTGCCACACGGAGCTGCTGCTTAGCCAGGTGTCTCAGAAGGTAGGGGCACGGGCTGAGCCCCGCACTGCTGTCGGTCTTCCCCCAGATAGGACGTGCGCATCGCCCTATGTCTGGGTCCGGGTTCCCAGCAGGGAGTGCTGCTGCTGCTTCGCCCCTCCGGCAACACGGGCCAGTGTCTGGAGACCTTTCTGGTTGGTGTTCTTGATGCTGTTGACGTCAAGTGGGCAGGGCTGGGTGCTTGTAAACGTCTTGCGGTGCACGGACAGCCCCTGCTGCAGGGAACACCCAGCCTCGCCCCGGTCTCCCTGTGTCCTGGGAACTTTCTTTTTTTGGCTGCACCCGTGGCATGCCTAAGTTCCCAGGCCAGGGACTGAGCCCATGCCTCAGCAGTGACCCCATCCACTGCAGTGACAGTGCTGGATCTTTGACCCACTGAGCCACCAGGGAACTCCCTGGGAACTCTCATTCTTTTTTTTTTTTTTTTTGTCTTTTTAGGGCCACACCTGCAGCATATGAAGTTTCCAAGCTAGGGTTTGAATCAGAGGTGCAGCTCCTGGCCTATGCCACAGCCACAGCCACAGCCACGCCGGATCCTTAACCCACTGAGCAAGGCTAGGAATTGAACTCGCGTCCTCATGGCTACAAGTATGGTTTATTACTGCTAAGCCATGGTGGGAACTCCGGGAACTCATTCTTAATACTTTGTTTACATAAATGTGAAGAGTTTGTTCAGGTTTTTCATTCTTCCCCTCTTTGGGATTCACTGCACTCTCTCTAAATCACTCAGGAGCCGGTGGTTTTTCCCTGGGGCTTTGTCCCCCTGGGCCTCACGTCCCCGCCCTGGTGGTAGTGCGCCTGCCCATCTCTGGGTGTCCCGGGGTGGTGATTCGATGTGGAGCATTTGTGCTTCTTCCTCTCAGCACAGGGATGGTTTTGAAGCACGTGTCTGTCCCTGTTTATTGCCCCTGGATCCTTCCCTCCCCCCCAGCCGTGGGGGGGTGGGGGTGGCCTTTGAAACCGTGGGAGTTGTTTATACTGCCCCAGCCCTGAGATTGTGTCCTCCTAGCCGGTTCCCTGTTTAATGTCCCTTTGCCTGCTTGCTGCTGTCTGATCTCTCCCCATGCTTATTGCTGTGTTTTGGTCAGCTCTCCAACAGTGAGTCCGTCCAACAGCAGATGGAGTTCTTGAACAGGCAGCTCTTGGTTCTTGGGGAAGTCAACGAGCTGTATTTGGAACAACTGCAGAACAAGCATTCAGACACCACAAAGGTACGTGGGCTCAAGGAGCCACACCCTCCCCAGGACACCCCTCGGCCCCATGCAGCGTGTCTGTGGCCCACCAGAGAAAGTAGCTCTATGAATTGTTTCCTAAAAGACGGCGTGGCTGCCCTGATGTCCCGCTCCACCTCCCCCTGGCCCGGCAACACAGGCGCGTCTCAGCTGCCCCACCAGCTGTTCCCCTGGTTGGGATGCTTTGAAGCTCACTGCGGCGTGTGTGGAAGCGCTTAATGCTCATTGGTGCAGAGGAGGCGATGAAAGTGTTTCCCATGACCCCTTGAGAGGGAGAGGGAGCGACCCAGAAGAGGCACAGGGCGCCAGTTCTGTTAAGCCTGTAGCTCTCAGCGCTGTGGACATACACTGCTATGCCTATTTTTTCTTTGTAATGTTGGGTATCATTTCAGCAGACGGCGTTTCAGTCCTGGCGACGAGGCCCGCATGGGGATGGTCTCTCCTCAGTTAGCGCCTCCGCAGCGCGTCGAGGCAGAAGTTTGAGGTCACTTTATATGTAGCCTCCGTAGTGGTAGGGAACGAGTTGGGGGTGGAATTTAGAGAGTAAAAGCTTAGGTGCTTCCTGTCGCTACCTTCTCCATCACACGTAGGCTTCTTTGTAGGATTTCTCAGGCTTGTGTGTGATAAAGCTCCCCCCACCCCCGAATGTAGGGTGTAGTCCTAGAACCAAGCGATGGAATTATCATAATAGTTACTCCTTGTTTCCCAGCTTCTCTCAACTCTCAGGTTCAGAATCCCTTTAGAAGGATGTTAAATGTGGAGCTTTCTCTAGAAAGCAGCTCTCTCTTCTTCTGCGAGTGTAATGGCCTCAGAAAGAGAAGGAAGGGAAGAGAGACCTGAGGGAGCAGAGAACCTCTGACGAAGCTTACCCAGCGCGGCCCTATCATCTCCCACGAGAAGTGGGGGGGCGGGGGTGGCCTCTGCACTGCTGTCTTTGGTTGGAACCCTTGTGCTCTTGGGACCTGACCTCCTTGGGCCTGGTGCCACAGTTCATGCAGCGGGCATGGCGGTACCGGCTTGTAACAGCCGGGCTGCTGTCAGCTGTCGGCAGCGACACAGAAAGACTTCACCGGCTTAACCGTAAGGAGTGATGCAGGTGAGTTCCAGGCTGCTCACGTCAGCAGTTTAGGGACAGCATCAAGGAGCCGGCTGCTTTCTCCTCTCCTGCCTTGCCCAGCCCATCCTGTCGGCCTCGTGCTTGTGTTTGCAGAGTGTGTGCCCGGCTAAAGCCCAGGTCCCAGGTGTGGTCGTGGCGTCCCGGGGAAGAGGGAGTCACCGCCTCCTGCGGGTCCCTCTCATCAGCCCTTTCCCGGACTCTCCGCCAGACCTCCCACCCTTGTTCCTGGCTGAGATTATGTCAGGTGTCCATCCCTCGCCAGCTGTTGCCTTGAACTTGCAGGATCTGCCTCTGGACCTGGAGCTGGACTTGGTCTTGTTCAGTCAAGTGGGGGAGAGAAGTAGGTGTCTCTGAGCATCAGGTGGGGAAGGGCTGCAGGCGGTGGGTGTAGCCCCTCTCACAGCAGCTGTGAGGGTGAGTGAACGTGCACGGATGTTCCTGGTTCGTAAATAACCGATAGCTGTCGTGCCCGACAGAGATTCCGCTTAGTCACCCAGCCTGTGCTGAAGTCTGGAGCCGTCAGGCGAAGCTGGAACGGCCACAGCACATGGTCCCGGTTCTGAGCTTCCATCGGCCCCGTTGTGGCCGGGGAGGCGCAGGGCTTGCGGGTCATCTCCCAGGCAGGCAGTTGCCTTCATTCGTGCTCATCTCTCTGCTCCATGTGGTTTGTTACCTGTTTTAGAAAAGCAAATGCGTGGTAAACTTTACGTTATGTGTATTTTACGACAATAAAAAATCCTGGAACACAGATGGAGCACGTACTTCTTAGAGAAGTGTCCTTTCTAGAGTTCCCTCATGGCTCAGTGGGTTAAGGATCTCGCATTGTCACTGCTGTGGCAGGTCTTAGATCCCTGGCCTGGAAATTTGCATGCCACTGGTGCAGCCAAAAAGAGGAAAAGAAAAATGTCCTTTCCACTGTTTTTTAGCATTGGTGTACCCTTGATCTGGGCGGTCAGCAGTTTCCGTCTGCCGGCAGGCAGGCCCTCTTCCTGGCGTGAGAGTCAGTCCTCGTCAGGGTACCTGGTCCGCAGGTGCTGCTCACCTGAGCAAGCCTGCTCGTTCCTGTTGCGTCTCTAGCTTTGCCTCGGCCGGTGTTAGGGAGGAAGAAGAGGAGAAAAGCAAGCAGGTGGCTCCCGACGCCACAACGGTGAAGTCTAACTGAATACGGGCTTGCCTTCAGCGTGTGTGTGTGTTACACAGTTGACCGCACTGGTCACGTGGGTTTAGAGTCTGCTTTTTTCTCTTATTACTAATACATAGTAGTATTTTCTTTAATATTGATAAAGAAGGTATTAAATATAAGATGGACTTTACTTAACTATCTCCCAGATGTTAGACTTCATAGTGCCTCTAGGAATTCCTGTGTGGCTCAGAGGGTTAAGGATCTGACATTGCCTCTGCAGTGGCTCAGGTCGCTGCTATGGCGTGGGTTCAGTCCCTGACCCAGAAACTTCCATGTTCTGAGAGTATTGCCTTGCCCCAAAAATAGTGTTTCTAATTTTTTGCTATTCTATTATTTT
>PVHT021183634.1:375987-415988 GCA_004024745.2 Catagonus wagneri
TAATCGGAGCTGTGGCCACTGGCCTGCGCCGCAGCCACAGCAACGCAGGATCCGAGCCGCGTCTGCAACCTACACCACAGCTCACGGCAACGCCGGATCGTTAACCCACTGAGCAAGGGCAGGGATCGAACCCGCAACCTCATGGTTCCTAGTCGGATTCGTTAACCACTGCGCCACGACGGGAACTCCTAATTTTTTGCTATTCTAAATTACGCTGTGGTGATTATTTTCGTGCCGAAATGTTCATTCATGTTTCAGATGATATCCTAAGGGATAGATTTTAGGGAAGGATTAGTAGGCTAGTACTTACTGCCAGCTTACTTTCCAGAAAGTTGTACCTTTTTTTTTTTTTTTTTGGCTGTGCCCCAGGCATATGGAAGTTCCCTGGCCAGGGATCGAGTCTGAGCCGCAGCTGCGACATACGCCACAGCTGCAGCAACACCAAATCCTTAGTCCACTACGCTGGGCTCAGGATTAAACCTTCACACCTCAGAGACAACACGGGATCTTCAACCTGCTGTACCACAGTGGGAGCTGCAAGTTATTCTAGTTTATATTTCCAACTGGCAATAACTAATAAAGTGCCTTTCTCAGAGCTTATTACTTTGATTTTTCAAAGTGGATATGGCGTGTTCAATTTCTGAAAATACTAACTCCAGCTCCTTTTGTTTTGTTTGCTTCTAGGAAGTAGAAATGCTGAAAGCTGCATATCGGAAAGAACTAGAAAAAAACAGAAACCACGTTCTCCAGCAAAGTCAGAGGCTCGATACCTCCCAGAAACGGATCTTGGAACTGGAGTCTCATCTGGCCAAGAAAGACCATCTTCTTTTGGAACAGAAAAAATATTTAGAGGATGTCAAACTCCAGGCCAGGTAACTGGTGGGAGAGGTTTCTGCTGTGATGTGTTCTCTTTAGCGAGTGGAGCGTACCATGTGCTGGAGTGGTCTGTCTCTTTCAGAGGACAGCTGCAGGCCGCGGAGAGCAGGTACGAGGCTCAGAAGAAGATCACCCAGGCCTTCGAATTGAAGATCTTAGATTTTTATGGCAGGTTGGAGAAAGACGGCCTTCTCAGAAAACTTGAAGAAGAAAAAGCAGAAGCAGCGGAAGCCGCAGAGGAAAGGTAGGAGCACGGAGCCGGCGCCCAGGGCCCCGGCCGGGGTCAGGCCGCCCCGAAGCGGGCGGAGCGAGGGGTGCGGCTTGTGGCGTCAGCGGCGGGGCCGGCCGGCCTGCCTGACGAGACTCAGCCCTCGGCCCCGTTCCTCAGACGTCCAGCTGTCTTCCCTTGTTCGTTGCCCTTGGCCCCGAGTCCCTCGATTCGGTCACAGGAGGCGTCTTATTTAGGATTGCCGTCTGCCAACCCTCGTTGTGGCTTGTGTTCTTCTTCACGAGCTCTCATGCTGGAGTCCCCTGTTCTAGAACATAGCGCGGGCTGGCAGCGTTCAGCGTCGTGCGAGCGTGCGTGCGCGGTGTAACCCCACACCTCCCAGGCCCGGGCCACGCAAGCACCCACCCTTCCTCCTCGATTTCCCGCAGGCTTGACTGTTGTAATGACGGCTGCCCAAGTTCCGTATCAGGGCGCAAGGAAGAGGCATCTGGCCACAACGGGGAGGCCAGGCCCCCCAGGCCGGGCGGCACCCGGGGCGGGAGCGGAAGCAGGGGCGGCGGAGGCAGCAGTGGCGGCAGCAGCAGCGAGCTTTCTACCCCCGAGAAGCCCCCCAGCCAGAGGGCAGGCCTGTTCAGCAGCCGCTGGGAGACTGCTGCCCGAGAGCCCGGCTCCAGCGTCCCCGCGACAGCCGGCTCGCTCCCCAGCTCGAAAAGCTTCCTGGGCATGAGGGCTCGAGAGCTGTTTCGTAATAAGAGTGAGAGCCAGTGTGATGAGGACAGCGTGACCAGCAGTAGCCTTTCGGAGACCCTGAAGACAGAACTGGGCAAAGACTCGGGTGTGGAAGCCAAGACCCCCCTGAACCTAGACGGCCCGCACCTGTCTCCCCCGACCCCGGACAGTGTGGGACAGCTCCGCATCATGGACTACAACGAGACCCATCACGAGCACAGCCAAGGGTGATGGCCAGTCAGTGTTAACCCGCCTATTGCTGGCCTAGAACAGGAGGCATGAATGCACATGCGAAGCTTTCCTGTTTCCAGGGTTTGAGTGGCTAGCGCATGCTCCCGAGGTGGGCTGGAGGTCTTTGGACAGCTGACCGAGTGCAGAACGGTTTTTGGATCTGGCGTTGAGATGCCCCTTAACTCCCCCTCAGCACCCCGAACCCCCTCTCTCATGTACCTGCAGCGTGTGCTAACCCGAGGCCAGGGTGCCTTCCTCACGATCGTTCTTTTCTTCTTTCCCCCCTAAATGGTTGCGTCCTTTGAACCTGTGCAATATGAGGCCAAATTTAATCTTTGAGTCTGACACACCACTCCCTCCTTTCCTGGAGCTCAGACGGCCGGTGGGCTCTCCGTGAGCCCAGGTAACATCGCAGGTAAGTGGTTTCGTCCCTTTCCGGGAGGAGGAAGCATGCAGAGCCCATCATCTTCCCGTGAGGGCTTTCATGTGAGATGTTTTTCACTGCTTTTGGTTCTGAAGTGAGCGTCTAAAGCAGCAGATCTAGAAAAACAAGGGTGTTTTCACTCTTAGGTTCTTTTGGCGGTTGTGATAAGCTTCCTAGAAAGTTCCGTGTGAACGAGGGCTGCTATGGGAAAAGTCGAGCCGGCACAGGGGAGACCATCCTCCCCTTTGGGCATGCTCCGTCCCCCTGCCCCACGGCCTCTTATTTAAGCGGCGTTTGCCTGGGAGCTGGTACTGTTCTGAGCCCGGGCCGATGCGCGGTCAGACCTGCTGTCTGCAGGCGACTTGAGCAGGTACCCGAGGAGAGACGGGCTGCTGGTGAGGACCTGCCCCTCCAGGCAGGGCTGTGCTAGCTGAGCCTTCGGTTAAACGCCTCCGTCTGTTTGCCTCCCTTTGCGTTCCCCGCGCCTGTGGTTCGTGTCAGCTTCTTTGTGACACTGCAGCAGAAAGGCTCCGAAGGGCCAAAGAGTTTCTTCAGAGTTTTATGACTGTCGGTAGATTCCAGGCCACCAAAAGGAACAGCTTTTTCGCACGAGTTCTCACCTTCAGGGGCTGACTCTCCAGGAGGCGTGGTGCTGCTTCATGGCAGCGCATTAAAGCAGGGTCCTGGGGGAGCTGGCAGAGGCTGACTGCCGTGGACCCCCTGGGCTGCCCGCACACGCCCAGGAGAGGTGACATGAGTGGTGGCAGAGAAGCTGAACTTAGCAGGTGCTCCTGAAATAAATGCTGGAAGCCTAAGAGTTGTTGCCCAGTGTTCCAGCTGAGACTGAGGCAAAGAGAGACTGGTAGGAAAGAGCCAGGCTTTCGAACCTGGCTTTTCTCTTTCTCTTCTTTCAAGTAAAAGGATGGAAGGGCTCATCCACGAAGAGAGGAAAGGCAGACTGTAACGGTACCAAACTTTACTGCATCTGGAAGCTTCCAGCACCCACGGGTAAAAGCCTCTTTTTTAAAGCGTGGCAGTAAATGTTCTAGCATCCTATCCAGAGGGAGCTAGGTAACGAGACTCCCTGTCACCACGGCTGTCCTGGCAGAAGACCTCCTCGGGACAGGATTTCCCGGCCCCAGGGAGGGGGCGCCCGACTGCCCTCAGCCCGGCTCGGCCGGCAGTTGCCGCTGGATGCCCTGCGTGGAGTAGTCACGACACCGTTCGTGCAACTCCGCGTTTTCCAGAGGAAAGCCTAAAAGCAGATATGTTCTCGTTGTCTGGTCCACTTTTATTTAGAAAAAGAAAACATGAACAAATTCAGGGCAAAAAAATTATAGCTATGAAAACTGGTTCTAAATGCTTATTCCCTTCACGAGCCCAGGAGATCTGTGCCACAGCTCAGAGATACTAGGCTGTTCGGTCAAAGCCCTTATGGTGACAACTGGCAAAAGCAAGGAGGCTAGGGTGAAGGAAGAAAAAAAAGTTTTTTTAAATGGGCAGATGGTAAAAACATAGAGAAGGAGGCAGCATGGGAAAGTGGCCTGAGGCCCGGGCTGCAGGCTCCTGGGCCGGGTCTCTGTGCCTGGGCCCTTGGCACCCTCCTCCAGCCCAGGCGTCTCTCTGCTCAGCTTTATAACAGCTGGTCCAGAAGGGCTGCGCTCAGCTTCCTCTGGGCTCTGGGAGGCCACGGGTCTTATTCAGCCAGGGCTGGGGGGTGGTGGCTGTGAGAGTCCTGCTAAAGTTAGCCAACGCGGGAGTTCCCTGGTGGTGCAGTGGTTAAGGATCCAGCATTGTCACTGTTGAGGCTGGGTCACTGCTGTGGCTCGGGTTCAGTCCCCAGCCCTGGACCTTCTGCATGCTGCCGGCTTGGGTGAAAATTTAGGGTTTTTTTTTTTTTTTTATTGCAAAGGACTTGAATCAGTAATAAGGTTTGGTTTGGTTTTGAAAATGATAGACCTGTCCAGAGTCAGTGGGGCACGGGGTTATGCTGCAGTGAGCATTTTTAAGGATGGAAGGTGATAGTGACAGAGGAGCTCCTCAGAGAGAACTCAGGCCTGGGGACTGCGGGGCAGAGGTGGCAGGCGGCACAGCCGCGGTCCCACCAGAGCCCGTCCTGAGGCGGCTTAAGCAGAGCGGCATGGACGGACTCGGGGTTAGCCTTGTGCGCGCCACTCTGAGCCAGCTTGGTTAGGGCTGGTGTCTGTGCTGCTCTCATCCCTACCAGACACTAACCAGGGTCGGCACGGACGGGAGAAGTCGGGTCTGCTTCCTGGGCAGCGGGAAATCTTGTTTTCAAAGAAAGCGCTGCAGTATCGTGGGGGGTGGGGAGGGAAGAGGAAGGCGAAGCGTGGTCTCCACGGAGAAGATGCGATCCCGAATCTACTGTGAGGAGACGAGCACGTGGACCGCTTCCTTGGGTTTGAGAACAGCTTTTGACAGGGTTCTGTCCCAAGTCCATGAAAGCTGTTGCTGTGGAGGTGGCGGAAAGAGCTGGTCGTGAGTAAGAAAACGCGATGAAATGCAGAGGTAGGAGATGAAGTTCAAGAGCTGGGTCTAGAGGTTCCCTTGGCGATGAGAGCCAGGACCTGCCTTCCGGGCAGGCAGGCGGGCGGACGTGGCCTCCCCCCGCCATCAGCAGAGGTTTCCAGGAGGGAGAGTGCTTGCCCTTTGGGAACAAGCTGCTGAAGGTCCCACGGGCTCTAAGGAGTGGAGAGAGGAATGATAAGCCAGTCTGTGAGCCAGGATATCTGCAGTGTGTTTTGGGGGAAATAGTCTGAACTCTTCTTCAAGGGTAGCTGTTAATATCCAGGAAAAGGTCCCAGAAGCAACTGACATTGGCAAGTTTAGCCCACATGTCCCCACGGAGGCCAGGGCGCAGCACCAGGACAGCGGGAAACAAAACTCCGGATGGGACCGTCCCCATTTGCGACAGCACGTTTGGATTCGGGTGTTACTGCTGAGAAAGAGAGAGCACTGGTGGTTGTGGGGAAGAGGATGGAGAGGCGACCATGGTGAGAGAGGGTTTCCGGAGAGCACAGAGGCCCAGGCTCACAGTTGAGAATAAAAACGTGGGTGTTTCTGTGCAGACTCTAACAAAAGTGCTCTGACTGGCCAGTGTGAATTTTTACCAAATGCTAGAACATACATACCACTTGAAGCCAGAAAGAAAGAACCGAAGAACAAGTGAAAGAAAGTACTATGTGAAGATGCGTTTTTTCTAACCCAAAGCAGCGAGGTGGGAGAGGCGTGGGCGGGCCCGAGGAGGGAAGACTTGGTCCCGAGCCACCGCCTCGGGAAAGTGCCCCGCACCTCACGCAGATGCTCTCAGAGGGGTCCCGGGAGAAGCTGGAGCCCACCCCAAGCGTGTGTCCTGCGTGGGGACGAGGGCTGTCTTGTGGAGTGACCCAAATCAGCACGTCTCACTCTGGGCATTTTCACTCTTCGAGGTACGTGCTTTGAAATTGACCGGCAGCGAGTGTGGGGAACTGTGTCCAGTGTGCAGATGCTTGTGTCTCTGTGTTTACTTCCGGAGTCCTGCGACGTGCGCCCTGCCCTGGGCCGCTACAGAGGAATCTATTGCGCTTGACTAGGCATTTCCCTAGAGGTGAAAGAACAAACTTAGGTCGGGGCCTGGCCCCAGGCTGCTGCTGTGACCCTTGTCCCCCAGTGGCCCGTTCCCTGTCCAGGACTGATGTGCCCAGCAGAGCGGGCGCCGTCCTGCAGCCTGTGTTCGCTGACCTGAGAGAGGAGTGGCTGTGGCTCCAGGGAGCCTGCCCGGGGCGGTCGAGCACCTGTGCCCACGCCTGCTTTTGGCCCCAAAATGAGTTCACGGAGGCAGAGGAGCTCTCTCCGCTGTCCCGTCCCAGGGCCACAAATTGTCCGTCCTCCAGGACAGGCAGACGAGCTGAGCCGCTGGGATAGATCTGGAGAGTCTGACACCCCCAACCAACCCCTCCTCCCCTCCCCCTTCTCCATACAGTGTTTGGACAGGAGGGTCCAGTCGGCGCTGATCCCGGCAGCCGATACTCTGGCTTATCAAAGAGGCACCCAGGCAATTTGCACTAGGAAGAATCAGTGATCACTTTTCAGAATACTTCTATGGACCATAAATATATTACGGAGGAGCAGATTTTGCTAAGACAAGACGAGTTTTATAACTCAATCATGGAGCAACCATATGTGGCTAACTTGCAGTTGAAAAGGGGTCCCATCAGTGAAAAACTGATTTTTGGGGGGGGGGGCTGACTGCTTCAGCTAAATTCAAGAAAGTCATCTCTTGTCAAAAGGTTTACACCTTCCCACCTTGGTCTTAAAAGCATGTCAAACAATCCACGTGAGATGCCATAAATGAACTGCAAGAGAAAATGGTACAATCTTAGTGAACGGGAATTGGAATCAAAGGGTTTGCTGTCCTTCTTAGAATGTTCTAAAATGTCAAGGCAGTTGCTTGTGTTTAACTGTGAACAAATAAAAATTTATTGTTTTGCACTACTCTGCTGTGTGGGCATGAGATAACTGCTGGCGCCCGCCCTCTGAGGGGCTTGTAGGCCAAGCAGGAACTGGTCTGAAGAAGCGAAAGCCTCAGGGCCTGGACTGGTTGTTACTCGGGCGGCCGAGGGGGACGGACCAGTGGACTCTGGCTTCAGCTCTGTAAGACCCTTGTGCTCAGGTGCATGCCCTGCCCCTAGAGTGGCCTGCTCGTGTCGGGGGAGGTGACTGGGGTCCGCTCTGCCGGAAAGCTCTTGGAGCCAGGCCACCTGCCGGGCCTGCGCTGCCTTCCAGCCCTGGACGTGACGTGTGCTGGCCTCCCGAGGCCGGCACATTGGGTTTCCTGCAGCCCTGCTGGTGGAGCCCAGGTGACGGAGCAGCTGTGAGCACTTACAAGACCCTGAGCCCGGCCACCGAGTCTTGTGAGTGCGCCAGGGAGGAGGTGCACCAGCACCCAGTGCCTTCCACGTGCCGTCGGGTTTCTGGAGCGGGGCAAGCACGGGGGACGAAGGGCTCCACCTCCAGGGCAGTTTGGCGTCGCCTGCCGCTGCCCAGCTGCCCTGGAAATCGCCCTGCACTTCGGCTTCAGTGGCGGAAGCAGCTCCTCTGAGACAAAGATGTAAAGGTGGCAGTTTTAAATTTTGTCTGGGAAATCTCGATGTTCCTGTCTGAACAGATCTGTGACCGTACGTGCGGTGACGGTGCTGGCCTTCTGCGGGTGTTCGGCATGGACCTCTTCGGAGCGCACTCTGGAGCGGGCGAGTGCCCTCCGCAGTGGCAGCTCTTTGCTGGGGGTTTCGCTGTGAGGCTGCTGCCCAGTGTCCTCTGGTCTCTTGGGGTAAATGTCATTTCCTCTTTTTTTTTTTCTCTTTTTAGGGCTGCATCTGCATCATCTGGAAGTTCCTGGGCTAGGGGTCGAATCAGGGCTGCAGCTGCCGGCCTACACCACAGCCGCAGCCGGGTATGAGCTGCATCTGCGACCTGTGCTGCAGCGTGCAGCAATGCCGGATCCTTAACCCACTGAGGATCGAACTCACTTCCTCACTGA
Organism: Catagonus wagneri; assembly: GCA_004024745.2. Lineage (NCBI taxonomy): Eukaryota > Metazoa > Chordata > Mammalia > Artiodactyla > Tayassuidae > Catagonus > Catagonus wagneri. The sequence continues at coordinate 384,016 of PVHT021183634.1, forward strand.
CACTCTATGGGGTTCTTAACCCCAGAACCACAACGGGAACTCCTACATGTCATTTTCTATCAGGGCGCGGTCCCAGGAAGTCAGGCCAGGCAGAGAAGTTGCAGAACACTTTTTATTCTTGACTGTCGCCCCCGAGGAAGCAAGAATACAGAAGCTAAGTCGCCCCCTGTGGAGGGAAAAACCAACAGTCAGAGGGTGCTTCTGGCCAGCTCAAAAGCTGGTGACCCGTTTTATGACGTCTGGGCCTCAAGTTGTGAAAACCAGGTGACCGTCCTTGCACAGGAGCCACAGAGTGAATTCTTTTGGCTTCGCTCACGGTCTCTCCCAAGTAAAGGGGAGGAAAGGTGGGTCTGGTCCCCTTGGGGCCTTGGTCCAGAGACCTAGTCACACCACGGCGGTGCAGTGTCCCGGGGCGGGGAGCAGCCCTATCTTGCAGAGGGTGGCACCACGGCCGTGGCGGGTGGGGAGCTGCGCCGTCTCCTCCGGCTGGACGGTTCGACCTGGAACGCAGGCCTGGGCGGTGCTCTGGCTCTTTACTGCCGCCCCGGGACACCCTCCACCATCAGCGCTGGCAGACACTCCGAGGAGAGGGAGAGTTCGAAGTTAGAGCAAGAGAGGGCGGTTCTCAGAGACACAGGGGCAGTGCCCCTGGGGTCAGTAAGTGGCAGGGGCCACGGGCGCCAGTGAGAATGAATCAGCCGGTAGGAAGCGAGTGTAGTGACAGAGCGCCCCACAAGATGGGGTGGGGTGCGATGGGTGGGGTGGGGTGGGGTTGCGGGGGTGTGGAGTGCGGTCACCGACCGAGCTGCCGTTTCCCACCAGGCGGCCTCCAGGGAGGTTTCGAACATTGCTTGTCTCCCCTCCCGGGTTTGAGGCTGTCTCGTGTCAGCTGCCAGCACTTGAGTTTTCTTAACCGAGGCTGGGTGCCGCGGGGCGTGCGAGCGGCCGCCCGGGGGGCCCCCTGGGGCTCACTCACGTGCTGCAGCGCTTTTCGGGGCAGCTTCTCCGAGTGGGCGACCCACTCTTTCATCAGGTCCAGGACGATGGGGATCAGGCTGACCACGCCCCCGTAGTGGTTCCTGGCCTCGTCGCAGCTGAGGTGGTTCACCACGTCGTGGGGGTATCTGCGGGGTGGCAGCAGGGCGGGTGAGCCCCGCTCCGGGGCCGTGCGCTGCCTGGGTTCAAGTCCGGCCTGCACTGCAGAACCCCCGGGGAGGGCTGACTCTCTGGATTTCTGACGCGGCAGGTTTAGGGCCGGGAGCCCCCAGGTGGTGCTGGCGTGACGGCGGTTGGTAGAAATCTGCTGTAATCACTTCAGATTGTGCCATTTAACCGCCTTGACTCCTGTTACACTAATACCTAAATGGCTTCCTCAAAAATCTGGTGCTCTGTGCTGTGAGTTCCCCGGGGCTCAGAATTAGCGGTGCCACACCCGAGGGGACGCTCCGTCTCACACCCACGCCCACACCCGGCTCTCCTGGCCTACCAGATCTGAGCCTCAGAATTTCAGAATTCCTCATTTTCAGTAATACGATTTATTGGGTTAGAGTCACGCCAGGAAATCAACGGGCCTAGGATTTTTTAGCAGGGGAAGGCCGGGCCGGAGCCCCGTGTTTCACTCGCCTGCCCTCTCAACAAATGCCCCCTCCTCCAGGACCCCTCCTCTCCTGCCCCACACCCCCGGAACAGGGCCAGAAGGCTCTTACTTTGCCCGCAGGCTGCTGAAGTCGTTGCTGTGGCTGACGAGGCTTTTGCACTTCTCCAGGAGGTTGCTGGTGCCGGGGGTGCCGGTGTGCAGGCCCTCGAAGTGCTGGCACAGCCCGCCGAGCTCCGCGCAGATGTTCAGGAACATGAGCAGGACGCGCCGGTCAGTGGCGCTGTGGCAGTGATGCTCCATGTAGCTCTGCACCTGCGGGGCCGCGCCGTGAGCCTGGGTCCGGGCCTCGCCCTCCCGGGGTCACCAGCAGAGGCCCGCGGGGCTGAGCATTGGCCGGACAGGCAGTGGACGCAGCTGACGGCAGCAGGTGCCCCGGGCACCCATCTCATCCAGTACCTCCCTGAGTGTTCTGTGCTGGGTGCCTTCGAATCCTCATTTTTCAGGTGAATCCCAAGGCTCAGCGAGGTGAGGGAGCTGCTCAGGCCGCATGGAGCGGTGAGGCTGGATTTCACCCCGGGTCAAGGCCTCGGAGCTCAGACCTCACCCCGGGCCCCAGGCCCCCAAGCCAACACCTCAAGTCCCTGCCTTCTCTTGCCACCCACAGTCCCACCTAGAGGACCTGCTTTGAGACTTGCCGGTGGGGCCTCCCAGACCAAGGAGCACACTGGGCCCTCTGCAGTTCTCTTGTCCTGCTTTTCCAGGTCAGTAAGCAGAGCGGGGAAAGCAGTTCTCTGTATGGGGAGAAACCCGCGCTCCACCTCACCCCCTGGGCCAAAAACACTTCTGGAGGGACGGAGAGCTTAAACTAAACTCCCACGGGAATGTGTTTTCGGAGCAGGGAAATCTCTCTCCAACAAGCCGCAGAAGGTGCTAGGAACAGCCACACCGTTGACCTAATTTCAGCTGCTTTCCTTGGGGGGGGCAGTGGGGGTTCCCCCGGGCCAGGACTCTCCAGGGGCCTGGGCACGACCCGTCACTCTGGATCTGAGAGGGTCGGGGGCTGGGGAGCAGCTGGCTAGGTCCAGGCAGGATTAACTGAGCCGTTTCACACAGTTCTCCTTTCCGCGAGCACCCTTCCAGGGCCCAGAAAGTTCTGAGTCTAACGCAGGGTTTTCCTGGGGCCACCGGCCGCCTTTCGTTGCTAGGGGCAGTCTTCCCAGATGGTCTACTGGTTCCTCCCCAAGCCCAGTAGCCTCGTGCAGGGAGAGGCTTTTGAGGCCCGCGGCGCAGGCCCGCACACTGCGCTCAAGTGCCCGGGATCCGCGGGGCAAGGAAGCGCCTGCACCGAAACTACAACAGAGCAGCGTCCCTGGGCGACCTGGCGTGGGCGCTAAGCTCTGGCTGCCACTGGTCCAGGGAGAGTAAGGATCAACACACGTGGGGCCGTTATTTACCCAAAGCTTTCCTGAACCCGAGCTAGAAGGCGCGGGCCGGGGTCACTCGCCCTGATGGCGATTCTGAGCAGAGGTGGGGGCGTCTCAGGTGCTCCCTCCTGATACTGAAACCCTGCCCCGTGCCCTTGGAGGGCTGGGCCCGCGGGGATGGGCTACAGAGGCGGCGGCCAGTGTCCTTTCAGAGAGCTCAGAGGAAAGGGTGAGCACACGGACGTGGCTAAACATTACAGACCCGTGTGCCTAGAAAGTCATATGGGTGGGGTTTTCTGTAGGTTTTTTAATTTTCAAGTTAAAAAACTGGAAGAAGTTTTTACACAAAAATTTTAAAAAGAACATTTTTGAAGGATGCTACCAGACAAGGGTTGTTCTCCTAGCAGTTCCGGCACCCCTGTCCCCTGCTGCCCACCCAGTGAGCAGTCAGCCTCCCACAAGGCAGGGGGCACCTTTGGGTGGGAGAGGCCCCGCCTAGGGTTGTATTCCTCCTGCACAGTGGCTCCTGGAAGGCTCATTCGGGCTGGAGCCCTCTGAGTCCTGCGGTGCAGACCCGGATGGCAGCTGACCCATAAGGAGACTTGGACTAAACGAGAAGCTCTGCAAACGTAACTAGCAGCACGCGTGGCAGTGGCAGTTTCTCTGACCTTGACGGACGCCAGCGGCTGGGACCACGTGCGTCCATCCGTTCACCACCTGCCTCAGTCCTCAGCGTGGGCCTGGCGATGAGGCCGGAGGCCAGAGGCTGGCGGAGTGTGTACTGCGGGTGGTTCCGTTAAATCCGCACAACAGCCCCAGGAGGCATGTGCCGCTTTCACCTTGGCCAGACGAGGAAGCTGAGGCTTAGAGAGGTGAATCGCGGGCCCCAGGGCACAGAGGTGGCATGGCGGGGGGCTGGGGCTTAAGCCCTGGCCCCTGAGTTTTGAGCCCATGCTTCTAACCGCTTGTTATTCCCTCACGCGTTTGATGAGGGCGTGTGTGGACGGCTCACTCCAGCAGCCAGGACCTGAGCCCCGATTCTGCCCTCTCTGGGCCTCAGTTTGTTCAGCTTCCAAGCGAGGGGACTAGGCCTGGTGCCCCCCGGAGCCCCTGGTCCTGCCGGCAGGGCCCCACCTGTCCGATGCTGGCGATGGGCCGGATCTTGTCGTGGGCACTCTCCCTGCAGTGCTCCAGCGCGGCGATGAAGGTGAACTGCTGCTGCTGGAAGAGCCTGTACGTCTGCTCCACACGCCGCAGGGATTCCTTCACCTCGTTCATCGTCATCCTGCCGGTTATTGGCGGGAGAGAAGGGGTCTACAGGGAGGAAGAGGAGAGTCACGCGGTCCCGGGGCCAGGCCCCACCCCTGGATCCAGCCCTCGGGCCCTCTCGGTGGTGCACTGGGCCGCGCGGCTCCCCCAGCACCCTGGGGAGCAGGGACTTTCATCCCCATTTTACAGGGAAGGAAACGGGGCCCTAGGAGGCTGTGCACTTGCTCGAGAAGCGGGCAGGCTGTCTGTCCGAGCCAGGTGCCTCTGTCCTCCCAGGACACAGTCTTGGCTGTGAGACCCGACTTCCTTCCCTCAAGTACAGACAAGTCTCTCCGGATTGTGGGTCTTGCACACACAGACCCAGACAGACACACACACACACGCACAGACACGCACGGCTTCCAATGCCTCTCTGTGGTATCAGCAAAATGCTGGGTCGAGGACTGGGCCCAGCACCTGGAATCCAGGACCTCACGAGTGGGGACTGGGGGCCCTAAAGCTCCCGCTGCTCCGCGGCCAGAGTCCGGGGGTTCTTCCCAGGCTGAGCGGCGGAGTCGCACCGGCTTGTCTGGTACGAGAAGACGCGGCTCCCCGCTCTGTGCCTGGGCACGAGCCCTGACCTCGGTCTGCCAGTCCCCGGGGCCGGTGACTCCCGCCCGCCCCCTCGGGCGCTTGCAGGGGTGGCCCTGACGCTGTGCGGAGCGCTCCCTCAGCGCCTCAGTCTGTCCCTGGTGGGATCCAGGAGGCCCACAAGGCGGCCAGAATCTCCTCTGAGCAGAAAAGGCTGTGGCTTCTGCTCTCCATGACCTCGTCGCCTTGCTGAGCACGTGCAAAGTGCTCCAGGTCACAGACTGATGGAATGTTCGGGCTGGAAGGGATTTTGGCAGACCGACTTCCCTTAACTTCCGAGGGGAACTGAGGCCCCGGTGTCCCAGCAAAGCTTGTGCCAGGGACAGCTTTGGTCCTGTGTTTCCTGACATCTCGCCAGGGTCCTTGAGGTGCCACAGCGGCTGGCCCTGCACTGTGAGGCACCAGCACACGTGGAGCCCGGGCTCGGACTGCCCTGCGCGAGTCAGAGGGGGCTGCGCCGAGGGAGGCCCCTAGGCGGGAGGATGCGCGAGAGGCGCGAGGTGGGTTGGGCGCAGCCAAGGCTTCCTGGCAGGTCCCAGGGGAGACGGGGCTTGCTTTCTGCTGGGTCTCCTCAGCATCCTGAGCACAGCAGGACCGGAAGGAGGGCGTCTCTGCGGCAAGAGGAGGTGTCAGGGGATGGGAGAGAACCCAAGGAGAGCGGACCACAGGCGGCTTCTGGGCATGATGGCGGTGGTGGGTCGGAGCCCTGGGAGGGCTGGGGAGGAGGAGCCACGGTCCTGGACCGGGAGCCGCGCCAGGAAAGGGCCCGACAGCCTCACCTCACGAACCCAGGTGGCTCTACTGCAGACACAGTGGACCAGCTTCAGTGGCAGCATCCTGGGGCCGCCCCTGGGACCCACAGGCTGGGGACGGCAGGCCTGGCCCAGGGCCACACAGGGTGGCGGCCTCTTTCCAGCTCTGCCCCCTCCCCACTCAGCACAGGCCGGGAAGGGGGCCTGGATTGTGGGGATGCGGCGGTGGGGCCCACTGTTTGTCGAACACCTGCCATATCCAGCCAAGGGCCCCACGTCCCCGCCTGGAGGCAGAAATGACAGTAAACCTGGGGCGCAGTGGTTTTCTGTCGCCTCCCACGGAGGCAGGCTGACCAGTCCCAGACGCGGCGAGGAGAATGAGGCACACACCTTAGTGCAAGATGGAAACTGGCGCCAGAAACTCAGTCATCCAGCGAGGTGAAAACGGGTACGCCCCCAAAGAAGCCACATGCACCCCGAAAGGAGCAGAGGGCCGCCTACCCCTGGAGGTCTGGTGAGGGGCTGGGTAAGTGGGCAGAGAGGGTAGGACCCTGGGCTAGAGGCTGGGAGGAGGGGACAGGGCGAGAGCACAGAAAGCGGTGGGCGGGACAGGCCGAGGTCCCCACGTGTCAGGCAAAACTGTGAGAGCCACTGCTGCAGGCTGCTGGCCCAGAGGGAGAGCCCTCTGGGCGTCCATTCCTGTGTCCTTCACCCTGCAGTGCCCACCACGTGCGAGACACCACGCGGGGCGCTGGGCTCGGGGCACAGCACTGAACGGAACAGATGAGACTCCCTACCCTGGAAGGACTTTCTGAGTGGGAGGCGGATGACCAGGACGAGTGTAATGAATGGCAGTTCAGATAAGGAGAAAGGAAAGCAGGGAAGTGGATGGGAGTGGCCGGAAGGGCTACTTCGGCTGCCAGAGGGGCGTTTGCAGGGGGCTGGATGGTTCCTGGGCCGGGGGGACTCTGAGCTTCAGTCTTCCTTGAGATCCCGGATGGCTGGCCCCAGTCCTCTAGTAAGAGCTGGCTGCTCTGAGCTCTGGGCAAGCCCTGGACGGCGTTGTCCCAAGTCCTCACCACAGCCTATGAATGGAGCTGAGGCCAGGCACCCAGGATGCAGGCAGCCCAGGATTCCTGCTCAGTTCAGACATCTTAGGGCCGCACCCGAGGCATGTGGAGGTTCCCAGGCCAGGGGTCTAATCGGAGCTACAGCTGCCGGCCTACACCACAGCCTCAGCAACACGGGATCCGAGCCGCGTCTGTGACCTACACCACAGCTCACGGCAACTCTGGATCCTTAACCCACTGAGCGAGGCCAGGGACCGACCCCGAGTCCTCATGGACACTAGTAGGGTTCGTTACCACTGAGCCAAAACGGGAACTCCAAAAGCCTGGGATCTCAGAGTGGATCCCTCCCTCCCCGCCTCAGTGATGGCCCACTGAGAGAAACAGATCAGACTGACCGTGTGGAGGTGGGTGGGAGGCGGATACCAAGGGCCTGGCTAGACTCCTGGGTCTCACTCCACTCTCGCAAGACTGCTCTCCCTGTTCCCCACCCCAAAGTAAAGAGGACTGGCACTCAGGGCCCTGCCCTGTGTGACCGGCTCCCCACCACCCTCCCGAGGCTGCCAAGTTCTCCACGGATACAGCCCTACCTTGGCTGGTGGCCCCAAGAGCCTGAGAGCAAAACCAGCTTGGCTCCTGATCTTAAGGACTGGTGACACGCACACCAGGAAAGTCGTTGAGCGGAGCTGTAATAAGCTATCTGAAGCGATCGTCTGTTGAACGAGAGTCACTGCAGCCAAATTAGTCTGGAGGAAAGGCACAGGGTGCAGGCGATTCTCGACCTGGGGGAGGAGGAAGGAAAAAAATGATTACCCAATAGGTTTTAGACTTTAATTGATTTGTATTTTTCCAGACTGCTAAAGAAGATTAAATTGTGGTATGAAAAGCGCCTAGGGCTTAAAATAAATGAAGAGAAAAGCGAGTGGGGAGTTCCCTTCGTGGCTCAGTGGTTAACGAAGCCGACTAAGAACCATGAGGTTGCAGGTTCGATCCCTGGCCTTGCTCAGTGGGTTAAGGATCCGGTGTTGCCGTGAGCTGTGGTGCAGGTCGCAGACGTGGCTCGGATCCCGCGTGGCTGTGGCTGTGGCGAAGGCCGGCAGCTACAGCTCATGTTAGACCCCTAGCCTGGGAACCTCCATATGCCGCGGGTGCAGCTCTACATAAAGGCAAAAAGAGAAAGGCCAGTGGTTTCAGAAATGGCCAGGAAGCAAACCGAACCTCTCCGGTACAAATTGCAGGCTTGGTGGGTGTGTTCTTTGTTGGGGCGGGGGAGTCACCTTCCTTTTCTTCCCCAGCTGTCTTTGCAGTTGGATCTGACAACCCCACCAAGGTGTGCACGCTTTGAGGAGGCAGTTCCGAGGCAGAGAGAGCCTTTTACCCTTGGAGGGCGTATCTCTGAGCTGATGGCCACTGGAAAAGGCTTTGGCTAGGAGTCAGGACACCTAGATCCAGCCTGGCTCTACCTTTGATTTTGACGGGGGACCTTGACCTAGAATTTCCCCAGTTCTGAGCCTCAGTTTATCCATCCCTAAAACGAGGGAGTTTGGATCAGAGGCTCCTCAAGGGCTCTTTGATTCGAATGCTCCATGACCAACAACTGCTAAGGAAAGCAGCCCAGATAGGGAAATGGCTCAGCCAACAACTTTTCACCATTCTGAGTCTCCAATTTCTTATCTGTAAAAAGGTACCTGTTTCTTAGGGTTGGTGCAAAGATTAAATGAGATGATAATACAAACAGCAGCCCCTTACGCATCAGTTACTTTCTCCTGCTTCAGATGTATTAGCTCGGAGACCCCTTCCATAATCCCACTTCACAGAGGAGGAAAGTGAGGCACGGAGTAGGCTTGGCTTCCACAGCTCGTAAGAGCGGGGTCACATCTGAACTCTGGACAATCTGTACTGACTATGCCACACCCCGTCTTCCTAATGTACAGACACTGTAGTTTTGTTGGAAGCACACCGCATAAAAGGTAGCTCCTAGTAAGAGCAGCGGACAAGAGCTAGAGCTCCTGATTCAGGGCCCGCCCCATACCCCACACCAGGCTGCCCTCGAGGATTAACGGGCCTCGCAGACTTCCTCCTTCCCCCGCACCGGATCCAATCTTTGTCTCTGTCTCTCTGTCTCCGGACAGCTGCGGTCCCCCTCCATTCACCCCCTTCACCTCCCAGTTTCCGAACCCAAGGCTTGGGTGGGCCCGCCCGGGTGGGCTTTAACCTTGCTTGTCCTAGAGCGGCCTTCACTCACAGAACGCCCTGAAGCTGGAGTGCCTCCGTGGGTGTCTGGGGCCCTGGAGTGGCGGGGAGGCCCTTCCCAGGGGCTTGGAAGGCAGGGTAGGGAGAAGCGAGGCGAGAAGGGGCGGGGCCGCGGGGGCCTCTTTGTTACCACCGGTGCCATAGCAATCGAGTCACGTGGCAGCCCCGCCCCGCCCCGCCCCGGGAGCAGGGGGCCGGGTATCTAGGGCTTAGAAGCAGGTACGTGGGATGAGGAATTCTGACCACGGCTCGCCGGACCTCCCCTCGCTTTTCCTTTTTTTTTTGCCTTTTTTTGCACCCGCGGCATGTGGAGGTTCCCAGGCTAGGGGTCTAATCGGAGCTGCAGCCGCCGGCCGACGCCATAGCCACAGCAACGCAGGATCTGAGCCGCGTCTGTAACCTACACTACAGCTCACGGCAACGCCGGATCGTTAACCCACTGAGCAAGGCCAGGGATCGAACCTGCAACCTCATGATTCCTAGTCGGATTCGTTAACCGCTGCGCCACGACGGGAACTCCCTCCCTTCGCTTTTCCAACATCCTCCCCGACGTCTATTCCAGCGTCTTCATTTTAAGGATGGGGAAACTGAGGCCCAGAGGACAGAGCTGGGGTGGTCCACGGGGCCAGGGCGCGTTGGCGGAACCAGAAACAGGATTTGCCTCCCGCCCTCTCGGGGGCCTCCTGTGCCCTGGGGTGTTGTGGGGTGTCTCAGCACAGGGAGGCCCCCAGGAGACTACAGCGGAAGAGACTTGAGGGACCCCGCTGGGGCGCGCAGACTGGGGGGCGAGGCCGGGGCGCAGAAACACTTGCCCCAGGCGGCTGAGTGTGCTGACGGAGGAGCCCAGCGCCGGACCCACGCCAGCCTGGCCAGCGGGCGGGCACGGCGCGCGCTGATGACGCGAGGCCCTAGCGACGGCGGTCACCAGGGAGTGGCGCGCGCTGATGACGTACGACCCTAGCGACGGCGGTCACCAGGGAGCGGCCGCGCTGCCCAGCGGTATGGACGCGACCACTGCTCCGCACCGCATTCCCCCGGAAATGCCCCAGTATGGGGAGGCGAACCACATCTTCGAGATGATGCAGGTGACCCGGGCAGCCCTGCCCTGTCGCGATACCAGGCGGCGGCAGGGGAACTTCTTGTGGGGGTCCGGGTGCGCGCCGGCGACCCCGCATCAGGAAGGGGTCACGTTTGTTACCCACGAGGCCGCCCAAATTGGGATGTTGACTCCTGTGCCGTCCTAACCCAGGGGACCCCCTTGACCGAAAGATGCCCCTTGACCCGACCCAGCTGACCTTGGAGGGACGAAAGGGGGCAGGCCGTCCTGGCCAGGATTTGGTCCTGGGTGCCAGTCAGGTGGATGGTCTGGAAGAGGTCCCTTCCTTTTCTCAGCCCCCATCTGTGAAATGCCAGGTTGCAAGAGGTGGTCTCCAAGGGCTCCAGTTGTCTGGCGCTGACAATTCCCAAGTCGTCTGCAGTGCTGGTTCCTGAGCCTGGGGAGTGTCAGGGTTGATGGTGGCACCCCCATCCTTTGAGAGGGCCACCTCCTGGGACAGCAACCCTGTGGTCTGGGCAGCAGCATTTCCCAGCTGGCCCTTCCTTCCCAGGGCCAAGGGTTCAGGGCAGCTCCCAGCCCTCATCCTGAGTTCCTGACCTGACTGATCCACTCCCTGTGTGACCTTAGACAAAACCACAGTCCTGCCTGGGCTCCAGGTTTCCTTTCTGCGACCAGTGGAAGTAAAGGCATTCAGGGGCTGGACTAGAAGAACTCTCGGCCGCTCAGAGCTTCTGAGGGCCTCAGGGAACCTAGAGCGTTTGTCTGCCCCGGGTGTCCTCCATCCCCAGAAGCGCTTCCTTAGTAATGCGGTGGCCTTTTGAGTCTTTGACCAGCACACGTGAGAGCCTTGCTCAGACTAGGAAAGTCGAGTGTCCGTCCCTCCAGCAAACACAGGTCTCCTTTGTTTTGTTGTGTCCATGCCCACAGCATACAGACACGGACTAGGGCTAGAGATCAGATCCGAGCTGCAGTTGCGACCTACACCGCAGCTGTGGCAGCTCAGGATCCTTAACCCGCTGTGCAGGGCTGGGGATCAAACCTATATCCCTGTGCTTTAGAGACACCCCTGGTCCTGTGAAGCCAAAGCAGGAACTCTTCATTTCCTTTAAAAAAAATCTTTATTTTAAACTAATTTTTTGGGGGGGTTCCCTGGTGTGTAGCAGCTTGAAGTGGGATCTCAGTTCCCTGACAGGGATTGAACCTGGGCCACAGCAGTGAAAGCATGGAATCCTAACCACTAGACCACCAGGGAACTCCCTAGACTAATTTTAGACCCACAGGAAGTTACAGAAATAGTATGTCGTTCTGGTGAACCCTTCCCCCAACCTCCCCCAGTAATAACATCTAACATAACTTTAGTACATTGTCAAAACCAGGAAATTGACATTTGGTACAATACTACTAACTAGACAACAAACCTTAATTGGATTTCATCCATTTTTGCCCTGCACTCATTTTTAAGGTATGAGTCTATAAAATATTATCACTCGTATAGATTCGTAGAACCGTCACCATATTTTCATTTTAATTTAATCATTGCTTTAAATCAACTCACTTTAAAAAAATTTAATTTATTTGTACCTCATCCTGAGTGGTATCCTTGAAATCATAGGTTTCATGTACTGATTTTTCCGATACACGTTAGATACGTAGCCTTTTAAAAGTGAAATTAAAAATAGTCATCTGTGGGAGTTCCCATTGTGGCTCAGTGGTTAACGAATCCGACTAGGAACCATGAGTTTGTGGGTTCAATCCCTGGCCTCACTCAGTGGGTTAAGGATCCGGTGTTGCTGTGAGCTGTGGTGTAGTTTGCAGACGCGGTTCGGATCCTGTGTTGCTGTGGCTGCGGCGAAGGCCGGTGGCTACAGCTCCAATTGGACCCCTAGCTTGGGAAGCTCCATATGCCGCGAGAGCAGCCCTAGAAGAGGCAAAAAGACAAAACAAAACAAAACAAAACAAAACAACTTATCTGTGGACCATCTAATATCATCTCCCACCCTCTCACCCATGATGGACAATCTGGGCTCTCGTCTAGCCATGCCATTTAAGGATCAGGGAGCTGAGGCCAGAGAAGGGAAGGTACTTGCTGGTGAGATGCAGAGTGGGGTTAGGACTGCCCCACTTTCCCTCTGCCCCCCAAGGGCTGAGCCCCAGCCCGCTTGTTTTCGGGCTGAAGGATGCTCCCTGGTGCACAGCCCAGCTCCTCTCAGTTACAGGTTCATTTCTGTGCCTTTTGCTGTGGAACAATGGAAGCTGCTTTCCCTGGGAACCAAATGGCCAGACTATCCCAGGATTATTTAAGTATCTGGCTGGGACATATTCAGTCCCCCTCTGGAGGGGCATAGGTAGCAGTGATGGCCGTGTCCCCCAGCAGACACCTGCTTTGGGCACCTGCTGGGACTGCGCCAGGCCCTGGGACAAGGGTGAAGCAATAACGGGGCTGCGTGGGGCCACAGGAGCAGCCCGTCAGGGCTTACCTGGTGGATGTAGTCAGAAGCTGTGCTGATGGGGGCCCGAGGAAAGAGTTTTCCAGGCTGAGGGAAAGGCAGTTGCTAGGGCTCTGAGGAGTGAATTGCGCAGTGCCGGAGAGGGCGGGGAGAAGGCTGGCCTGGGCGGCACAGAGGAACTGAGTGAGCGGAGAGGGCCCCGGGACTGCCTGCTCTGAGTCAGGGGCCGGGTCCCTGGAGCTCCACCTCCTTCCTGGTGCCCCCCCAGCAAAACCCACACCCGGCCCCTCCCTCACGCCTCTGCTCACCCAAGCAGGCACCAGCTAGGGTGGGGTGGGGTGAGAGATCAGGCCTTGTCACTGGGATCCACAGTGATAGCAAGGTGCAGGGCCACTGGAGCCTGGGCCCCTGGGTGCCCATGCAGGCCTTAACCACCTGGATGTCTGCCCCGTGCCCACAGAACATGCTGGAGCAGCTCCTGATCCACCAGCCCACGGACCCCATCCCGTTCATGATTGATCATTTGCAACTGGACAATGATTACGGTGAGCGCTGCGCTGGGCCCCCTCCCTCCCCCTCGCCCTCCCCGTCTGTCTTCGCTCCCGCCTCCTCCTGGGGGCCTCTGGGAAGGTCCTCCTCTTTCTAAGGGGACGTCAGGACTGGGTGGGGAAGGGTTTTGGCAACTTGGGGGGGTGGTTAATCGAAAAACGCCCAAATTTCTTTTGGAGCACAACTAATAGAAATCCGCCTGCCAGGTTATTAAAGTGAAAACCTCAGACTGGCACGCGGAATCAATTATTAACGCCTCGGCACGCCCCAGCTGATGTCGCCTGTCGGGTTTAAGCTCTGTGATCGCTCCACTTGTCAGGTGGAGAGGCGGCTTCTGGTCTACGTAGACAGGCAGTGCTCAGATTTTCCTGATGGTCTCGTTATGGGCGCCCGTTAATGAGTTCCACAGCTCCCCGCGCCTCGCCACTCGGACCCAGGGCCGGAGCCCGCAGTGGGGGGAGGGAGAGGAGGCGCTCCATCCCACGGTCGATTTGCCAGGCCCAGGATCGTTGCTGCCCTGTGCGAGCTGTCAGCGAGGCTGGGGTCGCGGGGCTTTGATGTTTCTTTCATTGGAGCATTAGCCGCTTTGAAGGAGCTGCACCAGTGAAATGAGTGCCTGGCGGGGCCTGAGACGCCCTGTGCTGGGCTGCAGAGGCCGAGCGTGAGAAAGGATGCTGGTAGTTTAAAGTGTGCTGGGAGAAGGGATGCCAAGCCTGAGGGCCAGGCTCACCCGGCCTCCTCCGCGAGGCCTGCCTGCGGGTCCTGAGCAGGGTCAGGGGTCGGAGTGAGGGCCCGATTCAGCGGCCTGAGCAGGTGTTCAGGGGGCTTCAAAGAGCCCCAGTGGCTCCCTTTCTGAGCCTCCAGCGAGGCAGAATTGAGAACCCTGCTGATTGTGAGCCCGTGTGCCTGGCGGGGGGAGCAGCTCTGCCCCACTAAGCGGCCTCCGCCCACCTCTGGTGGGTGTGGCAGGGAGACTCCCCCGCTCTGGGGTGACAAGCCCCCTTGCATCCTGACGGCCTTGCCACAGACCCCAGCTGGCCTTCCAGGCCTCACCAAGTGGCCTCTCTGCAGCGCCCACAGCCCAGGCTCTTGGGGCCCGGCATTGCTGAGCTCTGTTACTTGAGGGCTGCTGGGAGCATTCCAGCCTGGGTTCCGCTGTCATCCCCGCCTCTGCCAAATCCATAAAGCAAAGCCGAGTCAAAATAAAGGAAAAGTTCAAGGTCAAATAAAGCCAAAGTAAACGTGGAATAAAACTCGAAGCAAAGCGGAAGCCTGAGTGCGGGAAGGGCGCCCAGGGCGCGTGCCCTCCCACGTCCCACCTCCAGGGCCCTCCACACTGGGCTGTGAAGCGTGGAGAGATCAGTGCTCTCTCTCGGCCTCAGTTTCCGCCTCTGTAAGATGGGCACATCTGGTAGTTGAGATGGAGCGAAGCTCTGGCCTGGTCCCTGGTGACTGGCCAGTGACACGCGGGAAGGGATGACAAGGCTCTGATGCTCCTGCCAGGCTCCAGGTGGTGCCTTGTCAAGTGTCCACTTGTGAAAAGTTTAATGAGATTTTCCTAAATTAAAACTGTACTTGAGGAGTACTCGTGTGGCCCAGCGGGTTGAGGCTCCGGCGTTGTCACTGCGGTGGCTGGGGTTGCTGCTGTGACGCAGGTTCAGTCCCTGGCCTGGGAACTTCCACGTGCCTCGGACGCAGCCCAGAACCCACCCAGCCAACCAACAAACTGTGCTTGCTACTAACACAACCACTGGAACTCTGACCGGGGGTTGTGGTGGCGCCTCCCACTTCTGGTTTGAGAACCTCTCTCCAGGGGCACGTGCCCCGTGCCATGCGCACCGGCGCCTGCAGCTTCAGAGCCTCACTAGTCTCCCCACTGGAAGTTCAAGAACTGAAATTTGAGGCGCATTTCATCCTTGCGTTCTAATTTTGTTCCTCTGTGCAGCCGTGATTCTCAGTGTCAGGCATCCGCTCCCCCAGAATTTTCACGTGCGGACGTCATCTTCCTGTTTTAGACGCAGTGCAGCTGCCATCAGCCGGATGGTCGTCTTGGGCGCTGGCCCCACAGCCGCCTCTGCCTCCGCCCCACCCTCTCCCCACCTCCTCCGTCCTCCTGGGCTTCCCTTTCCTTGTACTCACGGCCTCCTTTCCAGGGCCACCCTCCCTGGAGCCCTTTCTCCTTTCCCCACGTCGCACCTGCTCTGCGGCTCTCCAGCACTGCAGACCCTCTTCGTTCAGCTCGAGCTGGAGGCCGGCTCCTGTCTGTCCTCCCCCATCACTGGTGTTGGAGATTTTGGCCCAGACGCTCAGGAAGTTGTCATTGGATCCCAGTAACCGCTGTTTTGAGGGGCTGATGTGTTCCCACAGCCCTCTGCCCCGGCTCCCAGGCCCTGGGCTGGCAGCGCTGAAGGTGCTGAAGGGTGCCCTAGGGTGCTGAAGGCACTGGCACATCTTTGCCCTTTGGCTCGTGTCCCACCCGCTTAAATGAAGAGGGGGCATCCCTGGGCTTTTCCCTCCCGGGCTAGACACCTCCGTCCCCCCCTCAAGTGACGCAAAGTCCAGGGAGAAGGGGGGTGGGGGGGGAGACCATGCTCTGGGATTGCTCTAGGGGTGGGGAAAGCTGGGCGCAGTGGCCCGAGAAGAGGACCGGGGGCGAGGAGAGGCCCCTGACGTCCAGCGGGCGTTTCCACTGCCCCGGGCTCGTGGGGCGGCCGGTCCTCCCTCCGGCCGGGCTCTCAGGCCTGCGCTTCCCAGGCACGGGTGTTGGGGATGGGGTTCGCTGTGACACGCGGTGGCGTGGCCAGTGGCACGTGTGGAGGGAGAAAAGGCGCTGGACTCACCCTGGCGAGTGTGCACGTGAGGGACGAGGGGAGCCACACGGGCTGGCGGCCCCTTCGCCGCCAGAAAAGCAGATTTAGTACAAAGTGAGCATTTACAGTAGCCCTGGGCAATATTAAAGCAGGCGATGGTGTGTATAATGGTAGGTTTCGTTTTTTATCAAACGTTTGTCCAAGAAAGCTGTGTATTAGAGCTCCAATACCTAAGGGTTTTCTTGTGAATTTTAAATCATGCTCCTAGTTAAACCTCAAAAGGATCTGTGGATGGAAAGGTTTTTTGATTCCCTTTGAAGTGGGTTGAAGAAGTTGATTACTCTTGGCAGTCAAGCAGCCTTTTATGACACTGTTTATAAATAATTACTCATGAGCAGGGCTGGAGTTTCAAGGTGTTAGATTTTAAGGAACTGAAATTAATCACATAAACGTGTGTGAGAAATTAGGTGGGAGAAAGACCGTGGATGTTCCCCTTTTAAAGCATTTTCATAGACGTGTACAATTTGGGTGCCACTTACAGGCGCCCGGAAGGGGAGCTTTTTGCAGCAGCCTTGGAGCCTCATAAACTTTGTCACAGTGAATGTGCGACTGGGGAGTCAACTTGTACCCCAAAAGCTGCGGTCAAGGTGCAGCCCCTTCTCCTGGGTCCCGCAGGCCCAAGTCCTGGGAGCTTCGGCAGAGGCCTGGTTTAGAGCCACGGATAAGTAGCAGGGCGGTGGGCACACGAGCCAGATCCACGCTCCCGCCCACCCCCACTCCCTTCCTCCGCTCTGGCAAGCAGGTTCTCCCCGCGGTCCGTGGTCCAAGCGAGCTCTGCGTCAGTGTACCAGGCTCCTCCACCCTTGATCTCCTTCCTTGCTGCTCAAATGCCACCCAGCCCCACGAGCCTCCCGTGGCAGCCCGGCTTCTTCTCCCCTGAGTGAGTGTCCGCAAAGCCACCTCATTTCCAGATTCATCCTGTAAGCAGTGTTTTCCAGCTGGTGTGACTGCTCTCCTCCAGGGCCTGGAAAGCCTTGAGCCGGGTGACAAGGCCAGAGCAGAGAATGGGCCATGAACGCCTGCCTCGGCTCCCGCCCCAGCAGCTAAAAGTGCCTTCCCTTCCCTGGGCCAGTGGCCCGAGCTCCAGCGGTCAGTGGAGCCCAGGCTCTGGACATGGTCTGGGAGGTGCTCTCCCCGGCGGCCTCGCAGAGCCTGGCTCCCGGGCGCCGGTGGCCGTGTGGCTGATGGGGCAGCCCCGTGACCTGCACATGTGAGCGGCAGTCTGCACGCAGGCGGCAGAGTCTGGTGCCCAGGACAGCGGTGTGGTTCCCCCCACACCACTTGGTGGCCTCCCTGGGGGCATTGTCCCTGGTGGGGTGGCCCTGGGCCTGGCTCCTGCCTCTGCAGGATTCTCTGAGCCACGCTGGCCTTCGACTAAACCCCCTCTCTACTCCACGCAGCCGCCTCTGGTTCCTGCAGCTTCCACTTAAGAAAGCCGACTGGCAGAAGGTGGCTTTGTAAAGAGGCTGTGATGGCGGTGACAAAGGTGCCTGGGCACTCAGTGACCACAGAGACGGGGACAGCCGAGGGAGGGTCCTGCTGTGCGCATGGCTCCACATAGTTCTGGCTGCAGTAAAGGAGGGTGAGACTTGGTCCCTGCCCCCAGGGAGGCTGTGGGGACCGTGTGCTCCACTCAGCCGCGCGGCAGGGGCCGGAGCTCACCGGGGCGGCTGAGGCAGCAGCGGGCCCCTGAATCGGGAGCGGAAGCAGGGCTCTCAGGGAAGGAAGCTGGTGGGGCTAGGCAGCTGGGGGTCAGGAGCCACTCCTGATGGGGAGACGACAGGTGACAAGGTAGGAACGTGGAAAGGACATGGTCAGAGGGAGTTAGTTCCCTGGTGGCCTAGCAGTTAAGGATCCGCTGTTGTCACTGCTGTGGCGCTGGTTACTGCTGTGGTGGGGCTTAGATCCCCGGCCTGGGAATTTCTGCGTACACAGGCGTGGTGGGGCAAAAAGAAAGGGCGTGGCCCGGAAGTACGAGGAAGTCCAAGATCAAGGGAGAAGATGGCTCAGGGCTCCAGGGTGACCTTCTGGATCCCCAGCTGGGCGAGGCTGTTCGGATGCCCAGGACACATCCCAGCCTTCTGCTGGGGTTGGGCCCCTCAAGATCCAAGAGGCCCTAAAGGGACACAGAGCCGCTTGCCAGAAGAGCACTGGCAGCTGAGTCCAGCCTGCTAGGGAGGGCGGGGATGCGTAAAAATCAAGCCGCGGCAGAAAGCCGTGATGCGTGTCTGGCCGGGTCTGTGTTCTCGAGGAGGGGGCAGCGGAGGCCAGGGCAGAGGACAGCCCTGCCTTTCAGGTCTAACACGGCCACCTCGCTGACCTGGGGCGGTGCCGTGGTCCCTCTTGCTTTTCTCGGCAGCCTTCCGCCCAGTGCCGAGTGTGGGTGAGGCGCACAACGAGTCGCTGGGCAGTGAATCGGTGAATTACCTTCCACTTGCCCTGAAAATGAGAAGGTGCTGTTTACTGGGGCAGAAGTCTAAACCCAAGCAGCTTGGCTGGGTACGGTGTGCTGTCGGGTAAATTGTGGGCCAAATGATCCGGTTCCTTGTCTGTGTCCACTCCCGAACGAGGGGCTTCTCCGTGTGCACGAGGCTCCCTCTCCGCGGCCTGGCAGGAGGGGCTCTGCAGGTGGAGCTTAGAGGCTCGAGTGGGTTGTAATGCACAGCTGTTCATCTGTCCCCGAGGGCTGGGGCCAGGCTGGCAGGCCGAGGCCGAGGCCCGATCCCCCACCTCGGTGCTCCCCGCCGTGAAGGGGACACAAACAAGGGGGCTCCTGGCGAGGAACCAGCATGGATTCACCTGTCCAGACACTGGGTTGTGTTTCCTGGTTTTGGACCCAAGCACGTGCCTTCCAGCTCTCTTCTCAAGATGCTGAATTTTTCTCTTCCAGTGACCAGGACCTATGCACTGGTCTGGTAGCATCTTGAGGAATTCCTTGGGTCCAAGAACCTTCCAGAACCAGAAGAGTGACACTGAAGTCAGTTGTCCCCATTTGCACAGAAATGCTCCTATTTGAAAACAAAGCCTTTCCTACCTGGGGTTTTATGAATCTGGCCCATTCACTCCAGGCTTTCCCATTATTTCCCTCTGTAAAATGATGGGTGATGGGGAATACAATTTGCTAAATAAAAAGGCATAAATACTAAAACAAAAACAAAAACAAAAACCTTTGAAGGTCGATTTACATAAAATACAGCTTTATTTGAGAGCGTGTCCCTGAGACAAAGGCCTTGTTTAAAATGCTTTATGGTGTTTGGGACCCCAATTGTTCTTGATATTTATTAGTTTGGCAAACAAGTTACCGTGTCCACGGCCCCTTGGAGACAGAAGAATAACCCATCCGCATGATCACTTACCTCTCTAAACACAGAGAATGTGTTCCATGGTGAGAGCACCTCGGAGCCGCTGGGTTACAAACGACCGCGTCACTTCCAGAAAATGAAATCTGGGGAGGAAAGACATAAATACACCCAGCGCACGCCAGACGCGGGAGGTTGCTGTGGCAGATCGCACGGTGACGTTCAGATCTCTTTACTCCACAGTGCCGAAGATCGTGATGTTAGGTCCGCCTGCCTCGGGGAAAACAACCATAGTAAGTGTGTCCTGTTGAGTGTCGTAACAACCCTAATAGCTCGTCTGTCCTGCCGGCCTGGGATGAGACTGCCCCTCTGTGAACGCTCAGCGCGACCCAGCTTTTCCTCATCTCTTCTTTCTCCTGCTTCCTATTCTCTTATCACAAGAGGCAGTATGTGTTCTCAGCGGAAAACCTAGAAAAGACAAAAACCGAAAATAGAGCTCCTCCGCCATCCAGAGCTGGTGCCCGTTCAGCATCTGGGCTGTTCCTCCCCGGGCTTTGGCACAGCTGCATGTACCCACACACCCTTCCCTGCGTGCTCGGGATACCTTTCTAGAAGGCTGGGTCCAGCAGCACGCACACCTCCACGCTTTCCATGGGAAATCTTCAGATTCCCTCGCAAAATCTCAATCGTGATATGTTTTAACCAATGAGAAAAGCGGAGAGACTCCACCAGAAATCCTCACACCCCCGCCCCCACCCCCCAGACTTTACAGTTTATCATTTTGCCATAATTGCTGGGATGGTTTTCTCTCCGTTGCAAAGACAGTAAACTTGAAAGAGACAGGCTTCACTGCTCTCTGTCTCTCTTTCCTTGAAGGCAACCCCTTCCTGACACTGACGCTTCCATTCTATGAATGGTTTTCTTCTTCAAGCTCCTCCCTTTTTTTTCTTTTTTTTTTTAAACAGCTGCACCTGTGGCACATGGAAGTTCCCCCAGGGCTAGGGGTTGAATCGGAGCAGCTGCCAGTTTATGCCACAGCCACAGCCACAGCCACGCTGGATCTGAGCCGCATCTGTGGCCTACACCACAGCTTGCAGCAATGCCGGATCCTTAACCCACTTACCAAGGCCAGGGGTTGAACCTGCATCCTCACGGAGACAACGTTGTCTCCTTAACCTGCTGAACCACGGCAGGAACTTCACTTTAAGCTCCTTTTTTATTTTTATTTATGTATTTATTTTTTGGTCTTTTGTCATTTTAGGGCCGCACCAGCGGCATGTGGAGATTCCTAGGCTAGGGGTCTAGTCAGAGGTACAGCCGCTGGCCTACGCCACGGCCACAGCAACACGGGATCTGAGCTGTGTCTGTAACCTACACCGCAGCTCACGGCAACACCGGATCCTTAACCCACTGAGAGAGGTCAGGGATCGAACCCGCAACCTCATGGTTCCCAGTCAGATTCGTTTCCACTGTGCCACGACAGGAACTCCTTAAGCTCCTTTTTTAAGTGCCAAAAATGTCTTCAAATTTCTAGTCACCTGAGATGGAATATTCTGTTTTTGTTTTTTTTTTTCTGAAAAGCTGGTTAATGAACATCAGTTAACATTAGTTAGTGGTAAACTACAAAGATCTACTGTAGAGCACAGGGAACTACATTCAGTGTCTTGTAATAACCCATAGAGGAAAAGAGTCTGAAAAAGAATAAATATGTGAATCACTTTGCTGTACACTGGAAACTAACACAGCATTGTAAATCAATTTAATTGAAGTATATCAATTAAATAAATGAACGTCAGGGAACACCTCCTTGGTGACTGTGTCATTGCTGTCGCTGCTCCTCCTGGGGCCGGATGATGCGGCAGGCAGTTTCCCTGACTCTCTGGCACCTCGCTTTATTCTGAAAAGGAGCGAAGATGGCTGGTGCTTAAAACTACCTGCACTGCCGTGCTTTGGGGGTTGGCATAGCCAGCTATTCTGTTTATCTGTCATCTGTCTGTCTGTCCACCCATTCATCCTTTCGTCTATCTCTAGTTTTTCTGCTTTGTCCCTCGGGATCAGGCTGTCAGCACTCAGTCCCCACTGCCATCTGCCCACTCAGGCACTGTTTCACTGTTTGAAACCAGGGGCTCCCCGACCTGGCAGTCGCTAGCATTAGCTGATGTTTCAGCCACAAGGCTTTTGGCGAAGCCACTGTCCCTGCCCCTGTCTGCTGCATGGGGACCCACAGAATCTAATTTTACAGTGGGACAATATGCAGTAAAATGCAAACAGAGAGCCCTAAGCCCTGAGATGCCGGTAACATTTCCCAGCAAGGAGCTGAGAGAACGGAGGTTCACACCTGCCCCGGGGGACTGACCTCAGGGCCTCCGGAGTCATCCCGTTGTCAGACTGGCCATCAGTGTAATCTTGGTGTTGAGAACATTTTGTGGCATGATTATTCCTTAAAATGTATTCTTCCCTGGTCGAGTGCAGTGTCACCAGTGAACTAATATCCACTTGACCAGGACAGGCCATCTCCCGAGCTTTGAGAAAGATGAACACTGCGTATGGGCTGTGATCCTTATTTAGGTCCTGCCCTTGTGTTTCCTGTTCTAAACCTTTCTTGAGTTAAGAACTTATGCTCAGAATTCCCTGGTGGCTCAGCGGGTTAAGGACCTGGTGTTGTTGCTTCTGTGATACGCATTTGACCCCTAGCTTGGGAACTTCTGCATGCTGCAGGTGTATGAAAAAAAGCAAGAAGAACTCGTGGTCCACAGAGCCTGAAAAGGAATGTCAAGGGCACTACAAGTGTAGGCCTTCCAGGTCCATTTAGAGTCAGTGGCTGGTGGAAGAAGGAATGGCAGACAAGCAGAGTTCTAAGGCTGGGAGGCACATTATGGGCTTCCCTCCCTTGGCAGTCTCCTTCCAGCCAGAGATCCTGGTGCTCTCCCCGGCCAGGCTTTTCTAGTAGAGTGTGGAGGACCTGGGCCCTTAGTTAATGGCTCTCTTAAAAACGCCCCTTTCCTCTTCCCTTTCTTCAGGCAATGTGGCTTTGCAAACATCTGCATAGCAATCTTCTCAGCACCGAGAACTTGATAACCGAAGAGTTTTCCTCTCTGGCTGCAGACGCCAGGCGGCATTATCAGAAATTCAAGGTAGGATGGGGAACAGGGCGGCCTGAGCTCCCGGGGCTTCCTCTTCGCCTGCCTCACTCAGCAGCTTCCCAATTCCTGGTGGACTAAGTGGGACAGAGGGCTGGGGTGAAATGAGACGCAGGCAGCATGCGACAGAAGGAAGGAGCGCATCCTCAAAGGACACCGATCCTGGTGGGCACGGCGGTGGCAGGGCGGAGTGACCCCGCCCTGCTCTTCTTACTGTCAGCGGATCAGGTGGGGTGAGGGTGGGGGGTGTCTCCATCCCGCTGATGATGGCCCTGCACCCCACGTGCAGGCTTGAGCTGGCGGGGGTTTTTTTTTGTTTTGTTTTGTTTTTTAATTTTTATTTTTGTCCTTTTTAGTGCAGCACCTGCGGCATATGGAGGTTCCCAGGCTAGGAGTTGAACTGGAGCTGTAGCTGCCAGCCTTCGCCACAGCCACAGCAATGCCTGATCTCAGGATAACTTCGCAGACCCCTTTGGACTTTGATGTCTTAGTCTGTTCTGGCTGCTGTGACAGAGACTGGGTGGCTGGGAAGTCCAAGGTCATGGCGCCCGCAGACTCAGCGTGCGGCCACAGCCATCCTCTCCCCGAAGCCTCACATGGCGAGAGGACGGGGCGCCCCCCGGGGCCTCTGTTTAAGGGCACTGATATTGGTGAGGCTGCGCCTTCATGACCTGGTCGTTTGCCAAAGGCCCCCCCTCCCAACACCATCACCTTGAGGGATGGGATCTCCCACGTGAACTTGGGGAGCCACCAGCATTCGGACCAGAGCAGCGGGGTGCTCCCTCAGGCGTTGTTCACCAACACCCCGGCTTTCCCCTCTCTGTGGCGGGAGTCGGCTGGTGTGTGCCGAGCAGTGTCCGCGGGGCCTCTCCGGGCCTTCCCTCCCCGCCTCAGCACCTCCGGGCGAGCTGTGCTGAGGCACTGCCAGGGCCAGGGCGGGGCTCGGGCCTCCTGGGGCTGCCCAGGCCCGAGTCTCCCACCGGTCCCTGGTCACTGCTCCTCCAAGAACTTGGCAGGCCTGGCGGGCTGCTGTGAGTGGTGGCCGGCTATGCGGCTCTCGTGGCCAGCCCTTGGCTGCCGGTGGCAGTGACGTCCCAGGCTGCCCAGGCAGAAAGGGAGTCTGGAGGGGACACAGGGACTCGTGGCCCTGCGTGGGAGAGCCTCCTGGGCTCTGCGGTTGGAACCAGGCAGCGCCCTTGACCTCCTCTGCCCTTTGAGGCCACCTGTCTCGGTTCTCGCCATCGCTCTCCTCCTTTCGTCTCTGCCTCCTTGGCGCTCACGACCTCCACCCTGGTCCCGGTTCTCGGGTCTGCAGTTCAGACCGCCCGCCTTCCGCTCCCTGGCCAAATTCCCAGAAAAGGGATCCGCTTGGGCCAGCTGGTCAGGTGTCCCCAGAGCCAGTCCAGCTCTGGTGAGGGGCACGGCCACGGCCAGAAAGGCCCTGGTAGGGTGAGGGTCGTTCCCGGACTTGACGGGTGTCCCTTGGGCAGACTCCAAACCTGAAGTTTGCAGACAGTAATAATTTGATGGAAGAGAAGGAAAACCTCATTTGGCAAGTTCACTGCCACTCTTCTCTCCTAAATGGTGGACGAGTTTTAAAGCTGCTTAATCCACAGCACTTCCTGACTCCACATGTCCTGGCCGGCGCTCCTGGGGGCCGGGGGTGTGTGTGTGTGGGGAACAGGCCATGGCCCTGCCCTGCTCCCACTGTCTCGCGGGGGTCAGAGTGCATGACTCTAGTTTGGGGGAGACCAGCTTTGGGGGTTGGGACTGTGGTTTGGGAAAGGAAGTGGTTATCTCATTTTCTGCAGGAGATGAGCTTTTCCGCGTGAGGGAGGCAGGCTTATTTCTAGGGTAAGAATGCTTTTATCAGGTTTATAAAATTCAACAGAGAGGAGGAAGTTTAAGGAAATTCCTCCTGGGTTTCATTACTCTAATTATCAGCATATTTCAGACTACATCGAAGTGCTTTCAAGGGTGTCTTGTTGGGGTTCTTTGGTTCGGAAGCGTGGGTGGAGGGAAGATGAAAGCCTGGGGCGTCGGGGCTGATCAAGGAGTGAGTGGTTCTGAGAAGCCGAGATGAGTGCGTGGCCTTGCTGCAGACGGCCGCCCGTGCAGTGTTGTCTGGACAGCTGCTGCTGATCTGGAGCCTTTACAGCTCTTTTTGCTGCAGTGATACCTTCAGTACTTACCTCTCTCCTGTCGGTCTCAGCTCTGCGCCCCCACACAGAACCCTCTTACAGAGCTGGGGTTAGCTGGGCCTCTCCATCTTTGGAATTTCCAAATGACTTCTTTCTCTTTCTTTCTTTTTTTTTTTTAAGGGCCGCTGCTGCGGCACGTGGCGGTTCCCAGGCTAGGGGTTTAGTCGGAGCCACGGCTGCCGGCCTGCGCCACAGCCACAGCAACGTCAGATCTGAGCCGTGTCTGCGACCTACACCACAGCTCACGGCAGCGCTGGATTGTTAACCTACTGTGCGAGGCCAGGGATTGAACCCACAACCTCACGGTTCCTATCGGATTCGTTTCCGCTGTGCCACCACGGAGACTCCCAAACCGTTTCTGAAGTACTTCCTAATCACCTCCTGCATGCCCAGCACCACGCCGCCGTGCTGGGGGAGACCCAGAGCTGAATTCCTTCTCTTTGCCCCTGGGAACTTCTAGCCAACGGGGGAGGCCGAGGGTACCCCACCCAGGAGGCAGGGCCAGGAAGCGCTCACGCCTGCCTGACCAATTCATTTATTCAGCACGTGTTCTCTGAGCACCCGCTAAGCCCCGGGCAGGGCTGGGGGCTGGGAGGGTTCAGGGGTCTGTGGAGCCATCGCCACAGTCATGCTTAGCAAGGATGTGGAGGAGCCCGGAATCTGACAGAGGACCCCAAAACCCACGTAGGCAGGCACAGCCCAAGGGTGCTAGGGGTTCCAGGTGACCAGGGATGGGGCCAGCTTTTGGTTGGTTTGTTTCCGGCTTCATCCTAAGATGCTCAGGAGCAGTGAGAATGTGTAAGGACTATCACGGCCGTCACCTGGCTTCAGCCGGCGCCAGCTCCCTGACGCCCCAGCTCCCCGTTCCCGGGTTACTTGTAGGCAAACCCACGTGGTGTGCCTTTCATCCGTCGGTGCCTTAGTCGATATCTGCGGAGAGGCTGGAGATCCAGTGTCCAGGCCAGATATACAAATAGGTCCCCGGGCGTCCCCTTGGTGGTGCAGCAAGTTAAGGACCAGGCGTTGTCGCTGCTGTGGCACTGGTTGGGTTCCTGGCCCTGAGCTTCTGCACGCTGCGGGCGAGGCCGGGGTGGGGCGGGTGAGATGGTCTCTGACCCACAGCCTGCAGCATCCTGCCCAGGCTGCCCGTTACCTTTAGTAACCAGCCCAGGAAGCCAGTGGCTAGAAGTCAGACTTGATGGAGTCAGACAGCGCCTCAGGTTCAGCCCAGGAGGCCCAACAGTGACCCCTGTGACTACTGGTCCCAAGTGGCCGGGACGTGTTTACTGTTAGACCGCCAGCTCCCCTAATCTGTCCCCGCTTGTGACCGGAGCAGGCCCGATACGCTTCCCTAACCAAGCACACGGGGCACCCTGCTTCCAGCTGGCTGCTTCCAACTTCCCCACCGAAGCTTCCTTTTTCACTGTAAAGCTGTTCGGTTCCTCTGCTGCCTTTAGTCTCTGCCGGATGCGGAGGTGGTGACCAGCTCCCTCGCCGGAGCGGGCCCTGACTAGTCCTCACGTCTGCACCCCGAAAGATAAAAGAACTTTTTAATCACACACACATGCTGTCTCGCTTAGAAAACTGAGCAGAATTTCCTCAGTGTCCCGTCGGGGTTCCCAAGGTCCCCGGCCCCTCCCCTACTCAGCCTGGGCCCAGGGCTCCTCCCAGCAGCTGTTTCCTGTCACTTCTCCAAGCCTACTGGCCACTTTTGTGCTCTGGTGCTCCCCTCTAAGTTAGCTGGATTCACCTGCTGTGTCGAGTCCAGGTTCCTCATCGGCTTCCTCCAGGCCAGTCTCCAAGCCCGCGTCTGATTCACTGTCCCAGACACCGCCACTCGGCTCCAGTGGGCCCGGTGGGGGGGTGCCGTGTTTCAGGTGCCGACCCTGCACTTGCACGAGCTGGAGCGTGAGTCCCACCTTCACTCTGGCCCAGAGCTCCTGGAAAGCCTCAGCCCGGTGCAGGCCCCTGTGGGAGGTCAGGTGGAACAAAACCCGGTCCTGCTGGGGTCTGATCACAGGCGGTGACAGGGAGGTGAAGAGGGCCACGGAGAGGACGCGGCTTTGCAGCAGGAGTGGGAGGTGGTCGCTCTGGGATTTCTACTAAAAAGGAAAACGGAAAAAAGGAGAGAAAATCTTTATTATTGAAATCCCTGCAGGAAGCATACAGATCTGCAAATTTAAAACTGGCCAGTCCAGAGATCAGCAACCTGAGCAGCACGTTAGCCTCTCCTGGGCCCCCCTCGTCTTCTGCAGCCTGAGTGGGGGGAAGTGGGGGGCCGGGCATCTGGATTTAAACTCACCCCCTAGGGTCAGCTGGGAACACACCCTGGGCGCCGTTCCCTTCCCCGTGGCAGTCATTACTTTTCCAGCACAATTACTGCTAAATCAAGCTTTCTTTGGAATGCAACTATTGCATTAGGGCAGAATGGCCCGTGTTTTTTGTTTGTTTGTTTGTGTGTGTTTTTCTTTTTTGGCCTCCCCACAGCATATGGGGTTCCCGGTCCAGGGTTTAGATCTGAGCCGCAGTTGCAGCAACGCCGGATCCTTTAACCTGCTGTGCCGGGCTGGGGATTGAACCTGCGTCCATGCACTGTAGCGACACCATCAATCCCATTGCGCCACAGCGGGGATTCATATTTGTTGAATGCATGAACCCCCATGCTTCAAAGGCTGGTCAGACCAGAAGGAGCCAAAGCTGGATTCACCCTAACTTCAATCCCATTTAAAAATTAGGAATCTGGAAGTTCCCACTGTGGCGCAGTGAAAATGAAGCCGACTAGTAACCATGAGGCTGTGGGTTCAATCTCTGGCCTCGCTCAGCGGGTTAAGGATCCAGCATTGCTGTGAGCTGTGGTATAGGTCACAGACGCGGCTTGGATCCTGCGTTGCTGTGACTGTGGTGTAGGCCAGCAGCTATAGCTCCGATTCGACCCCTAGCCTGGGAACCTCCATGTGCCAAGTGTGCCAAGTGTGCAAGAAAAAACAAAACAATAAAAATTAGGAATCAGCTGTAACCTGATGTACCCAAATGCCCAGCTGTCAATCACCATGTTCTTTACTATCCAAATAATAGCATGCGTGTCTGTGTCCTGCCCCTGTCAACACAGATGGGCCGTCCCCTCCAAGTCGTTCCTAGCACCCCTCGGTTCTGCCTCACGTCCTCTGATTGTCTCTATCCCCTTCGGCCACTGTGCGTCCCTCCTCGCTGCTTCCCATCCTGGAGGCCGCACCGGGACAGCTGGGGAGCTCTGTCCCCACTGTCTGCCATCAGGCCCTGGTGCTGAACCGGCCTTTGAGGAAGGTGTGTGGCCGTGGAGGTAGTTACGGCCCAGGATGGGGCCGATCACCACGAGGACCAGTCTCCATCACACCTTTGAAAGTTTGCTGCCCTTGGAGTCCCCGTTGTGGCTCAGAGGGTTAAGAACCTGACTAGTATCCATGAGGACGCGGGTTCGATCCCTGGCCCCACTCAGTGGGTCGGGCATCCAGCGTTGCCGTGAGCTGTGGTATAGGTTGCAGACATGGCTCAGATCCCACGTTGCTGTGGTGTAGACCAGCAGTTCTAACTCCAGTTTGACCCCTAGCCTGGGAACTTTCATATGCCATGGGTTCAGCCCTAAGATAAAAAAAGAAATAGGAGAGCCAGAAAGTTCGCCGCCCTTTGCCTCCGTAGGACCTCGCTCCCGGGCCGCCTCCCTCTGCAGGCCCGCCGCGTGCCCGGGGTGGGTCTGTGCTCTTGTTCAGAGCCTTCTCTCCCTCCTCTCATCTCTTGTCCCTGGTCCGGACTCTGCCTGGCCCTGCCCTCAGAACCAGGAGAGCTCCTGCCATCTGCACCCTGTGACGCCCCGGGCAGCAGCAGGGCCTTTGAAATGAGAATTGTCTTTAAAGGATTCTCCGATCAGTTCTTAAGTGAGCTCAAGTCCTATACTGGCCCCCTGCTCCCCACCCCAGCAGCAGCCCCTTTATGGGCAAAGGGATGGGGGTCGTGCAGACCCAGAATCTTACCCCTTCCTCGCTCTGCACTGCTCCAGATGCAAGTTCATACTGTCAGTCAAAATACCTACAGCTCCTGACACTGGGACGTCGGGGGCCCTGAGGCTGGGGCCACGCGGGCCCGTCAGCCTGGGGAGGAAGCCCAGGCTTGGGGGAGTTCAGCGAGGCATCCCGGGGGCAGAACCAGGGCTTAAGCCTCCACGCCTTGCTGCTCTCTGGGACGGCAGCACCGCTGTTGTTCACAGGCCAGCAGTTCTGTCCCGGCCCCGCGCTGGGAGCTGAAAGGTCCGGATTGGAGCCAGTGCGGTGCAGGGAGGCGGGCTGGGTGTCACGAGAAGGGAGACCGGCCCGGGGCCTGCACCTGGGCTGGGTGCCTGGGCTCCATTAGCTTGTCCCCATTTCTCCGTAAAAGCCAGGCTCTGGGGGCTGGGATGGGAGAGCATGGCAGAGCTCGGAAGGAGGGAGCCTGGTTCCTACAAAGACAGTTTGGCAGGGCTCTGAGAAACGGCCGGGAAGCCCCCGCCGCTGACGTGACACATCAAAGCTGGCACCGAGACAGCGCAGAGGCGGGGAACAGTGGGGGGCACCCGTGAGGGGCCGCGCTCAAAGTCGCTGGGCTGTCCCCTGCCGTGCGGACCGTGGGGGGCACAGCGCTCCTCCCGGACCTGTCGCCTTTCAACCCAGGTTCTTTGACTGGCTTGCACCCCCACCCCCGCCTGAGCTCCCGCATCCAGTACCTGTTTGAATGCTGCCTCCTGGATGGGTTGTCAGGGAAGGGAGAGGAATCTCGAGAAACCTTTCTCAGGGTGGAAACCAGCTCCCCCTGGGGCCGGCAGGGGACACACAGGGACGGGAAGGAACAGAAGTCATGTGGAGGGAAGGGGCAGGGTTCCCCCTGGCCCGCTGGCCCCCTGGCTGGCCCGGAGCCCCTTGGGAGAGCCGGGGCGACATGGGCCACCAACAACTTCTTCCCCGTGGGGGAGGCTCTTGGGCGCTTGAGTTTGCTGAGGACAGTGGTCCTCCAGGTGTGGTCCTTGGATCAGCATCCTCAGCATCACCCAAAAACCTGCTAGAAATGCTTCTCGGCCTCACCCGACACCTGCTGAGTCAGAAGTCCCGGGGCGGGGCCTGTGGTCGGTGCTTAACAAACTCTCTGGAGTCACGTTGATCCAGGCTGAGAACGCCTGGCTGGGGCAGGCGGTCGGCAGAGGACAGATGTGAGGACATGGGGGTGTCTTAGGAGATAGTGAAACCGGAGTCTCTGGCTACTGGCAAGCCTCCGCCTTGTCTCTGGCCTCCTCTTTTCCCTCCGTGTCCTCCATTCTCTCTCTCCCGCTCACTCTTGCTGTCCACTTGGTAGAAGCCCTAGTGGCCCCATAACTTTCAAGGGGACACAGCAGAAGTTCCCACAGGGGTGCCTGCTCCTTTATCCTCTCTCTGTCTGCTCTTCCTCTCCCAGCTCCCCATCCAGTGGCTCCTGGAAAAGCCATTCTGGAGCTGAGACCTGTTTCTCTCTCTCTCTCGCTGTTTGACTCCCTTCTGCTCCTCTTGCACCTGCAAAGTGGCTGCTGCAGCTCCAGCTCTTCCATCCTCTCCGCTTTGGATCCATCGGGAAGCCAGGTCCCTGCCCCGACGACTGCACTCACGGCCCAGGCCTGCTCCTCACTCAGCGGGACTGGGACTTGGGCAGCCTCTAAATCAGTTGCAGCAGTCTGGGTGGGACATGCTGATCAGCTTGGACCAACCAGGGCCTTCCTCTGGATCTGAGGGTGGGCCTGACCCCACCGAAACCGTAAAAGCTGAAGGGCCAGAGAGTAGTGCCTCCTCAAAGGAACCGTGGGGGACTGTGTTACTGAGGTGGGGTGTGTGGGTGCTGGGCGGGAAATAAAAGCAGACGCTGCAGTGGTGATCCTCATTTCTGCTGGTATAGCGTGTGGGGCCCGAAGAGGTCACAATCCAAGGTCACTCAGATGGCTGGAGCTGCGGCCTCCACTGCATAGGCAGGAGGTGGGAGTCTGGCCGTGAATGGCGCTGGCCGGGGCCGGGGGCTGGGGGACCAGCCCGCGTGCCGAAGGGCAGCCTCTGCTTTCTGTGAGAAGGGCTGTCCCAGGAAGCCCGCCCCTGGCAGTGAGTGTCTGTGTTTGGAATTTATTTTGACTTCCCACATCGTTTATCAGAGATGGGAGTGGGGCTTGGGAGAGCTTTGGGGCCCCGGCTACAAGGGGAGGTGACACAGACCAGGCCTCCGCAGCCCGCTGGGCCGAGCTGCTTCCTCATCGAGACCCCGCCGGGGAAGGCGGTGCCAGGTTTCCTGGGGAAGCCCGCGGGTGACAATTTGCTGCCACGCCGAACCCTTGCTGCCGGCCACACCCGTCCCAGCCCCTCACGTGTATCATCTCATTTGATCCTTATGGCACCTCTTTGAAATGCCTTGTCTTTGTCTCATTTGCAAGTGAGGAGAGCGAGGCTCGGCGCATTGATGTGCTCTCCGGGGTCGCCCAGCTGGTGGCCAAGGCCCGAGTCATGAGCATCTGAGTCCCCATCCAGTCCAGCGGCCCCCGGGCTTCTTTTCCCTCTCGGCCCGTCCTCTCTGAGGCCCAGCTTCCGCGTGTGGAACAAGGGGATGGGAAGCGCGCAGCCCGTGCGGGGCGTGGATGCTGACTGCTGACCTGGCCCAGTGCCCAGCGGCCAGCATGCGCTCGGGGAAGCGGCCTCCGTTGGCGCCGTTTATTGACTGACCGAAGGAATGTGAATTTCATCCAGTCCTCTGTCGGCAGAGGGGCCTCCGCCATCCCTGACTCTGTCGTGATGCTGGGCTGGAGGGGGGCTGGTCAGCAGCTCACCCCCGCTCTCTGGGGAGAAAAGCCCGCCTTTGTAGCGTTGCCCGTTTCCGGGGTGCAAGTCCTCCCGCCGGGCCCACCTCCGGCCGTCACCCGGAGGTCCCGAAACGTGGGGATGGGAAGGGAGGTGCCTGCTCGGCTCCCTTGTGTACACCAGCGTCTGGGGGACAAAAGTAAGGCTCGGTCCCTTCCTCCACGGACTTTGAGACTTTCTGGGGACACAGACGTGTGAGTGGGCCCCCGGAAGGCTGTGTGGTTAGTGCAATAACAGAGCTGTCATCCAGGATTATGGGGCCCCCCCGGCCCAGCCCGGCAGCGTCACGGAGGGCTGCCTGCCTGCGGGCTCGGAGGGAGCCTGGGGTCACTCGGGTGGCGCCGGAGGAGAGCGTCTGGGAGGGGACAGGTGGAGCGGGAGCTCGGAGGGGGGTGTGCGTGTGGGCCTCCGGGATGGGGTGGGGCAGCAGAGGCTGGACGGCCCGGCAGGGCCGCAAGGAGGGGCCGGGCTTTACAGAGGCTCCAGGGCGTGAGCTACCCGGAGATGCTCCGTGTCCGCGGGGCCGGCTCCGTGTCCTCAGCCGAGCCC
>PVHT021183634.1:416088-512996 GCA_004024745.2 Catagonus wagneri
AGGGGAGGAAGGGGGGGCGTGTTTACGTCCTGCTGAGAAGGGTGAGAAACAACACGGTGAAACTCGGTGCAGGTCGGTGTGGACGAGGATTTCTCCGTGGGTGAGGGGGAATAACGTGGCCTCTGGAGAGTCCATGAGGGTTCCTGTGGGAAGGAGCCGAGCCCCCGGGGGTCACAGGACAGCCTGTAGTGGAAGGACAGTCACAGAAGTGGGGGGGCCAAGGCCTCCAGCAAGCGCTGGTGAGGAGCCCCTGGGCCTGGAGGGGCCGAGGGACAGTTGGGACCCCTGACTCTCCTTCCAGCCTCTGGTCCCTCCCCAGGGGGTTCACCAGACCTGAGGAAGCCGGAGGGCCGGGGTCCAGGCGGGGGGTCCGTGGAGGTCAGCCTCCTGGGGCACCGGCAGGGGCTGTGATGTGGTGGTTTATAATAAGAAATACGTGAGTTCCCGTCGTGGCTCAGCGGTAACGAACCTGACTAGTACCCATGAGGATGCTGGTTTGATCCCTGGCCTCGCTCAGGGGGTAAAGGATCTGATGTTGCGGCGAGCTGTGGTGTAGGTCGCAGACACAGTTTGGATCCTGCAGTTGCTGTGGCTGTGGCCTAGGCCGGCAGCTCCAGCTCGGCTTCAGCCCCTAGCCTGGGAACCTCCGTTTGCCGCGGGTGCAGCCCTAAAAAGAAAAAAAAGAAAAAAAAAGAAATATGTATTTGGTTTTCATCCACTTTGTCGATTGTTTGAACTATTTTTAGCGTTCCTTTTAAAATTTGCTCTTGTGTTTTTTCTCTGTCTCTCTATAAGGTTTTTTTGGTTTTGGTTTTGGTTTTTAATGGATGACACAGACTTGGATTTCCAGTCTATTTAGAGTCAGCGTTTTACCATTTCAAGCAGAACGTGCAATATAGGTGTCTTTCCTCACCTCTTTTTATGCCGTAGCTGTCTTACGTATTACAGCCATGGGCATCGGAAATCGCACCAGGAAAGGGGTAACATTTTTGTTTTTAATCACCAAACACACTTTATTTTATGTATTTATTTTTTTGGCCACAGCGTGTTCACAGCGTGTGGAAGTTCCTGGGCCAGGGACTGAATCCACGCCACAGCCGGGACGATGTCAAGTCCTCAATGGCTAGGCCCCCAGGGAAACCCATCAGACATACTTTAAAAACTCAGCAGGAGAATAGTTTGTTATATTTCTCTAAGAATTCAAACTTTCTGTTATTCTCCCTTCATTTCCAGTGTCCCTTTCTGTATGGAACACTTCTTTTGGCGATTTTTCTCGAGTAGGTGTGCTAGCAATGAATTCTCCTGATTTTCCTTCATCTGAGAACATCTTTATTTTGCCTTCATTCCTGAAGGATATTTTTTTCTGGATTCAGATTTCTAGACCAATGATTTTTCCTCGCAGCACTTCACAAACGTTCCACTTATAACACTACGGTTTCTGATGAAAAATCCATAGGCATTCAGACTCTCATAAATAATGCATCCTTTTTGTCTTGCTGCTTTCAGGATTGTTTTCTTTGGGTTTAATATTCAGCAATTTAATCATGCTATGTCTGGGCATGAGTTTCTCTGGATTTATTCTTTGTGGGGGTTGCTGAGTTCCTTGAATTTTAAGTTTATGTTTTTTTCTCCAGCCTTGGGAAGTTTTCAGCCATTGTTTCTTCAAATATTCTTCCGCACTGTCCTTTCTGCTCTCCTTCCAAGACTCCAGTGGCCTTGGGGTCTGACCCTTCCTCGTTCCCTCGTGGTTGCCTGAAGCTCTATTCATTTTCTTTTTCCTAATTTTTTTTCTCTGTTGATAAGGTTTGATAATTTTTATTGAACTGGCTTCAGCCTTATTAAATATTTTCTCTCTCATCTCCATATTACTACTGAGCCCATCTGGTGAGTTTTTAATTTTTAAAAATTTTCTTTCTTTCTTTTTTTTTTTTTTTGGCTGCACCTGCAGCATGTGAAAGTTCAGGCCAGGGATCGAACCTCTGCCGCAGCTGTGACAATGCTGAGTCCTTAACCCATGGTGCCACCTGGGAACTCCAGTGAGTTTTTGTTGTTGTATCTCTCAGTCCTAACAATTCCAGTTGGTTCTTCTTTCTGTCTTCTGTTTCTTGGCTGAGACTTTCTAGCTTCCATTTCCCAAGAGCTATGTCGTAGTGGTGAGCATTGTGATAATAGCTGCTTCGGGGTCTCGCCTGATGAGTCCAGCGCTCGTCATGCCGGTAGTAATATATGATGTCTTCACCCTGGGAGCCGAGATTTCCCCGTTCCTCCCTGTGCTAAATAACTTCGTGTCCTGGGCATTGAAAATACTGCTCTGAGACTCTGGGTCTGGTTTGAAGCTGAGGCGAATGGTCTTGTGGTTGCAGGTGGTTGATGCGGTTGGACTCAGGTCACAAGTTCTGGCCACCTCCTCTGGGCTTCGGTTTCCACCTGCGCTCTCTTCTCAAGCCTTCGCGGTACGGTGCGGGGTCTGCAGCCCTGTGCCATGCGGGTGCCACTCGGTGGGGCCCAGGCCGTGGTCAGTGCCGTCACTCACTTCTCGGTGTCTTTGGAAGGCTGTGTAGAGTCAGACCCACGCCCACCGAGGGCACGGCTGGGCCAGAAGCCCATAAACGGTTTCATCTGGTTGCTTTCCTGAGCTCCCTTCGGGGGCATCTTCCTGGTCACCCGTAGGGACCTTCTTTTTGGTCTTCTGGCCAGAAAGCTGGGACTTGATCTCCCTGTCTCTGTCACAGGCTTCCTGTGACATACTTGTGACCAGGGCCAAGTGGCAGGAGGTCAGAGAGAGGAAATAGTCCCGGGGCTTTGCTCCATTCTCTAGGGGCTGGAGAGGCAGGGTCCCCTGCGCCCTCAGAGTCCCAGGCCCCCGCAGGCCCCCTTTGTCACTGCTCCTACAGCCGGGTGGCCTCAAGGTGGGAGCGCAGGAGGGCAGAGAAGAGAAAACACACGGCGATGCCCCCCACTCTCTCTGAGTGAGGGGAGGTCCCTTCTTTATTTTTATTTTTTCGTTAAAGTGTAGTCGATCTGCAATGTTGTGCTAATTTCTGCTGTCCAGCAGAGCAGCTTAGGTATACGTACACTGTTTTGTGAAATGCTCCTTTCCCTTACGCCTTATCCGGGAGGTTGGATGCGGGCCCCTGTGCTCCACGGCAGGGCCTCGCCGTTGGGTCATTGCTCCGGCCGCCCCCGGCTGCCCGTCCGTCCCTCTCCCCCTCGGCGACTGCAGCTCCGTTCAGGAGTCCTTACTGCTCACACCAGAAGTAGCGGCTCCTGGGAATCCCTGTCGTGGCTTAGCGGTTAACGAACATGACTGGGATCTGTAAGGATGTGTGTTCCATTCCTGGCCTTGCTCGGTGGATTAAGGATCCGGCGTTGCCGTGAGCTGCGGTGTAGGTCACAGACGCGGCTCGGATCCCGCATTGCTGTGGCTGTGGCGAAGGCCGGTGTAGCTCTGATTGGACCCCAGCCTGGGAACCTCCATATGCTGTGGGGCTGCCCTAAAAAAAAAAAAAGGGAAAGAAAGAAAAGAAACAGCGGCTCCTGACCCTGTCTCTGTCCCCGCCTGTTGCCTATCTCATCTCAGGTTTCAGGCTGCCCGGAGAGACCAGGCTGGGGGCTGGTTTGGTGGCATCTTGAATTCTGCTCTTCCCCAGGTCACCTACTACTGTGTACCTTCTGAGTCCTCAGATAGCACCAACTGCGTTCTGTCCATGCGTTATAGCTGCTTTCATGGGGGTGACAGGGTCGGCTGGGCTTACTCTGTCTTGCCCAGAACTGAAAATTGTGTGCTTTTAAAAAAATACACATGTATTTTTGAAAGATGTATATGTGCATTTGTGCTCACTTGTGCACATGCTGTGCGCGCACACACACACACACACACACACACACACACTAGCTTAAAAATCGATGGTGAGGCCCCAGTCTGGACAGGTACCTGCCTCCCCCACCCCCGGGCGGGCTCGGGTGGAGCAGTAGCAGCTGTCCCAGGCCGGCCCTGCGCGCTCCTCAGCCACGTGGGTCCGAATCACGACAGAACCTCAAATAAGCCACAGCCTGAGTTTCAAAGTCTGTTCTGAACAGCGCGTTTTCCTCTGACTTTAAAGGGTTCACAGTGAGCTGATGGTCCCACCGCCCAGGCCCAGGCAAGTGCCAAAGCTCCAAGGCCCGTCTAGATCAGGGGCAGACGTATCTTTTCTGTCTAGGGCAGATGGGAAGTGTTTGGGGCTTTGCGGTCCATACGGTCTGTGTGGCGGTCACTCAACTCTTTGTAATGTGGAAGCAGCCATCTGTGCCATGTAACTGAAAGGGTGTGGTTTATTCCAACAAAACGTTATTTATAAGAACAGGCAGCTGGCTGGATTTGGCCCAGGGGCTATAGTTGGCCAACCCCTGTTCTAAATGATGCCGTCACAGGACAAGAAAGACACTTCTGCCCTTTTTCTTCAGTCCGAAAGAAGAAGCAGAACTCCACCTTCCAGCAATGTTAGAAGAAAGGCCACTTCACTTTCATTGTCACCAGGTCTCCTCCTTGTGACCCGGTTCTCAAGGCCACCAGGCTCAATTCCATGCATCCAGTCCCGAACCCGTTGCAAGCACTGCAGTGTCCTTCCTGTAGGGCCCTGCCCCGCCCCTGCCCCTGGGGATCCTCCTGGGTCCCCCAGTCTCACCTTCCACAGTCGGAGACAGAGCCTGGCATTGACCAAAGCAAGGCTGATGAGAAGGCTTGGGGTGGGGCCACAAACCCAGAGTGAAGGAAAACCAGGCTTTGGGGAGTTGACTTGTTCCAGAAGCTTCTGGAGGTGGGGACGGGGGCAGTCTGCGGAGGCGCAGAGGGGGTGGTGGGCAGAAAGAGGCAGGGGCTGGGAATTCGGCCTCCCCCACCCCCACCCCCATCCTCACCTTAGTTCGACCAATGTCAGATCAACTCTTGTTAAAACTGGCCCATCCATCATTCACCGTCTATCTGAGAAGAGGTGGAACAGTCACCTGTCAGCGATGCAGGGCTGGGCAGAGCGTCATGAGTGACTGGGACCGGGATGGTCGTTTCTGTGCCTTAGTCCGTAGCTGATTATGATTCGTCAGGTCGAATTCAACTCTGGCCTCCCGGATCCCCAGGCTGGAAGCGTGTGGTCTGCCTCCCTTCTCTTTGCTCTTCAGAGCTTAGCTGTTTGTCCTCTTCCCCAGCACTGCTTGTCCCATTCCGCCAGACGTGGCAGGTGTCACTCCAGGTCACCTGACCGGAAACCCGAGCAGGACGGGGGCTGGAGCTTTCTTACTGAAGTAGAGGTGATGTACAGTGTTATGGAAGCCGCGGGTGTGCAGTGTAGTGATGCACAGTTTGTGAAGTTTATACTCCACTTAAGAGTTACTATAAAAGACGGGCTCTTTCCCCGGGTTGTCCCTGCAGTTGTTCCATGCGTCATAGTTGCACCTCTTACTCCCCTGTCCCTGAGGTCCCCTCCCTCCCTTCCTGTGACCACTAGTTTGTTCTCTGTATCTGTGAGCTTGTCTCTCTTTTCTTTTCTTTCCTTTTTTTTTTAGGGCCGCACCCACAGCATATAGAAGTTCCCAGGCTAGGGGTCAAATTGGAGCTGCAGCCGCTGGCCTCCACCACAGCCACAGCAACACGGGATCTGAGCCACATCTGTGACCTACACCACAGCTCATGGCAACGCCGGATCCTTAACCCACTGAGCATAGCCAGGGATTGAACCCTCCTCCTCACAGAGGGTCAGATTCGTTTCCGCTGCACCACGACGGGAACTCCTGCCTCTTTTTTCTTACATTTCCTAGTGTGTTGTATTTCTGTTGTATTTTTTAGAGTCCACGTGTAAGCGACGTCATACTATATTTGTCCTTCTCAGTCTGACTGATTTCACTTAGCCTAATCCCCTCCCAGTCCATTCATGTCATTGCACATGGCCTTATTTCATTCACTTTTATGGCTGAATAGTGTTCTGTTATATTTATGTGCCACGTCTTTATCCATTTGTCTGTGGCTGGACACTTCAGCTGCTTCCCAGTCTTGGCCATTGTGAATAGTGCCGCTATGCACATTGGGGTGCATGTATCTTTTCAAATTAGTGTTTTGGGGTTTTGGGATCTATGCCCAGGAATGGAATAGCTGGGTCACGGGCTACCTCTGTCTCTAGCCATTTGGGAAACCTCCCTGTGGTTCTTGGGCCGCGCTAGTCTGCACCCCTGGGGCCGTAGCTGGCAGCCCCGCGGGACCCAGGCTGCGCATCAGCGAGTTCAACATACCGGGAGCTCCTGGAGGCAGGAGGTCAGCGGACGAGCTGCGGCTGTAAGCTGGTGGGCAGGGAGCACGCTTTCGGTTCCCGCCCCCAGAGACCCAGGGAACAGGGGCTGCTCCTGAGCCTCGGTCACACCCCTCTGACCGCAGTCCAGGCAGAGGTGGCTGCACAGTCTGTGTCAGGCTCAGCGGAGGAGCGGACCCCCGGCGCCTAGCCCAGACTGCCTCTTAGGACGCTCAACCCCCAAACCACTTGTGATCCAGCAGCTTGTGCGGGAACCGCTGCGCCCTCAGTGATCTGCTCACAGGCCTCCCCACCCTCCAGCCTGTTCGCTTTCACTGGCCGCCGTGGTGCAGCGGAGGCCTGGGCCCGAGCCACTGACCACGGCGATGCAAGAGGCCCCGGGGTTCAGGCAGGCGGCAGGGCAAGCCCAGCCTTTCTGCTGGAACGCTCCACCGAGCCCGAGACAAGCCGGCCAGAGAACAAGCTCAGCGCCTCACCCATCGTCACACGGTTGTGTTACTACTGCCCCATCCTGCAGATGAGGGCCCCGGGCGCGCCCGAAGCCGCAGAGCAGAGTGGCAGGGCTGGCCAGCGTGGGCCCGGGCGGAGGGCTCCGAGGCCGAGCACTGGCCAGTGAGCTCCGCTGGCCCAGGTCCGACGGCGCCTCCTTCACTGTCAGATCTAAAGGCATCGCCAGGCTCTGCAGACCCACCCGGGCACTTGGTTGTTCATTTGTGTGTTTTTTGAGGCAGCAGATGCCAAGGCAGTGAGCAAAACCTTAAACGCCTGCTCTCACGGAGCACAGATTCTAGCTGTGGGGAGGCAGACAGCAAGCCAGTAAGCAGAATGTGCAGCTGGGATGTTAGTTAGAGACTGAGATCTCCAGGAGAATGTGCTTCCAGAGGAGGGCCTGGCAGACCCTCGGGGTCGGGGGTGCCTCTGCGGAGCCCCAGGGCAGGATGGGGGCGGGCCGGGAGGAACCGTTGCCACCTCACTGGTGACCTCGAGCCAACTGGCCTGGAAGCCAGGCCTCCGGACAACGGAGTGACCCCCAGACGTACGTCCTTCCCAGTCCTCAAACATTTGGAACAATCTTACATTGAGAAAGCTATTATTGCTTTTTTTTTTTTTTAGGTCCGCATCCACAGCATATGGAGGTTCCCAGGCTAGGGGTCTAATCGGAGCTATAGCTGTCGGCCGATGCCACAGTCACAGTCACAGCTACGGCAACGCGGGATCCGAGCCGCTTCTGCCACCTGCGCCACAGCTCACGGCAACGCCGGATCCTTAACCCACTGAGTGAGGCCAGGGATAGAACCCGCATCCTCATGGATGCTAATCGGGTTCATTACTGCCAAGCCACCATGGGAATGCTCAGGAAGGTGTTTTTATGATTTACGGCGTATCCCGAGTTAAATGGAGTGTAAGCTGCATCTGAACACGGCGCCGCCAGTGCCATCCGCAGAGAGCTGGCATCATCGCACTGCGTGGTGACCGCTGGTGGGGGCTTGGGGCTAACTGCCGCCTCCGTCATCCCATTTAATCTGTTTTTTTCGGTCTCTCCAATTTCTTTTCTTCTTTGTTTTCTAGAAGACATTGTTGTGTTAGCTTCAGGTGTACAGCAAAGCGATTCGTTTATGCGTACCCATATGTCTTTTCTTTCCAGATTCTTTTCCCTAATAGATTATTGCAAAGTATTAAATATAGTTCCCTGTGCTGTGCAGCAGGTCCCTGCTGCTTGTCTGCTTTCTAGATGGCAGTGTGTGTCCGTAGATCTCATCTTCCCGTGTAATCTTCGCTCCAGCCCAGCGGAGGCGAGGCTCTCATCACCCTTATTTAGGGGGCAGGATCTTAGACACGCAGAGTCGTGGCCAAAGCCCCACCGTCAGGCAGACGTGGGACTGTGCTTTTGGCCACTCTGTGCTTGTCTAACCAGCGCTCAGCTGTGCTTCTCCAGGGACTGCCTTACTTTCAGGGGCCTCTGTTTCTCCATCTCTGAAACACTGGGCTCCGGCTTGAGCCCACGAGCTCCCTCTGGCCTTACATTCTGATTCTGATCCTGTCCAAGCCACTGTTACCTGCCGAGTAAAGAAATATCTCCTTTAATTTGTTTTAAAATTTCTTCTGAGCTTCCAGGGGCATCCAGTAGCTTTTTCATCTCTTCCCGGTGGAGACAGGATTTCAAGAGTAAGAGGTGAGGCTCCTAATTATGTGCTTTGGTGTTCAGAAAGAAAACAAACCCTCATCCAAAGTAAACAGGCTTTCTTGCTTTTAGGGAGAAAAATGACACATATGCATATTCATTTATATGGTAATTATTATTATTTAGCTACACAGGGACTGGAATTGGTAATTTCGAGCACAAAAAGGAGGCAGGGACTGGTGCTCAGGGAGAAAGAATGCAATCATAACCCGTCAGGAGTCTGTAGTTGATGCTGCATTTCTTCCTTTTCTTTTCTTCGGTCTGATGCAGTCTCTTTGAAGAATGTCTTTGAAGTGACCATCAAAAGCATTAGCGAACGAGCAGTGAGCACCATGTATTGGAATTGTCTCGGGCAGCTGGGGACCCCCTGGCTTGTCTTTAGGGACACTCGGGTTCTTGGTGCCCAGGAGTGCCCCGTTGTTCAGACCACAGCTGCAGGGCGAAGGGAAGCTAGAACGTAAGGCAGAGAGTTCACGAAATGTGGGGGAAAAGGCTCAAAACCAAAGAGAGTCTAAGCCTCACCGTTGCCATGGTCACCGTTTGCCCTCCACTTGTTTGGATTGCTAGCACCTCTGTCCTCTGTTTGGGACCTCGTCCACCTCCTATGGCTACCATGGTTTCTTCTTGATCCTTTCTTCACAGCGTGGACGGCGGGATTACTTTAAAGAAAAAATGAACACATTTATTTCCTGACTGCATTCATCTGGTTCAGAATTCAAAAGGCGAGTGCTCATGTGGCTCAGCGGGTTAAGGACCCTGCCCTGTCACTGCTGTGGCTCGAGTCACTGCTGCGGTGCGGGTTTGATCCCTGGTCTGGGAACTTCCGCATGCTGTGGGCGCTGCCAAAACAAAACAAAACTTTAGAGGGTACCCAGGTGCCCCTCAAACTCCTATCCGCAGGCCACCTTGTTCCTGTCCCTGGAGGCACCTGACGTTAACACTCTGCTGAACGAACATCCTTCTGAAGATGATTTAATACGCCGAGAAGAAGAATCTGTCTTTTGAAAACAAATGTTGTCGTGTCCTCGACTGCTGAGGACCTTTCCTGCTAACCATCCTCTTGGCGTGTGTACTTAGAGCCCCACGAGGAGTTCCCATCACGGTTCAGCAGAAACGAATCCGACTAGCCTCCATGAGGATGCAGGTTCGATCCCTGGCCTCGCTCAGTGGGTTAAGGATCCAGCATTGCCACGAGCTATCATATAGGTTGCAGACGCGGCTCGAATCCTGTGTTGCTGTGGCTGTGGTGTAGGTCGGCAGCTGCAGCTCCTATTCAACTCCTAGCCTGGGAACCTCCATATGTCGCAGGTGCGGCCCTAAAAAGACAATAAATAAATAAATAAATTCCTGCGAGGCCAGGCCCACCTGCAGCCCAGCATCACCCCTGGCCTCTCTCATTCATGCCTTCTGTGCCCGCTGCCCACCAGACCCTGGTGGATAGAGCCCAGAGGCTCCCCGTGGTCTCCCTCCCCCTGGTGCCCAGGCCTTGGACCATCCGCTGCCCTTACTTGGGAGCCGGGCCAGCAGGGGCAGAGGTGATGGGGGGCCCGTCTCCCCGTGGTCTCCCTCCCCCTGGTGCCCAGGCCTTGGACCACCCCCTGCCCTTGCTTGGGGGCCGGGCCAGCAGGGGCAGAGGTGACGGGGGGCCCGTCTCATGACTACACTGCACATCCCCTAAGACCTCTCGTCGCAGACCAGAGAGAGAACGCGAGGCTCTCCCCGCCGGTGGCCCTGCTGGAGAAGCCCGTGCTGGCAGCCTGGAGGACCTGAGGGCCACCTCCAGCCAGCAGGAACCCAGCGTCCTCAGCCGTAGAACAGCCTGGAAGTCAATTCTGCAACAACCCGAGTGAGCTGGGAGCAGCTCTTCCTCAGTCAAGCCTCCAGATGAGAGCGCAGGCCAGCTGACACCCGATCACTGCCCTGAGACACCCAGCAAAGAACCCAGCTCAGCAGTGCTCGGACTCGTGGAAACTGTGAGCTAAATGTGTGGTTTTAAGCCACTAAGGTTGGGATCATTTGTTATGAAGCAAGAGAAAACTAATACACACGTGCACTTTTATGCCAGAGGTGTCCTGCCCCTCCTGCCCCTTGGCTGGCCCGATGCTTCTCACTCCTTGATCTCAGCCAAAGACACTTCTTCAGGGAGGCCTCCTGACCTCGCCCAGCCCCAGGAAGATGGGTTTCCTGCTGCACGAGTTCACGGCATCCCGCTCTCCTCTGTGAGTTCTGTGAGGGCGGGGGCCCGTCTTTCCCATCCACCGCAGAATCCCACAGCATCTCAGATGGAACCTGGCACGGACACCAAGCTCAGGAAATATTTATGAAGTGAATGAAAGAATGCCTTCACATAACTGCCCAGTTTGTGTCACCGTAGCCATGAAATCCTTTCCCAATGTAATCACGATAGCCAAGACATGGAAGCAACCTAAGTAACTATTGACAGATGAATGGATAAAGAGAATGTGGTACATATACACACACAATGAAATGTGACTCAGCTATAGAAAAAAAAAAAAAGAATGAGTTCCTGCTGTGGTGCAGCGGGTTAAGAATCCGCTGCAGCAGCTCCGTTCACTGCAGAGTTATAGGTTTGGTCCTCAGCTCAGTGTGGTGGGTTAAAGATCCAGCATTGCTGTAGCTGTGGCATAGGTCACAACTGCGGCCTGAATTTGATCCCTGGCCTAGGAACTTCCATAGGCTGCGTATGTAGACGTTTAAAAAAAAAAAAAAGGAATGAAAGGAAGGTTCCTGGTGGCCTGGTGGTTAGGATTCAGCACACACTCACGAAATAGGTAAACAGTAAAGATTCCCAGAGTTCCCGTCGTGGTGCAGCAGAAACGAATCCAACTGGGAACCGTCAGGTTGCAGGTTCGACCCCTGACCTCGCTCAGTGGGTTAAGGGTCCGGCGTTGCCATGAGCTGTGGTGTAGGTTGCAGACGCGGCTCGGATCCCGCATTGCTGTGGCTGTGGCTGTGGCGAAGGCCGGCAGCTGTAGCTCCAATTGGACCCCTAGCCTGGGAACCTCCATATGCCACGGGTGCCACCCTAAAAAGAAAAAAAAAAACAAGGATTCCCAAGCCTAGCACAGAGAACTATACCCAGTACCTTGAAACAACTTAGACTGGAAAAGAATCTGAAACACACACATGCACACATCAGTCAGTCACTTTGCTGTACACTTGAAGCTCACATAATCTTGTGAATTAACTACG
Source organism: Catagonus wagneri (assembly GCA_004024745.2). NCBI lineage: Eukaryota > Metazoa > Chordata > Mammalia > Artiodactyla > Tayassuidae > Catagonus > Catagonus wagneri. The sequence goes on from PVHT021183634.1 coordinate 427,762, forward strand.
ATAAAAATTTTTAAAAATCCGTCACGACTGCTTGATGGAACGAGCCTGGTGGCCCCGAGGTCGTGTAGACAGGGTTACCAGGCCTTGCCTGCGGGCTGGGCTGGGCGGGAGCGGCCAGGACTGTGGACGAGTGGCGGAGCCCGCTGCCTCCCGGGACTCACTGCCCCCTCTGCCCTTCCCGGGCGGCGGCCACCGCCCTGGTGAGTTCCGTCCCGTCCCCGTGCCTGTGTGGATGGGAATTAGCAGCCTTTTAACGCGGTGCTTGAGCCAGCTCCCCGCCTCCGCTTCTGGCCATTTGGCTGGACTTTTCTTTCCTTCTGTGAGCTTCCACGCGGGGTGGAGTTCCACTGCTCTGGAGGTTAGGGCTGGTTCTAGTGTAAGGGACAAAGGCCCTGCAGACGGAGCTGGGCCCCAGGCCGCCCCCTTCAGTGTGACCGAGGCCGGGATCGGCTTTCTGGGTGCTCACGTGGCGGTCGGCACCCTCCTCAGTGGCACTGTGTTCCGGCCCCTCTTTCCGTTTCCCGAACCGTGGTGCTCGGGGTGCCGCCACCGGATGGGACGCCACACTGACAACACAGACGCACCTGCTGCTCCCCTCCCCACCCCCCTCCCCCTCGCGGGGCGGCCCCCACGGAAAGCAGAGGGGCCAAAAACAGCCTTTCCCCGGGCCCCAGGGTCAGTTCAACGGGATGTAAGAGGACCCCGGCTTCAGCGAGTTGGGAACACATCCCCACGCCCCGTACCTTATCCGGCCTGGGCAAGAGCACAGAGAAGGCCAGGCCTCAGCCTGCGCGGGCGCTGGGGAGCGCGGCAGGTCCAGATGCAGTAACGCTTACCAGCGCCAGCCTCTGCCCGCTCGGAGCGCCTTCTGAGCCACCCGAACAGCTCTCCTGCTAGGTTTTCAACAGCCGAGGCTCACGGGCACCACCTCTGCAACGGGTACTTTTCTGGGTCATGTCGGGGATAAAACAGAACCGAAGAAACAGTGGCCGCTTTCACGGGCCGGTGGCTGGTGGGTCAGTAGACCTTTGGCACCGCGATTCTCCCATTTTACAGAACAGGAAGCCGTGGCACCGGAAACCCGCTGCTGAAAGAAGGACGGCTCCTCCTGAAATGCAGCGAGTTCCAGTGTCTGGCTCCACGTCATCTCCAGCCTTGAGCTGGAACCAAAACTTGGACCACGGCCCCCAGTTCCTAAGTCGGGGAGGAGACCCCCGAGGCACCCTGGGCCAGGGTCGCTCCCCCGTGCCCCCCCCCCCGCCAGGGATCAGTGCCGGGTGGGGGGGTTACTGTACAGAAAATGTGAAATTAGCCTTTGTGTTCACAGGTTAGCTTCCTTTTGATCTCATTTAATATCATGGAGAATCTGTTATTTCATGAGCATATACTTTGGACGGTGGAACCAAAAGTTTAGAATTTACTTGTTAGGTGTCCGGAGTCTTGTTCATTTTTTCCTGCTTGGTCATAGATTTATGCGCCCCTGCCCCATAAAATACGGAGTCAGTATTTTATGGTGGAAATGCTCACGGAGCGGAGCGGCCCGTTGCTGGTTGGCGAAACCACGAGCTGTTTGTTTTCTTCCTCCCCGCGGTGTCACCGGGCTGGTATTAATGACTCAGCTCCCACGTTCTGACGGTGGGAACACAGGGTTTTCTGGCCGTGGTTTTGACACTCCCGAGCCTTATAGATGTCGCTGGCACCCTCCAGGGGTGCGGTTGACGGGTCCGCAGCTCTGCTGAGGCCCGGGGCTGTGAGCTCCTCTGGTTCAAACGTGATCAGAATGCTGGGGTGTCGGAAGGGAGCCTGACCTCCGTTCGGAAGACTTAGGGCGGGCATACCTGAGAGGGAGGGCTGGGGGCCGGGCCGGCCAGGCTGCAGCCCGTTCACCTGTGTGTACCGTTTCTGGACCCTACGGTGTGGCGTCGGGCTTGTTCGTGGCATGCGTGGCCCCCCTAGCTGTGCTCGAGCAGCGGTGCCCCAGGGGCTCTGGAGGCAGCGAGCGGTTCTTCTCACCGCAGTCAGGCCGGGGGAGAAATAGACGAATGCAGGACGGAGCCCCTGTAAGTGCCCCAGCGATGCTGGAGACAGGAGTGGACTCGAACCCCCGACCACGTCACCCCGGGCAGGTTGAGCTCGGAGAGGCCAGAGCAGAGGCCTGCCTCGCGAGGGCTGCAGGGGCCCAGCAGGAGGACAGAAGCGAGGCACACCCCCACCCCCCTGCCCCGAGCTCTTGGCATGACTTGGTTTTTCACTCAGCTGTCAACTGTGAAAGGTGTGGTGTGTCAGAGGCTGGAAACGGTCAGCAGCTGCAGGTTCCCAGCGCCCGTGGTCCGCCAGACCTCGATGCTCGTCATTGCACCTAACCCTGGATGCCAGGAAGTGGGGCTCTGTCCCCATTATTCCCGCTTTGCGCATAAGGAAATTGTTGCATGGCTGGAAGTGAGGTCGCCATCCGGCTCGATACCATCAGTCAGTACGATTTGAAGGAGGAGTTCCCTGGTGGCTTAACGGGCTTTGGATCCGGCATTGTCATTGCTGTGGCCTGGATTCGACCCCCAGCCTGGAAATGTTTGTATGCCGTGGGTGCAGCCGAGAAAAGCAAACAAACAAGCTGTGGAAACTAAAGTGGGTGGTTTTTAGCTACAATCTGTAATGTATGAAGTACCCCCAATTTTTTAAAATTACAAAAATTTTGTTTTTGTCTTTTTAGGGCCATACACGCGGCATATGGAGGTTCCCAGGCTAGAGGTCAAATCGAGCTGCAGCTGCCAGCCTACACCACAGCCACAGCAACACAAGATCCAAGCCACATCTGCGACCCACACCACAGCATGGCAATGCTGGATCCTTAACCCACTGAGCGAGGCCAGGGATTGAACGCTCGTCCTCATGGAATCTAGTCGGGTTTGTTACCCCTGAGCCACGATGGGAACTCCCCCACCCCCATTTTACTTATAAACATCCCCACTACCTGTAATTTTCTGGTATTCTAACCAGTTTTAGTGTTGGTTAGAATATTAGAGCAGATGCATCGATATATATTTGGGGGGGCATATGTTTTATTTATTGAGACTGTGGAATTCACTGGCATCTAGGCTGATGGATTCTCCTCCTCTGAAGCCCCACCCGCTTCCCTTTGGACAGCTGGTTAGGCTGGGTTTTTCCTGGAGCGGCAGCAGCATGTGGGCCCGAGTGGAGATGCGCTTAGGAGGACGGGGAGAGTGGTCCTGGCCCCGGCTGGGTGCGAGTCAAGGTCCTCAGGACCTGAGCCAAGGAGGAGGCTCTTTGGCCGGGGAGAGAGGGGATAAGAATGGGGTGTGCTTTCCCAAGGCAGTGACCTGGACATGCCGGGGACAGCTGGATGGAGAGAAAGTGACCGGTGTGTGGCCAGCGCTGCGGAGGGAGGGGACGGAGGCCAGCCGCTCCGGGTGAAGGGGGGCCCAGAGCTGCCCCCTCTTCTGAGTTTGCCCCTCTCTTGGGACCTGAAGGCAGCTTTATAAGGAAGATTTAGCCCTTTCCAGGGGTTTCACTCGAACCTTGAGTGCTTTCAGGACGGAGAAGGGCACTGGGGCTGTGACGCACCTGCTCTGGGTCAGGCACCCTGTCCTCACCCTTGTTATCAGTCATCTCAGGCAGTCAGTGAGGGGTTTTCTCTTGGGTGGTCTTACTGCCCTTGTTTTACAGACCAGAATGCCGCGACTCGGGGCTTAAAGTAACTCCGGATCACAAGGCTGCAGGGTCAGGGCCAAGATGCGGACTCAGCCGCGGCCCTGCCTGGGGCCCGCGCGCGCCCTACACCCGAAAGGCCGGGTGTGGGGTCCCAGGACAAGGCGGAGGGAGCGCCAGCCGAGGAGGAGGCTGGCTGCCTTGGCCGAGCCGGGCCTGGGTCCGTGGATTTGGAGCGGAGACAGAGCAGTGAGGTCTGAGGAGCCCCTTGGGGCCTGTGGGTGCGTTAGTACATCAGTACCCAGCTCGAGCCCAGTCACGACCTTCAGGGTGGACTTGGGAACTGCCGGGGGGAAGGGCCATGTCAGTGGATGATCGGACCCAGGTAGCCGGCCGGCCCTCTCCCTGTGTCTGCCCCCGCTGCTCGGTGAGGGTCCCCCCTTCTCGTCGTGGTCTCAGGGAGCTGGCAGAATTCCAGCGGAGAAGCAGGCTGCGTGATGAAGAGTAAACTGTATTTTAATGTGCACAGACCCTTAGAGGCAGCGCGGTCACTCGTCCCGGTCGATGCCAGTTTTCCCTGAAGAATCATTAACGGTGTGCTGTTCTCTCTTAAAATGCCTTCGTTAGGCCACGAATGTCCTTGTTAGAAGTTAGCCGGGCCAGTCCTCTCGTTTTACAGATGCCGTTCAGTGCCTAACACAAGTCAGGTGGCCGGTTAGGAACGAGTCGCAAGTAGCAGAGCTGGGTCAGCCGGACGTGGGGGTGGTTAGTACGTGAGCCAGTGACCGTCCCCTGCGCCAGGTGCTGTCTGTTGGACAAGTCCCCAGACTCAGCGCTTCTGACCTTTCCAGTATGAAGGCACAGTGTACCGTGTGCTGCAGTGAATGAATGAACGGATCCCCCGTCTTCCCCTGGAGACCCTCCCCGCCCTGTACCAGCGTGATGCTTGTTTCCCACGTGTTGGACCCAGGCTTGGCGGCCCGGTGGCTCCTGACTGTGGTTTCAGAGGAGCGGACTGCCTGGGAGGCCCCGTCAGGCTTGGCAAACAGCCTCCGCAGCAGGGCCGCGCTAACGCGTGACCCGCTAGACTGCCTCGTTTTGGTGGAAAGCGTTTCTCTCAAGTCCTCGTTAATTGGAAAGCTGTCCTCAGTTCGTATCTGGAATGCCAGCTACCGCTCTTTCCAAGAGATTGTCCTTCTAAGTGAATTTTGTATATTAATTCCCACGGCCCCCCCCCTTTTTTTTTTCATGTTACGGCTGCACCTGCAGCATGTGGAAGTTCCTGGGCCAGAGGTGGAGTTGGAGCTGCAGCTGGGGCCTCCGCCACAGCCACGGCCACACCGGCTCCAGTGCAGCTTGTGGCAACAATGGATCCCTTAACCCTCTGAATGAGGCCAGAGATCCAACCTGCATCCTCACAGAGGCAATGTTGGGCCCTTAACCCACTGAGCCACAGCGGGAATTCCAGAGTTCTCCAGTCTTCAGCGGGATTCCTTCTTGAAAGCAGAGGACCAGAACAGAACTTACCTTACTCAAAACGATGCTTCTGATAAAACCAGTTAATGTGGACTGGGCCATTTTTTTATCACCAGGCACTGTTCTTGTTTTGCTGTTGTTTGTTTATGTGTGTATTTGCTGATGGTCCTCATTTAAGTATCCCAACAGCTAAGGGACGTATTGCTGTCAGTGTCCCTGTTTTGCAGAGGAGCACAAAGCCCCGAGGGATCAAGGTGCCCGGTTGAAAGTCACACGCTGTACGTGGCACAGGCTGATTCCCAGGGCCCTGCTCTTCACCACTGTGATAAGCTGACACCCTTACGGACTAACCTTGTTTCTGAAGAGGTGTGTCTACACCGCAGGTGTGCTCTAAGATGTTTAGAAGGAACGGACCCATTTGCTGGCAGTTGTTGGATTATCCATTTCTTACACTTTCAACTGGGTCTGAAGCTGAGAACTAAAGGTGATCCTGTGACGTGAGTTCTCCCTGCAGTGGGTCCTTTCAGAGTCACCCCAGGCTTGGAACTGGGGGTGGGGGGTGGCCGGTCCATTTGGGATCAGAATAGTGCGTTTTTCTGTGTCTGTCTTCCTCAGTAGAGCGGCACCACGGATGTTTTAGGTGAATTGATTTTAAACCATTTTTTAGTTATATGGAAACTAATAAAAAGCCTCCTAAACATTCGCATTGTGCTTTTTACCGAATGTTAACACCCTGGCGGCCACTGGCTTGTAACCTGCAGAGCTGGAAGTATAGATTTTCCCTCATTCTCGTTTGTGTATAAAATTGCTGTGCAGGTGCCGTTAATGATCAAGGATGGAACTGTCTGCTGTTCAGAAAAGTCGCTCCGGTACCTTCCAGCCCCTCTGAGCATATGCACTGCTGGGCTGTGCCCAGAGGGTAGCCGGGCAAAGCCTTGCTGGAGGGCGGAGCTGTGTGCATGGGCAGGTAACTGAGCGTTGTGCCCGGTCCTGGAGCGTGGGCAGGAACGCCGGCTGGGGTTGCCTGTTGTTTGAGATTGAACTTGGAAGTAAACGTTCTTGCTTGTGCTTGTCATCTTTGGGACGCGTTGGATCCAGAAGGAATGCGGGCTAAGAGCATCGTGGTTTTATATACACCGAAAGGAGCTGGTCGGGGAGCGTTTGACTTTGGCTTCTTGGTCAAAACACTGGCATTGTTCTTACTGATTGTCTTTCATCAGGTCAGTTTCCCAAACTGATCTTTTAATATGCATTCCGTTTCGAGCTGATAAAATCTTGCTTTTTCTCTTTTGTATGTTGGGAAACCGGTCAAGGTTCTTCAGAGAAAAGGCGGGGAGGGAGCAGGCCTCCCGCCCACCTTGCGAGGCTTCCGCTGGTTCCTGCTGGCTCTGATTTATCGAATCCAGACCTTCAGCCTCAGATTGCCTCCTTGGGACCCCGAGGAATCCGCCCTCAGCGTGGGATGGGGCGTCCTGGGTCTGCAGTCGGACCCGGAGCCAGATCTGGGGACCCCCGGGGAGCGCCCCGCTCTGGTCTGGGAGGGGGAGCAGCGGGGCGGGGGCACCGCATCAGAAAGGTCCAGGGCCCAGAGGGCAGGTGTCTGGCAGTGTGAAGTTGCTAATTGTGCTTTAATAGCAGTCACGAGGGCGGGAGAGACCAGTGTTCACACAGAGCGGCCACCCGCTCGCTCAGCGTCGGCCCACGCTGCTGGGCCTCGCCAGGTTCCCTGGGCTGGCTGGCTGCTCTCCCTTCCCTTTTCTTCATCGGTGACATCTGCTCGGTGCTTGTCCCTCCTGCGACTCCGTACCCCTCGCAGCTGTGCAGACCCCCAGCCCTGAGCCGGCGCGTGGAGTGCCCTGAGCAGACGGCCTTTTTGATGTGTGATAAAACAGAACCGAGCCACCGGGGTATGGCGAGCGGAGGCAGCGGAATATCAATTAACCTGCTCCGAACAAAGCTGCAGCTCCAGAGTGCAGGAGACATTTCACTGAAGTGTCAGGAAGACGGATAATGTATTCTAATTAGGGACTGACTGCTACCTCCGAATCCAGCCGCTCCTGGAAGTCAGGCCCACGACCCTCACCACGAGCCTCACCGGTGTCCCATCACGGCAGGGCTGGGATGCTGCTTACTGATTTATGACTTCTGGCTTTGCCAGAATTTGCAGCCATTAGCTTGCTCTCAAACCCAAGTGCTGTTTCCCCTGGCAAGCGTGGTCCATTTTGCAGCTGGGCACCTGCCTCTGTAAACGGAGGCGCTCTGGGAGGGCGGGTCTGCTCCAAGCACTGAGCCTGGGGATCCCGTCTCGGGGATGCTCCAGGACCCACACTCCCTGACGCCACAAAGGCCTGGGTCCCGGGTCTTTCCATCCCAAGCGGCCTGAAGCGGGGATCGAGGGTTCCCAGGCTGCCTTCCCCAGAGGTGTGGGGCGTGGGTGCTGCCCTAAGAGGCCCCCAAGGGGCCTAGTTTGGGGGGTGCCACCTCCCGAGTCTGTAGGAGTAGCCCCGGAGAGCCGGTGGCCTGGGCTTCCCCTCCGAGCCCCCCACCTCCCTCTTGCTGAAACTTCACGTCTGCACCCGGACGGCGCGCCGGCGAGGCCCGGCTAATTAGGGCGATGTTCCTCACTTTGCTGCACTTTTCCTGTGTAATTGGAAGCCCCGCTTTCTCCAGCCGGCAAGAGCTGTTCCCCTGAATCGTTCTAAAAGCTCTGGACCACATACTGATATCAGCTGCAAATTTATGGGCGAGATTATAATGATTGCTCAGTAATGCAATATTAAAAGCGGAGGTCTTTCTCGGCGCTGAGCAAAGGCGGAGTTCCAGCCTTCCTTCACCTTCAAAGAGCCGGAAGGCGAAACCCGACTATCAGCCGTGACTACCAGCCCTTGTCCTAGAAGAAGCAGTCCCTGGGCTCGGGCTCCCTCCTCACCCCCAAATCTGGGAAGAGTGAAGGGCCTGAATGTGGCCAAAGTTCAGACTACGCGGTTCGGCTTCCAAAGTGTACGTGGGGAGCTCTCGGACCCCGCGCCGGTGGCAGGCACACTGTTCGCTCTTTTCAGGAGCTGCAGCCAGCGCCTGGCTGGCTATAACGAGGACTTCAGGGAGCAAAAGGCTGTTAAAAAAATTTTCTTTTGCACTTTTGCTTCATTAGTTGGGGAAACCAGGGGCTCCGTGGCTGTGCGTTCTCCTGCATAATTTAAGAAATTAATGAAAGCATGGCTGATTTTTTCCAATTCTTTTTACTCTGTAAATTTGTTTTGCTTTTTTTAAACTGTCAGTCGAGGCTATTGGAACCTAAGTATTTTACTGTTGGAGAAATGTGCCCCCCTCCCCTTTTAAGAGAGACGTTTCTGGCCCTCCGCCACGCGGCGTTCAGTACATCAGGTGTTATGAGTGGCCCCGACCCCTTCTGTCCATCCTCTCACCTTAAACGACTGAGGGGGCGGGGCTTATGGCGGGTGGGCGGGGCTCCTCTCCTGGGAGCCAGTGTCTGAAACCTCAGCTTCAGCTTGAAGTTGTCTGACACCGCCCCCCCAGAATGGAGACCTGAGGCAATCTGTGGCTTTATTTCACTCTTCGAGCTTACTTTGTCTGACCATAAGTCGAAAGCATTAAATGGTGTGTGTGTGTGTGTGTGTCTGTGTGTGTGTGTCTGTGTCTCTAGACTCATGGGATTTGAAAGGACTTTAGAAGTTGTTTAATGTGAACATTGCCGAGGGACATCACACACACACAGCAACTTAAAGGGGAAGATAATGTATTGATGTGATATTATAAATATGTCTGTGCTTCATCGATTACTCTGTACATTTAATGTCAGTCCCAAATCTTGCAGAATTTGTATTTTGGAACTTTGACAAAATAGTTTTCTGCCTACTTGGAAGAATAAATTTTTGAAAAAAAGAGAAAGGAGGAGATACCCTGTTAGATAGAACAAAGACTTATAAAACAACAATAACTGAAATGGTGTGAGGAGTTCCTGCCGTGGCTCGGTGGTAACAAACCTGACTGGTATCCATGAGGACGCGGGTTCCATCTCTGGCCCCACTCAGTGGGTTAAGGCTCCGGTGTTGCCGTGAGCTGTGGTGTAGGCCGGCAGCTGTAGTTCTGATTTGACCCCTAGCCGGGGAACCTCCGTATGCCACACCTGTGGCCCGAGTGTGGCCAAAAAAGAAAAAAAAAAATCTTCTGAACCACCAGTTCCCTAACTATACCAAGAAGGGGCTGAAGCCTGAGGAATTTCAGCCCCTTAATGAATTCACTAAGGAAGAGAAACTTGAACTGAGGCCTCATAAAGCTCTGTTTGGGACTTGTTCTTCTTCTTTTTTTAATGGCAGGCTCTCCAGAGGCCTGTTGTATTTTATTTTTTTTTTAATTGGCCACAGTGTGCCGTGGCTTGATGTGGGGTCTCCGTTCCCAGACCAGGGATTGAACTCAGGTCGCAGCGGTGAAGGCACCGAGTCCTGACCACTAGACCACCAGGGAGCTCCCTAGGACCTGTTCTTAAGAAAAGGGGGCTTCCGTTTTGTCCCTGGTGATTCCTTGTCTCTCATGTCTGAGAAACTCTCTATAGGAAATAATCCAAACCGTGGAGAGAGCCATAGTGCAGAACTGTTCCTCACGGCGTTATTCACAGAGGAGAGCACTGGCGGCAGTGGAAACGCCCAGTTGCGAGTGAGACATGTGCGTTTGCGATGGGACGCTGTCCGGCCAGTGAAGACGTGGGCCAGTGTGAAACTGGTGGTTACGGCCCGGGATGGGAAAAATCAGGAAAAATGGAAAAAATATGTATGCTGTGGGAGTTCCCTTCATGGCTTAGCGGTTAACAAAGCCGACTAGGATCCATGAGGATGCAGGTTCAATCCCCTGGCCTCGGTCAGTGGGTCAAGGATCCGGCGTTGCCGTGAGCGGGCTGTATGTCACAGACGTGGCTCAGATCCCACGTTGCTGAGGCTGTGGCGCAGGCCGGCAGCTGCAGCTCCAATTCGACCCCTAGGCTGGGAACTTCTATATGCCGCAGGTGCAGCCCTAAAAAGCAAAAAAACAAAACAAAACAAAACAAAACAAAAAGGCAAGTTGTGTTTATTATCATAACCTAAGCTTCAGACGGGAATCTGGTACTATGAGAGCAGTCGTTCGGGAAGGGTGACGCGGCTGTCAGAAACGTGTGTTGTCTTTTTTCTAACAAGTGTCTTCCAGTCTTTCTAAAAAGGTGTTATATTCCTTTTCTAATAATTGTACAAAATCTGAAAGAGTCCCGATAGGTGAGCGCCTTTCCAAACTCTCTGCCCAGGGCTGGATTCTGGACGGCATTCCGGAAACGCGGGAGCAGGCTCTGATGCTCCAGACCCTCGGCATCGTCCCCAGACACGTCAGTGAGTGCCCTCCCCCCCCGCCTGCCCCGCCCTGGGCCCTCCCTGCAGACCCCACGCGTGAGCGCCCCCTCCACCGCTGGCTCCCCAGTGCCCACCCTCAGCCCGGGCCCCGTCCCAGTGTGGGGTTGGAGGGGCCTGTGATCCAGCTGGGAGGGAGAAGAGCACATGGAATTTTCCACCAGCCTAATGCATTTGGGGCTTATTCTTAGAGAAATGGGGTTTGACTTTGACCCCGGTGACTCCTTGTGCCTGGAATCCTACATCTAGAAGCTTTAGGAAATAATCCCAAACGTGGCATAAGTGATCCAAACAGAGATGTGGGTGGTGAAGCTGGTTATGACAACGAGGGCTGTCCACAGGCGACATGCTGAGCGTGGGCTTCCTCTGTGCTAGAGCGTGTGTTTGTGTTCTGGTGCCGAGAAGCCCTCTCAAGCCTGTTGGGGATGTGGGGTGGTGGCTGCTTAATGCCGTCTGCACACCCAAAGACCCGCTGCCCACCACGCTGGTCTTGCTGCTTCCCGTTTCTCTCCAGTCGTGCTCAGTGCTCCGGACACGGTCCTGATCGAGAGAAACTTGGGGAAGAGAGTGGACCCCCTGACTGGAGGTACGGCCATCCCCACCCCCGCCTGCCGTCTCTGAGCCTCAGCGCTCTCGTGTGGACTTGGGAGTGATCGCTGCGAGGGTGAGATGGGAGCCTGCAGGTGGGTGCCTGGCGGGAAGTGCTGCCCGGCCAGTCACAGCCGCCCTCCCGCCGGCCAAGCCCAGGCCGGTGGGGGGGGTGGTGAGCGAGCGCCGGGCCCGCAGGCTCCATGCGCCTGCCTCTCCCCCGCAGAGATTTATCACACCACCTTCGACTGGCCCCCCGAGCCTGAAATCCAGAAGCGCCTGATGGTGCCCGCGGACATCTCGGAAGGGGAGACGGCGCGGAAGTTGCTGGAATACCACAGGAACATCATCAGGATCGTCCCCTCGTACCCCAAAATCCTGAAGGTCATCACTGCCGACCAGCCGTGCGTGGACGTCTTCTACCAGGGTAAACGCAGACGGGCCCTCACCCTGCCTGCCCCCCGTCACCTAATCGGGCAGCGATGCCCGTGTCCGGTGTCCAGCTGTGCCTGGTACCCTGGGAGTCAAGTCACGGATGGCCCAGGGTCCCTGTGCAGAAACCAGTGTGGGATCCCTGAGAGCACCCCACTCGGAGACTTGGGGCTGATATTTTACACTGCAGCTGGTTGGAGGATTTGGCTGAGAGGGGAAGGGGGGGACAGGCGAGGGACGGCGTGGGGGGACATGGAGCCAGAAGTCATGCCCTGAGGGTGAGGGAGGAGGGAGAGAAAATTATAAAAGTTAATAAAAGAACATACAAACCAAACCCACCACCACCATAAAACCAAAAGCAAAAAACCAGCAACACCATTCACATGTCCTGGGCCCAATAGCCCATGTTCACAGCGACCTCCCAGAAAGGGGCTGCAGCAGGTTGAGGGGGCGCGGGTGTGACTTCGGAGCCAGGCGACCTGGCTGCACAAATCTCAGCTGTGCAGTCTTCGGCAGCTCGCTTAACCCCTCTGAGCCTCAGTGTTGCTGTCCCTAAAATGGGAGCAAAACCCCTTCCTTGCCCGCGGTCCTGGGTGAGGTCCCGCGGAGCAGGTGTCCGAAGCCGTGAGCCCAGTAGCTGCTGCAGAGGAGCGGCTCCACAGACAGCAGACGTTCCTGTCGCGACCCAACGTCCGGCCCCCAAAGCCAAGGAGAGTTAGGATAATTCTACCCCAAAGCAGCTAAACGATCCTGTTCTAGAGGCCTTGCTGAGCCTCCTGCGTCTCCATACCCGGAATCCTCTCCTCTGCGATGCTGGGCGCCTGATAGAATCAAAAACCAGCGCACGGATTTTAAGACTCTTGACAGTTTCCAGGGCCTTTTGTTTGCCTGTCCTCATAAATCCCTTCAGGAGAACTTTAGCTTTGGTGGGGGGAGCTTCTGAGCCCCTGGACCTGCCCTCCCACGGGCCCCCGCCTGCCTGCAGACTTGCTGGTGATCGGCGTGGCTTTACCGAGAGCCGGCGACGGGCAGCCTCCGTCCCCAAAGCGGTCAGTGGCCGATGGGGGATGTCTGGAAAGTGATGCTATGAAGAAGCGCCAGGCTTCGGATGCCTTATAAATTTCCAGTGATTTTTGCATCTCGGAAGGGTCTTTAGTAGCAAACACTGCACTCTGCAGATAAACAACCACAACATTTATCTTATGCCATGATTCTGAATTTACACATTAATTACTTCCAAATTACTTAATTAAATTTAAAAGTTCATATGATCGTTCATAAAGAATTCATGCCTGGAATTGTAAATAAAAATGTGAGTGTCTGAATATTAATTATTATTAATTAATAATGCAGGGAGATAAATTGAAAATCGGAATGCAAAATTCCTTCTGTGTGGTTTTTTTTTAATCTCTCTGCAGTGCATCCAGCAACCACATATTTTTAAAAAGAATAATTAGATGTTGAGACCGTCTGGGGGATCATTACTTCTAATTAACTTAGTTATTTACTGTAAATTAAGCATCGTTTGTAAGCAGGCCGCTTTGCCTGTAGTACTTGAGCTCTTCACATGGGCTGCATCCTGGAAGGTCTGGGGATAGAGACAGCCTTGCTCGAATCTCTTCCTCAGGGTTTGTCTCACTGGTGAGAAGTGTTACCTGTGGCAGTGGGTCTGGGGGAGTTGCTCCAGCCCTGCCAACGCTCCGCAAAACGGGGACAAGAAAAACACATCCCTTGTGAGACTGTGGACGGATCGGATCAGAGAGAGTTTAGCTTAGCAGGGGAGTGCATGCTCGCCAGGGTGATGCTGGTTATTGCGCAGCCTCGAAGACAGGTAACTTACCTGTCCCTTTAGTTCGAAAAAGAGGGAAATCGGGAATTCCCTTGTGGTCTAGTGGATAGGACTCGGTGCTCTCACTGCTGCAGCCCAGGTTCAGGGAACTGAGATCCCACGTCAAGCTTTGCCTTGGCCAAAAAAAGAAGGAAAAAAAGTTAGTACTTAAAATCTGGTGATAGGAAAAAATAAAATCTAAACATAAAAATAAAAAGAGGAGAATCATGGTGTCTTTAATGACCCTTCCAGTGGAAAAATCCTGCAAAGACTTGAGAGGTCAGATTTTGCCCGGTGACCGTATCCCAGGGGTTCTCAGTTTTGCCCCCTGCCCCCTGGGGACACTTGGCAATGTCTAGAGGCCTTTGTGGGTGTCACTAGGGAGCGTGCTACTGGTGCCTGGTGGCTGGAGGCCCCAGGGGGAGGTGCTCTAGATGTCCAGAGGGCGAGGTTGGCAAACGCCACCCACTTGTCACAGGTTTCAGGGTGACGGGGTTCCTGAAGACAGCGTGTTGGCACCGCCCCTCGCCCAGGACAGAAGCCATCGGAGGCCAGGAAGGTGTCCCTCCCACTGCTGACCTTGGGCCCGATGGTCTGGGTCCCTGGCCGGAGGTGGGCTGGGGAGGGAGACCCTGTTTTGGTGCGACGGGGGCCGAGAAGTGGCCTCTGCAGGCGGGCAGGTCCCCTCGCCCAAGTGCGAGTGGCTGTCCTTTAACGGCCTCCTCCGCCTGCTCTCAGGCCCCTGCTCCCCCTCCACTCTCGGTGGGAGGTGACCTGGTTTGATGCGCAGGAGCTTTTGGCATCCAGCACCCCCACAGTGCAGGCTCCTCACCCGGTCTCCCCACCTCTTTGTTCATCAAATGCGGGGGGCACCAGGGGCCAGGGCCGCGCGGCTGCATCTGCCAGCTCCCGGGACCTATTTGATCCCTGCCTCTTTGGAGACCCCGCAACAAAGTTGGCGTCACCGGAGCGAGGCTGCAAATTATTCTCCACCAATTCCCGAGTCCTTTAGAAGTCCCCGCGTGCCAGGCCCCCGCGTGGCCTGACGCGGTTATCAAAGCCCGCAGCCGACTCCAGGAGCTAAGCCTGGTCCTGGGGCTTCAGGCTGAGGCTCAGCCGGAGTCCATTTGGAATCATCCCAACCCAGTGTTTAGGGTGTGTCCTGTGTCCCGAGGCTGGTCCCTGGACCAGGAGGGGCGGGGGACATGGGCCGTCCAGCTGTCTTAGAGGAATTCCAGGGCAGGGCTCCGCTCAGAGGGTCACTTCTGCATCTCACGGCCCCTCCCGCCTCAGTGCCAGGCCTGCAGGGCAGCTCCTTCCCCCGCAGCGTCACCCGGGGGGAGCTGTAAAAGAGAGAAGTAATTAATGCCATTGAAAGAGCCCAAGCAGGGGTGTTGTGAGCTCGCGCCGCCCTTTCTTAGGAGCCTGGTTTATTACCCTCACGTCTTTTCTCTCCAGCTCTGACCTATGTCCAAACCGTCCGTCGCTCTGATGCCCCGTTCACCCCGAGGGTGCTGCTCTTCGGGCCCGTGGGCAGCGGGAAGAGTCTGCAGGCCGCGCTCCTGGCCCAGAAATACGGCCTCGTCAACGGTGAGTGCCCGGCGGCCGCCCCGCTTCTGGATCCTTCCCCTGCCCGCTGCCCTTCCGGGAGCGGTGGGAAGGTCGGCGCCACTTCTCTTTCCTGCTGTCTGCTCTAAACGGGTTTCGGCTGATCCGTCTGTGCAGGGGTGAGGTTTTTCCCTCCCAAATAATATTGCCATAAAAGCATTAACCCGTGAAAACATGTCTGCAGCCCAAAGGGCTGGAACGTTTTCTGGTTTTCCGGTCGTCATTTTTTATGGCCTTGGGAGCAGCGTTCTTTCTGTGCTCCGCTCCAGGGCCTTTCCTCCTGGCCCTGCAGGCTCCCTCCAAGTCACAGGGTTTTTCCCTTTTTTTTGCATAATGTGGATCTGCTGTTTATTTATTTCCTCTGGTCTCTTTTGGTTTTTCCTCCAACCGGGTCAGCGCGTTTATAGGCAAACAATTTCTGAACCAGAGACAGACTTCTCGCTCAGCACAGTTTCAATAAATATTTTACCAGGAAGAGAGAAAATATTGAAATCAGTTCTCCAGGTCTTTGCTGGGGTGGTCCCAGGCGGTCTTGGATGCCGGTCTGGTTTTGGGGGGCTGCAGGCCGCAGAGGAGGCCGTGGCAGCCGCACAGAGCTGGGCGGAGGTAGCAGCACTGACCCCCCCCACTTCAAATCCTCCAGAAGCCCAAGTAACCTCCACTTCCTTGACTAAGGAAACATGAAACCTGTACCCCCAAATTTAGAAATATGCATAATATACCCCTGAATTATACGTACACAGCACACAAATGTACATGTATTCTAACACACACAAATATATATCGTCCCAGAAAGATCGAGTTTTAAATAAAAATGCTTTTCAATTAGATCGCCGACTTAAAATTCCAGAGCCACTGAGATCTCTAGCCAAGAGTCAGTAATGAAAACCATACCCATAAATTGAAAGTAGGGGACTGAGCCTGATTCTGATTAGTTTGGAAAAAAAGCAGCAGTTGTATTAGTGTTTAGTAAATACACTGAATAGTGGTATTCTGATTTGATTAATACGGAAAAATAGTCTGGACACCTGAGGATAAAAAATGCTTTTGCTTGTATCAATGTGTGTGTGTGTGTGTTTTTTTTTTAATGGAACTTTTCAGATAATTCCTTCTCCTGAGTTTACCCACCCCTTTTTTTATGGTCTTTTTAGGGCCGCACCCTCGGCATGTGGAGGTTCCCAGGCTAGGAGCTGAATCAGAGCTACAGCTGCCGGCCTACACCACAGCCACAGCAACACCAGATCCGAGCCACCTCTGAGACCTACACCACAGCTCACAGCAACGCCGGGTCCCCGACCCACTGAGGGAGGCCAGGGATCCAATCTGTGTCCTCATGGATGCTAGTCAGATTCATTTCCACTGAGCCACGACGGGAACTCTCCTCCCCCTTTTTTTTTTTTTTTTCTTTTTGGACTGCACCTGTGGCAAGTTCCGGAACCCACGCCCCTGCAGCAACCCAGGCTGCTGCAGTGACAATCCAGATCCTTAACCTACTGCACTCCTTTTACCTCTTAGGAGTTTGTAAAACTAAATTTCCAGCGCTGGTTAAAGATGAGCAGCAGTCTGCTTGTGGCCACACCCACATGTTTATCTAAGTGCCTGCACTTACTGTTAGGAAGGGTTATAGTGAGAAGGGCCTTAATAGCAGAGCGAGGGGCTCACAGACACAGCAGCAGTACCTTAATATTGAGTGCACAGCTCAGCTGAAGTCATTGTTGCTATGTCAGATTTGTTTATGCAGACACTTTCATTCAAGAAAAGAATTTTTTGGAGTTCCTGTCATGGCTCAGCAGAAGTGAATCTGACTAGTATCCACGAGGACGAGGGTTCAAACCCTGCCCTTGCTCCGTGGGTTAAGGATCCTGCGTTGCCGTGAGCTGTGGTGTAGGTTGCAGACGCGACTTGGATCTGGTGTTGCTGTGGCTGCGGTGTAGGCCTGCGGCTACAGCTCTGATTCGACTCCTAGCCCAGGAACCTGCATATGCCACAGGTTCGGCCCTAAAAAGACAAAAAGAAAGTATTTATTTATTTATTTTGTCTTTTTGCCTTTTTATCTGGAGCCGCACCCGCAGCACATGGAGGTTCCCAGGCTAGGGGTCTAACAGGAGCTGTAGCCGCCGGCCTTCACCACAGCCACAGCAACGTGGGATCCGAGCCGCGTCTGCAACCTACACCACAGCTCACAGCAATGCCGGATCGTTAACCCACTGAGCAAGGCCAGGGATCGAACCCGCAACCTCATGGTTCTTAGTCGGATTCGTTAACCACTGAGCCACGAAGGGAACTCCAAAAGAAAGTATTTTTTAATTTAACTTGTTTTCTGCACACCAGTCACAAAGAAATGAAATGACCCACATAGATTTTTCCCAAAGGGAAAATAAAAAGCTCATCATGGGTTTCGCTTTGAAGCAGAAGAGCCCTTTGGGGGCTCTGTTCAATAACTGAGGATTTGGAGACTGACTCAGAGTTCACATTTCTCAAAGGTGTTCTCGAGAAACGTAAGGCATCGTGAGGTTTCAGTGAACCTCTTTAGCGGACCCGTGGTCAGCAGAGGCAGGCAGCCAGCTATCCGTGCTGGTCTCTGCCGAGGCCCTTCTGCCCCCAAAGCCCCGGGAACTGCCTACCCAGGCCCCCGCAGCCCTCCCCTCCAGCCGGCCCCTGCCTGGGCTCTCACCTCCACAGCTAGGAACCTCTCGGTCACGGTCATGGGGCCACATCTCCAGACAGCCCAGCGTTCCCTCCAGCAGGGTTCGTTGCAAGACTCCCGTTATAACTGGTGAGAATATAAACAGGCACAGCCTTTTGAAACATAAAGGCCACTACTGATTAACATGCTCACTGGGCAGATCCTTTGGTCCGGGGATTTCACGCCTCGGATTTTATTTTGCTGAAACACCGATCCGGATCCTCGCCAAGAAATGTGAAGGACGCATACCGAAAAATAAAGAGTCCCAGACTCTGTGCGTGAGAGGGTTAGTGCCGGATACTTTGGGTGGCTATTAAAGACAAACCAGTGGGGGTTCCCATTGTGGCTCAGTGGTTAACAAATCCAACTAGTATCCGTGAGGACACGGGTTCAATCCCTGGCCTTGCTCAGAAGGTTAAGGATCTGGCATTGCCGTGAGCTATGGTGTAGGTCACAGACGTGGCTCAGATTGCGAGTCGCTGTGACTGTGGCGTAGGCCAGCGGCTGCAGCTCTGATTCAACCCTTAGCCTGGGAACCAAAACAAACAAACAAAAGAAACCTGTAAAGTGGCCTGATGTCCATGATGGGTTATGACCTGAGGGCGGGGTGAAAGGCAAGTCACTGGACCGTGTTCAGGGAATGATCTCATTTCTCCTCCAAAAGTATGTTTTCTGTGCTCAGAAAAAGTCTGAAGGAACACCCATAGACCTATCTCTGTCGAATGGCATTTTATACAAACATCCTGATTTTTTTTTCTTCTGCATTGAGCATGAATTTTCTCACCAGAAACAACCATGAAGAATTTCACTAAAATACTATGACTATTACTCATCGAGTGCCTGCCCTATGCAGTGCCCCTTATTGGGTACCCAGATGGGGAAAGTGTGGAAAAAATAGGAGAAGGATTTTGGGATGGAGGAAGGCCCTGCTGGGCTGAGGAGGGAGGTGAGGCGAGGCGGGGCCAACCCCAGCATGGTCCCGGGTCTTGTGTGTATAAAGCCTTAGTGCTGTGAGCCGCTGGGAAGAACTCTGTTACTGTACTGTCTTCATCAGATCCTGCAGGGTAAGTGGTTTTAACGGGGTTAGAGCATTCTTTCCTAGGATAAACCCTTGGTGTTACACAGTTTTCTCTATCAACTTCTTCGCCTGCATCTCACAAAATTTGAATATGTTGTATTTTATCATTCAGTTCAAAATATTTTCTAATATCCTTTGTGGGTTGTTTTTTTTTTTTTTTTGACCCATGTATTATTCAGAAGCGTATTGCTTAATTTCCAAATACTTGGGAATTTTCCAGATTTTGGGGGGTTTAATTTTATGGGGGGGCTGTCAAAGAACATACCCTATATGATTTCCATTCTTTGAAATTTATTGGCATTTTTATGGCCCAGCACATGCTCTCTATGCGTGAGTTCCATGTGCACAGGCAAACTATGCATTTTGTTATCGCTGTCAGCTACAGTGCGCTTAGAAGGTGCATTAGGATAAAATGTTTGATAGCCTGGCTCATTTCTTCTATGTCCTTAATGATTTCTGCCTACTTCTTAGTTCAGTGACAGAGACATGCGTCGAAGTCTCCAGCTGTGTGGATTGGTTCATTTCTCTGCCGGTCTTGGCTTCGTGTAACCTGAAGCTGTGTTATTAAGTGCATCGACACTTAAGGGTTGGTGTCTCTTCCTGCTGAAGCTGTCCCTTCATCGTTAGGAAATGCACCTCCACCGTCCGGTAGTACTCGTTTCCTTGAAACCAACTTCGTCTGATGAGAAAATCCGCTACCCTCTTTCTTTTCAACCATCTGTGTCGTGTATTCGAAATGTGTACCTCGTAGACAACATGTAATTGCTTTAACAAAAATTGTTTGTCTTGCTTTACATTTTCTGCCTTTTAACTGAAGTGTTTAGTCCATTTCCATTTAAAGTAACTTTTTATATGGTTGGTTTCAAGTCTACCACCCTGTTTTTTTGTCTTGTGTTTGTGTTATCTGTTCTTTGTCCGCCTTTTCCTGACAACTTTTAGATTGGTCACGTATTTTTTTTTTTTTTTTGTCTTTTTAGGGCCGCACCTGTGGCATATGGAGGTTCCCAGGCTAGGGGTCCAATCGGAGCTGTAGCCGCCGGCCTTCGCCACAGCCACAGCAACGCGGGATCCGAGCTGCACCTGCTACCTACACCACCACTCACGGCAATGCCAGATCCTTAACCCACTGAACGAGGCCAGGGATCGAACCTGCATCGTCATGGATGCTAGTTGGGCTCTTTAACCACTGAGCCATGACGGGAACTCCTGGGCACATATTTTTTGTAATCCATCGCATTTCCTCTGTTGCCTTGTTGGCTATATATGTTTGTTTTATTTTATTTTATTTTATTTTGTTTTATTTTTATTTTATTTTATGATTGCTCTAGGGGTTAAGTATTATCCTTTACTCGTCACAGTCCATCTGGAATTAATCCCGTACCTCCTCACGTCTCACACAAGAAGCCTGCGGCACATATTTCCCTTTGCCTTGTCTGCTCCTTTGTGCTACTGTTGTCATGTATTTTACTCCTGCGCATGTTATAAGCCCTACACAAGACTGTAATTATTTTTGCTTTAAACAGTCATTTTTTCTGAAGTCAAGAAATGGGGGGAAAGAGCTTTTATTATGTATCAACACTTTTCACTCCTTTGTTTAGATCTGCGTTTCCATCCGATATCCTTTTCTTTCAGCCTAAAGAACTTCCTTTAACATCCCCTGTAGTGCAAGTCTGCTGGTGAAACTCGGCTCTCATCTGTCTGAAAATGTCTTTATTTCACCTTCATTTTTGAAGGATGTTTTTGCTGCATATAGAAATCTATGTTGACAGTTTTTTCCCCTCTTAGCACTTTAAAGATGTCATCCTGTGGTATTATGACTTGTATTGCTTCTGATGAAAACTCAGAGATTATTTTTGTCTTTGTTCCCCTATATATAAAGCATCTTGCCTACCCCGGCTGCTTTTTATATGTCCTCTTTCTCTTTAGTTTTTAGAAATTGAACTATGATATACCAAGATGCGGTTTAATTTGTGTTTATTTTGCTTGAGTATCAGAGAATCTTGGATCTGTAGCTTGGTATTTTTTTTTTTATCAAATTTTGAAATTCTCCTCCCATTACTTTCTCAAATACCTCCCCCCCCGTCTCCCCCTCCCTCCTCTCTCCCCTTTTCCAGAACTCCAGTTACGGGCATGTTAAGCTGTTTGCCATCATCCTCCAAGTCCCTGAGACTTTGTTCTTTTTTTTCCAGTTCCCTCCCCACCTTTTCTTTGCTTCAGTTCAGATACTTTTCATTGCCTGTTTTCATGTCTTCAGATTCACTGACTGCGGCCGATCCAATAATGGTTTTCATTTAGGACACTGTATTTTCCAGTTCTAAAAAATTCCATCTGTTCATGTTTGTAGTTTCCACTTCTCTGCTGAGATTCCCTGTCTTTTCTTTCATTCATTTTAATTATCTTTTAAAGTTTAAGTGTATTCATAATAGCTGTTTTATCATCCTTTTTTTTTGTTTGTTTGTTTTTTTAGGGCTGCACCCACGGCATATGGAGATTCCCAAGCTAGGGGTCGAATGAGAGCTACAGCTGCCAGCCTACACCACAGCCACAGCAACGTGGGATCCCAGCTGTGTCTGCGACCTACACCACAGCTCACAGCAACACCAGATCCCCAGCCCACTGTGCGAGGCCAGGGATCGAACTCACAACTTGACGGTTCCTAGTCGGATTTGTTTCTGCTATGCCACAATGGGAACTACGCCTGTTTTATTGTCCTTTTACTTATTTATTTATTTATTTATTTGGCCTTTGTCGTTTTAGCGCCGCACCCGCAGCATGTAGAGATTCCCAGGCTAGGGGTCTAATTGGAGCTGTTGCTGCCAGTCTACGCCACAGCCACAGCAATACCAGATCCGAGCCGCGTCTGCAACCTACACCACAGCTCACGGCAACGCCGGATCCTTAACCCACTGAGCAAGGCCAGGGATCGAACCTGCAAGCTCATGGTTCCTAGTCGGATTCATTTCTGCTGAGCCACGACGGGAACTCCTGTTTTATCGTTCTAACGTGCAGATTCTGACATCTGTGTGAGCTCTGATTCTAGAGCTGTTTTCTCGCTCTGTAGGGCTCACATTTTCCTGATGCTTTTTGTTTGTTTTTGCATCTCAAGTAGGTTTCGTGCTGCACGCTGGACATTGCAGTTCTCACGTTCTTGAGAGTCTAGGTCGCGTGGACCTGCTTTGAGAACATTGTGTGGAAAAGAGCTGAGTTCCAACAGACAGTTCCTTTGCCGGGAGGGTCGACCTGACCCCCTGAGGCTTCTTTTTGGTCGTTGTTATGGTGGGATTAGGCTGTGCCTCCTCCGGGGCTCTACGTCCCTACGCCTGAAACCCGGCCTTCCTGGAGTCCCTGCTGCACGTCTGGGCTGTTCAGCAGGAGCTCCTACTGTCACCTTCAGACGCCAGCACCTCCCCGCCCTGTGAGGGTCTCCGCTCAGCTTCCCAGGAGCTTTTCTCCTCCAGGCCTCAGGCAGATTCCTGAAGCCCCCCACCCCCGCCCCCACCACCACTCTGTCCCATCTTTTCCGAGTCTCTCTTGGGTTCCGCTTCTCCCCGGGTCGTGGTCTAGAAAGTGCCCCCGGGTGAGTGAGGGGCTCACTGTGTGTGTTTCACTTCTTGCAAGAATCCCAGCCCCGTGCTCTCCGTTGCCAGTGCCTAAAAAGAGCTGCTCCGGAGACCTGGTTCGGTTCAGTGGCTTCTCATGACGGAGGTTAATACGATACCTGCTCTTCCTTGCTGGCCGAGCTGGAAGCTGAGCATAGGTTTGCTGTCCCCCAGGCCTGGGTTGAGTCCCGGCTCTGCCGCTTACTGGCTGTGTGACCTGGAGCAGTGCACACCGCCTCTCTGCTGCTTGGTCTCCGTATCTGAAAGCAACAGCTGAGGAGTTCCTGTCGTGGCTCAGCAGAAACGAATTTGACTAGCATCCATGAGGATGTGGGTTCGATCCCTGGCCTCGCTCAGTGGGTCGGGGGATCTGGCAATGCCCGTGAGCTGTGGTGTAGGTTGCAGACGCAGCTCAGATCTCGCGTTGCTGTGGCTGTGGTGTAGCTCCAATTCAACCCCTAGCCTGGGAACCTCCTTATGCCACGGGTGTAGCCCTAAAAAGCAAAATAAAGTAAAAATAAAAAGCAACGGTTTAGCACAGTGCTCGGCATAGAGAACGACCTCAGCTGCCATCGGTCTTTATTATTATTACTTGTCTTTCCCTTAGCGAGTGAAGCTGCCCACTTGGATTTCATCACTGATGTCACACAGGGAAGTGAACAGAGAAATCACATTACAGAGGAGTACGTCTTTGGTGGTGGTCGTCGTCTTAAACATTCGCTTTATCCAGTTAATTTTAGGATTGTTTTCATTTTCTTTAACGTGGGATGTAAAGTCCTTAGCCTTAAAGTTCAGAAAAGCAAGATCAGGAGTTCCCGCTGTGGGTCAGTGGGTTAAGAATCTGACTGCAGCGGCTCAGGTCACTGCAGAGGTGCAGGTTCCATCCCCGGCCCGGCACGGTGGGTTAAGGATCTGGCATTGCCATGGCTCTGATGCGGGCTGCAGCTGTGGCCTGGATTCTTTCCCTGTCCTGGGAATTTCCATATGCCTTGCGTGCAGCCATGGAAGGAAGGAAGGCGGGAAGGAAGGAGGGAAGGGAGAAAAGCAATATTGTCACTGTGCCATATGCTTGAAACTAACACAATATTGTAAATCAACCATACTTTAATTTGAAAAAAGAGGAGTTCCCTCATGGGTCAGTGGAAACGAATCTGACTAGTATCCATGAGGTTGTAGGATCGATCCCTGGCCTCGCTCAGTGGGTTAAGTATCCGGCATTGCCGTGAGCTGTGGTAGGTCACAGATGTGGCTCAGATCCCACGTTGCTGTGGCTGTGGCAAAGGCCAGCAGCTACAGCTCCAATTCGACCCCTTGCCTGGGAACTTCCATGTGCTGCAGGTGCGGCCCTAAAAAGCAAAAAAAAAAAAAAAGGAAAGAAAGAAAGAACAAGAAAAAAGAAAAGCAAGATTATGCAGTTAACTCGTGGACTGTGGCTGGACGCTTCTGGCTTTGGCAGTTAAGGTTTTCACAGCTACAGTGAGGGCAGCTGCGTTCGTTCCTTCCGCACTCATTAGCAGACACCCGGTGCGCTGGCCCCGGCTGGGGTCTGGAGACATGGCGATGCTCGTGACAGGAAGGCACCTGAGAGTCCCTTTGTTAGGGAACCTGGTCTCTGTAGACCCATCATCCCACGGGGCTCTGGAAGCGATAGGCTTCCCGTGGCTCGTCCTGCAGGTCCGAGCGGTCCCCGCCCGCGTGCTCGTCCCCGACCCCCACCCAGGCTGCGTTCCGTAACTCCGGGTGTCACCGAGGCTGTGAGGGACCCTCCCTGTGGTGCCATCCCTTGTCACAGCGTCTCTGCACCGTCCATTTTTAATATGTTCTTTGCCAAATGCATTCTTTTTCATTCCACATCCTCCTCTTCGGCTTCCTTTTTATTTCCAATTCCTTTTTGATACTTACTTTCACTTGGACACTCAGAAAAAACCCTTTTATATTTTTTTCAGTGACCTTTTTTTTTCCCCAGCAGGCAGTACTGGGGCGTTCTTTTTTTGCTTTTTTTGTTTTTTTTCTCATTCTTCCTTCTATTTAAAATTTAACAGGTGTCTTTCTGCTCCTCTCTCCTCCAGTCTGCTGTGGGCAGCTGCTCAAAGAGGCCGTGGCGGACAAGTCCAAGTACGGCAAGATGATCCAGTCCTTTTTTGAAAAGGAGATAGCAGGTAGGCCCCACTTCTGGTAACTGCCAGAACCTGCCAGGCCCTGGAGAGAAACTGCTGTGTGAAGCTTGCTGGGCGCCTGGGGGCTCCGGCTGGGAAGATAACCAGGCAAAGGGGACTGGGCTTTCCTGTTGGCCCGGGCTCTGCGTCCCTTCCCTGCTTGGTCCCCTTGGCTTCCAGTGGGTCTCGAGTGAGGGGCTCTGTGGACGTGACCCTATCACTGCTGGTGTGGCACGTTTCCGTTTCTCAAGAATGCCTTGCTTTCCAAAACTGATCACCCTGGATTCCGAGACCCAGGAGAGGCCCCGGAGCTGCCCGCCCCCTTATTATTTGGTGTAGAAGAATTCTATGGGCACATATTCCAAGTTAACCAGCGGTCAGAAGTCGGAGGTCCTGACAGCTCTGCAGATACGAGGCTCGAACGGCCTTGAGTCAGGGAGGCTGGATCACATCTTCTTTCCAGACCCCTCTGTGATCCACACCCTGAAAGTAGTCCCTGGATCTGACCCCTGGGAAGAGCACCTGCTCCGGTCCCCGAGTCCGCAGGTGGGCCATGCAGGAGGGACCGAGCTGCCGAGGCACAGGCCGGCCCCTGTCCCGGCTCGTCCCCGAGGCAGTGCGTTTCCACACACCTCATCTTTCACTCTCGTGTCAGGGCTATAGCTCCTCTGTGCAGCCAGTACCAGCTGCTCATTACCAAGTCTGAACGGGTACTTATTGTGAAGAAAACCCACGCAGAAAGAAGCTGCCCTTACGAAGGACAACGGGGAGTTCCTGCTGGGCTGCAGTGGGTTAAGGGCCTGGCTGCCGCAGCCGTGGCATAGGTTGCAGCTGCAGCTCAGATTCGATCCCTGGCCTGGGAACTTCCATATGCCGTGGATGCGGCCAAAAAAAGAAAGGACGAGCCTGTGCACTGACAGGGCCGCCCTCCCGCTGGAATGCTCCTTGCCTCTCCTGCTGTTTTCTGGATCAAGTACGTGGATGAGGAACCTCCAAACAGGCTGCTGGCTCCTGACATCTGCTCACAGGGCCCCTGGGGTGGACCGCCTGGCCTGGCTCTCCCAAGACCCCCCTTAAGATGTTCTAGTCTCCGGGGTGAAGCTCAGGTGAGGCGAAGTGGCCTCCATCAGCACAGGGATCTTGGTAGGGAGTCGCGGTGGTCTCGGTGAGGGGCCCGTTCACTCCCGAGTCCCAGGGCTGGTGACTAGGACGAGGCACCAGCCGAGGCCCTGGGCGGGAGTACAAACTGGGAGAGCTTTGGTGCTTCCCTGCTTCAGACCCCAGTGCTGCCCCCACTGGCCACGTGGCCCCGGCTTCTCAGTGGTGAGATGGAGACAAAGCCTGGCTGCAGCGTTCCCGCGTGGACAGGCTGGGCTGCGCGCGCGGGGTGTGGGCAGCTGGCTGTAAGGGTGGGGGCAGCAGGCAGGGACGGAGGCTGACGCTGGCTCCAGCACACCTGCCCTGCTTCCCCCTTTTGGGGCAGGGGTGGTTATTAGCCCCTTAAAGAACGTTCGTTGCGTGAATGAGTGGTTTTTGGCAGGTTCATGTCACTTCAGTGTCCTGTTGCATGCCCTGGATGGTAATTTGTTTACTTCTCCATGAAACAACATTTCATGGTTCAGAAAGACAGTGACCAAGCGCATGAGGCAGTGCCGACGCCGGGTAAATCCTAGGCAAGTGCGTGCAGAAATTCTTTGTTTCTTCTTGCAATATTCCTATACTTTTGGGGTTTTTTTCCAAATTAAAAGGCTACTGAAAGCCCATATGCAGGTGCTTTTCAGACTGGCACCCCTTCAAAAATACCTCAGTACCTCCTCTCGTGCTGATGCAGGGGTGCAGACACCCTTGATTACTTGATGCTCGGGGGACGCACGAGCACCTGTGATTGTCCCATCAGCCTGAGGTGCCTCCTGCCACCGGGCATGGAAGGCTCGCGTCCTCCACGCCATCTCTGGGTATCGCCGGGTTATTCGTTTTCTGTTGCTGCTGAGACCAACTGCGTGGTTTCAAACAACACAGAATTATTATCTTGCGGTGCAGGAGGTCAGAAGCCCTGAGGGCTGCGCTCCTTCCTGGGGAAATTCTCTGGGAAGAACCCGTTTCCTGCCCTTTCCAGCTTCTGGGAGCCCCTCCTCCATCTTCACCGTCAGCAGCGCACCTGCCTTCCTGTCTCTCTCTGACTCTGACCCCCAAATATACCCGCGGAGTCTTCTCATTGGTGGTCAAGAGGCAGAGTTGTTTGGGTTTTTTTTTTTTCTTTTTGGTGTGTACAAAGGAGACAGTGTGTAATCCCCAGTATCCTACAAAGCGAGCCAGACGCCACCGGTAGCCTCAATCCTCAGTGCTTTGTGCTAAATTTTTTCCTCTCTGACCTCTGTTTACTTAGACCTCGTAGCTCTGTACCTTTGCACGTCCTGCAAAATGAAAGACACAACAACCAATATCACATCTTCCTAATGGAAGCAATAAATCCTGTCACTGCTCTAATCCTGAGCTCCCCGGGACAACAAAGAATCCATTTGCACTCATCCCCACTAACAGGCCTCGTTAGTGGCTGTGGAGCCACTGCGGAGAAAACCGAAGGGCTCGGCTGGCGGAGGCCACGCGCAGAGCCGCCCAGGCCCGGCCGATCTGCGTCACCGCCACGGAGGCAGGAAGAAAATTCAAATGACTCTCCACCGAAGTCAGTTTTGAAAGGAAGGCCAGACTGAACACGGAAGCTCTGCGTAGTTACCACAGCCCCGCTCACCTTCTGGAATCTTCTGGAATCCTCCGGCGCTGCTGGCCTCTGGGTCTCCGGCAGGGGATCCACCTCACCCCAGCCTGAGCTCTGAACCCCTTAGGAGACAGAGCCAGGGTCTGCGGGGGCGTCGGATGGGGGAGGTGGCCGGGCGCGGCGGGCACAGTTGGGCTTCCTGAGCGCCCCCCCCCCCAGTCCCGGCCTGGGGACAAGCCGGGTGGGAAGCAGAGGTGGCACCTCGCAATAAAGAGCCACCCGCCGGACTGGGCATGGGGAGACGGGCCCAGGCGTCCCCAGGAAGAGCCTGACTGAGCAGAGGTGAAAGTGGAGGGGAATCCGTCTACACGGAGGGCGAGGGCCCGCCAGCTGGCCGGTGGGAGCCAGAGGGACACGGCCGCTCCCATGAGTGACCCTCTCTGTGTGAGAGTGAGGCAGGGGCGGAGGGAGCTCATCCCCCAGCAGCGCCCTGGACCCCGTTGCCCTGAAAACCGGAGAGCTTGCACATCCGCCGTCACTTCCCACAGTTGGCAGAACTTCTGCGAGAGGAGCCGCGGCTGCTTCTCCCTGGGGGCCGTGGGGGCCACTCAGACCCCCTCCTCTGAGCCCTGGGTGGGCTTCAGATGTGTCTACTGGGGGCCAGCATTCCTGGGAACCCCTCCTGAGCTTTCTCAGAGAAATCCAGAAAGTTCCAGAAACCCTACAAGGTTCAGGGAGCTCAGCCAAAGGGGCAGAGATTCTTGTAAGGACACAAGAGTCCTCATTACCTGGGGCAGAGCCCTGGTAGCTCAGACTGGCAGTTGTCACGGCCAGAACATTCTATCCTGTAGCCCACCTAGTGCAGACCCCAGCCCTGCCCCGGTCGCACCCCAAAGCCCGGCAGCACCCTGTGGGGGCTGGGCCTCCTCCGCCGGGGACTCTGCGGGTGCACCTGGCTGCTGGGGTTCCTGCCCTCTCCCACTCGCCCCTGAGCTGCAAGCCCCAGGGATGGGCACCTTGCTTGTCGCCGTGCAGCCCGGCCACCCTCCACCACCAGCTGGAGAAGGATCCGGTGTCAGCTCTGTCCCCAGTGGAGCCAGTTTCTCGTATCCCCCGCGGGGCCTCGTGACCAGCGTCCCAGTCGTGACCTCTGCAGACTTAGTCCTGTTCTTGTCTGTCCTCGCAGCTGCTGTCAACACCTCCTCCTCTCAAATCATTGGAGAATTAATAACCGCGTGGCTTCCACATTGTTCCAGGCTGACGGGGCAGAGACCCCCAGGGCCCATCTTAGCTCGTCCTGAATCTCCCGGCCCTGTGGACAGGGGGTTGGGAGATGCTTATTCTCCGCACTGGGCTTTGAGGTATATGGATCTGACCCCTAAACTCATTCTGACCTGAGCTGTGGAGCAAATTTATTCCCCAGGGCTCCATGCCGCCGCCTCCCCCGGTAGTCACGGAGCGGCGCCTGTCATGCAGGCTTGGCCGCCCAGAAGCTCCCATCGTACAAAACAAGTGACACCGTTCTGGGCTTTTGAAGAAACAACTTCTCAGCTGCTCATAGAGCATCTGAACTCGGGTGGTCGGTGCTGGCGAGCGCCGCGGCCGTACGTGTGTGCGTGGATGTTCTTTTCTCCCCGAAATCAGGCACACGGGCGACTCGAGTTCAATTCTCTGCTAAAGTCATCAGTGGCTCACCGTGGCCACGACCTCCAAGTGATGTGCCCGGGGAGTTCCTGTTGTGGCTCGGTGGTAACGAGCCCAACTGGTATACAAGAGGACACAGGTTCCATCCCTGGCCTCGCTCAGTGGGTTAAAGATCCGGCGTTGCTGTGAGCTGTGGTGTAGGTCGCAGACACTTGCATTTCTGTGGCTGTGGTGTAGGCTGGCAGGTGGAACTTCCATATGCGTCGAGTTTGGCCCTAAAAAGACAAAAACAAAAAAGTGATTCTTCTCTGGACTTCATTCCTACCGGAGGGCCTCAGGGCAGGTGAGCCGTCCTGCTCCCAGGCCCGGAGCTTCCCCAGGACGGCAGCCCCTGCCTTTGCTCGTAGGGAGGTCTTCTTCCTCGGTTTTCACTCCTCATCGGCCCCGACTCACCCAGCAGAAGCAGGTCTGCACCACTTTATTTTTAAGCCCTTCTCCTGGGAATTTCAGCCATATGTTGCGGTGCTTGTTGGCAGTAGATATTACCTAATTCCAGATTGCTGGGCCTCATTAGCTGTACACTGCTGTCTCTTTGGTCCAGAAAGGTTGCCTTCTACCGGCCTTGGCAGTTGTTTTCGTTCCCGAACGTTGCTCGTGCTTTCTCTGGAGATGGGCTATGCGGGGAAGATGGTAAAACGGCCGGAGGCGCCTCTCGTCCTGGTTGGTTCAAGTCTTTGCACTAAGTGTGTGTGCGACGTCTGTGTGGCTCCTGGTGCTGTGTGCTAAACCTGCTGGAGTTGCCAGGTCGGGACCGCCAGCGAGGGCGTGTCCTGGGATGGGGGTTCCCAGGAGCAGAAGACCTGCGCGCTCCAGCACCGGCCGCAAGCCCCTCCCAGCTCACCTCGCCTCTGTGACCCGCGCTGCCCCGGCCGGCACCCCCTGCAGCCAGAGCGGCAATTCAGAGA
Organism: Catagonus wagneri; assembly: GCA_004024745.2. Classification (NCBI taxonomy): domain Eukaryota; kingdom Metazoa; phylum Chordata; class Mammalia; order Artiodactyla; family Tayassuidae; genus Catagonus; species Catagonus wagneri. Next base: position 457,597 of record PVHT021183634.1, read on the forward strand.
CGGCCCCCGTTCCTTGGCGCACACGCCAGACGTATACTTGCAGGTGAGGAGAATCTATTTAATTGGCATAGTAACTTTCCCATAAAAGCGCGAGTCCTGGTGTGTTGAAAAGACAACTCGGAAGGCAGATCGTTACGGCGTTACCCAGTGCCCCCTCCCGCACGCGGTGTGTCCTCAATATTTCTGTCTGGCGAAGGTCCCTCATGGCCTAATAGAACCTGAGAAGAGGCGAGAGATTTGCGGGCGATTCAAGCCTCTAATTTGCACCCTTTCCGGTAATGAGACCTCACCAATAGCCAGCGCCGCCATCAGAACACAAACAAGCCAAACCAGCCCCAAACTGGCATGATTACCAGCATTTTCGAGAGCCTTCTGCGAGTCCGCATCCCAGGAGGCCTGGATCAGAGCTCAGCCCAAGTGCTGCCTTTTTTTTTTTTTAAGGGGGAATTAATATTCTCATCACTAAATGCACACTAAAGATTCGACAATACACCAGCTTTTCTCTTTTGTTAAAAACTTGCAAAGAGTTGCTGAGTTGAAAGACAAAGTAAACCTTCCCATCTGAGGAGGTAAGCGGAGCGCTGTTTCTTGTTTTTAACGGTGCAGCCTCGGTGAGCTGCAAGCTGTCTTTTACCGCAGAGGGGAGACCCCGAGGGACCCCCGCCCGTTTCCAGCAAGTCTTTGCATGTGGTGTGTTTGTACCAGCTGAAGACGGCACAGGACTCTCTAAATAATTTACCAGCTGATTAATAGACTCACAGGGGTATAATTAGAAGAGGGCGAGGCGGCGGGTGCAGTAACCGGCGCAGCGCTTGGGGGAACAGCAGCCTTTATTTTTTTAAAGAAACTTTCTAGGGTGCTGGGCGTTTGAAGCTAAGTTGGGAAGAGCTCAGTGCCTCTTCTCTTTTGAAGTGGAAATAGGACAGTTTGAATCCGTCGAGTTTAATTTTTCACAAGCTTTAGGGGCCCCGCAGTGCAACTCCCTTTTTATTATTGAAAAAACTCTACGTTTTTCTTTCATTTTTCTACACACACACACACACACACACACGCGCGTGTGCGGTCTAAGCAATAAGAAACACATTAATTTGCTCTTTTATTCAATGTGTATTTTATTCACTTCACCTCCCCCGGCTGTGTCCCCATGCGACCCTTTGGCGCCCCCACCCAGAACCCCCACTGACCGGGTGCCCAGAGGTTGATTAATGGACAGCCCAGTAATTTATGCATTTTAAAGGAACCCTCACCTCAGCCTGACAATGCTTTTGAAGTAGCTCCTTTTTTCAAGTCAAACTTTTGACTTTTCCGCTGGGACCACTACAAAGATTTCCTTATGGAAACTAGGTGGGAGTCTTTGCGCCGAGACGCCCCCGCAGAGCAGCGGGTCGCCAGGTGGGGGTGCCTTCGGAGGGCTGGGGGTCTCTGAATGAGGACAGCTGTAGAAAGGGGGTCAGCGCCCTGTTTATCAACAGGTCTGCGCCCCCAGGGGGCTCAGCTCTCAGTTTTTCAAAACTAGATTCTATTGCAAAAGCACGCAGCGTCTCTCCACTTTGTTAAAATGATGCTGCTGGCGCGTCGTCCAAAGGTCTGCGGCCAAAAGCTTGCGGAGCTCGTCGTCCAGTGGGCAGAGCAGTGGGGGAACCAGGAGGTGAGGGGCTCTCAATTCACTCGTGTGTCTGTGCCATGAGACGTTTCTCCCCCAGAGAGAGGGGCTTGTCTAGTGTCGTGGAGTCACCAGCGGCAGGCTTGTCTAGTGTCGTGGTGTCACCAGAGACGGGGCAGCGCAGATGCTTCTGCCGCCCTGAGCGTTGGTGGGTGCTCCCTGTGTGTCAGGCGTCCTGATCACAAAATGAAAGGGGAGCCCCGAGGGGCCTGGAGTCCTTCTCGCTGACCAGAGCTTCTGGAAGCCTTTCCGTCCACGGCGGCCCTGGTGGCTTCCAGCCCACTCAGCTGTGAAATCGTCTGCGACAGGCCAGACCCCGAGGCCCCAGCTTCTCCTCCAGCCAGGCGGTGTCCCGGCTCCCGGGTCTGGGCAGCCCCCTCCTCCTCCCCACCCCCGAGGAGGTGGCAGCAGCTCGAAGCCCCTTCCCCGCCGGGATGCACTCAGGGAGTGTGGGCGGGGAGGGCTGGGGGCGCTGCCCTGGGCCACCTTCTGCGCCCCTGCCCCTCAGACGGTCACCACGTCCCTGAAACAGGGCAGGGACGTGAGACTCGCAGCGTTTGTCAGGTTTGTCAGCGCGGGGCTCCCCCGGGGGGAGTGCGGCACAGATGCCATCGCAGAGGAAGGAGCGCGGCCCACGCCCTTCAGCGCTGCCCTGAGTCCCTGCTCTGAGCCAGAGGGGCCGCGGAGGGGAGAAGGGCAGGGAAGGGAGCAGGTCCCTCTCTCCTCCTCAGCGCTCCATCTGCCCCACGTGACCTTGGCCGCTGGATCTCCGGTCTCAGCGCCCTCCCTCCCTTTGGCCGTGGCTGGGTGACTGGGAGGCAAGATGGTCCAGCACCACACACTGCCCGCCTCTGCCATCTGTCTTCTCTGCGGTCCCCGTCGCCACGCGGCGGCTAGTAATAGGAACTCGGCTAATGTTTGGGAACGAAGGCTTGAAGGTACGAGGAGCGAGCGTGCAGCGCCTGGCCTGGGCTGGCATGGAGCGGCATTACCAGGCAGGCCTGCCCCTGGCGTGGGGGCCTAACAGAAGCTTCTCTGTGCTGCCCACACTTCTCTATAGGCGACACCCCATTGGCCCCGAAGGAACAGGCGACAGCAGTCGCCAGCCGTCTGAAGGGCGTCTGGGGAGGTGGCCGGCAAGGGTCCCCCCTAGGCAGGCAGGGGAGCGGCTGCAGCTCTGAGCTGTGGAGCCACCACTGACTCCAGTTCAGCCGTGGCCCCTGCGCAGGCGCCTGGCCCTGGGCAAGCCGCCGGCCTCCCAGAGCCACGGCCTCCTCACCTGCCAGGTGAGCTGCTCACGGCATCCAGGCCGTGGTCTGTTAGGACTTGGAATGAAAACGCCTGTATGGCCTTTAGCGCAGGGCCTGGCCCTCAGCAGAGCCCTCGCTGGGTACTCAGGAGTATAAATAGTCACACAGTGTCCCTGTCGTTGCCGTGTGGACGTGCTGGTGGCAGGATGGTTGAGGATCACATGTGTTTCACATATGGGTTCTTTGATACCTTATTCTCTTGTTGTGACTGACGCCAGCTGTGGGCGCCCGGTCCCGGTGGTCACCAGGCACCGGCAGAAGCCCGGCTTGCTCTGCCTCCAGTGCTCCGGTGTTCTGTTGCCGCCGCCTCTCAAGGTCAAGGCCTAAAATGACGGCTGTTTCCTTCTGCTCCCGTCTTCGTGGGTCAGGGTTTCAGGCGGGGCTGGCGGGGGGGCCTGACCCCGCCCTGGCCTGGGCCTCACTTGGCACAGCTGGCCCACTGGTGCCTCTCAGTTCTGGTGCCCTCTCCCTGCTGCATCTGCTGGCATGAGATGCTTCGCTTCCAGGCCTGGTGCCCGGGGTGGGCGAGGTGCTTGATGCTGGGCAGGCCTCTCCCCCGAGCAGCCTCTGCGCGCGGCCAGCTTGGGCTTCCTCCCAGCAATGTGGCCTCGGGTCGGTCAGCCCCCTTGGGCAGTGGCCTGCTCCCCCTGCGCCCCTGCCCAAGCAAGCCTCGCAGGGAGGCCAAGGGTGGAGGATGGGGTCAGCTGTGCGCCTTCTTCTGACCCAGCCTCCGAAGTCCCAGAATGAGCTTCCACCTGATTCTGTTCCTCAAGCTGGTCAATTAGACCAACCTGGATTCCAGGGGGCGGGGTTAGAACCCACCTCTAATCACCACCCCAGGAAAGGCCTGAGCTGAGGTCCAGTTTTGATCAGGATTGGCTGCATCCTGTGACGGTGTGGGGCTGCGTGCAACGGCCTTGTAGGGGCTGGGGCTGGCCTGACCTCAGATGTGCCTCGGAGGAGTTTGCTGGGAGCTCAGAGACCTCGGAGGCCAGTTCTCTCTTTCTGGGGGCCACACCCGCAGTGCGTGCAAGTTCCCAGGCCAGAGATCAAACTCACAGTGTACAGCCACAGCAGTGAACTGAGCCATAGCAGTGACAATACCAAGTCCTCAACCACTGGGCCACCAGAGAATGCCCCAGTTCTCTCTTAAAGAGGAAGAAACCCCAGCTGGGAGGTCAGGTGACCCTGAGGGGAATGCAGAGTGGAGGGCAGGGCTCTGCCGGTGGGCAGAGGGCAGAGATGGAGCAGGTGGCCCTGGAGCCAGATGCCCTGGGTTTAATTCTGGGCTTTGTGGCCTGTTAGCGTGTGGCCCTGGGCGAGTCACTCTCTCTGTGCCTCAGTTTCCTAATCTCTAAAACGAGATTGTGGATGGAGTTCCCGCTGTGGCTAGTATCCATGAGGATGTGGGATCGATCCCTGGCCACACTCAGTGATTTAAGGATCCTGTGTTGCCACAAGCTGCGGTGTAGGTCAGCAGCTGCAGCTCTGATTTGACCCCTAGCCTGGGAACTTCCATGTGCTGCAGGTGCGGTTTAGAAATCAGTCAATTGATCAATAAAATAAAACAGGGTTGTTATAAAGAGTACATGATCAATACGTGTATTAGAACAGATACATGTTCAGAACAGAGCCCAGCCCATAGCAGGCGCCATAGCACAGGTGGTTATTAAATAAACACGCCATTGTGTCTTTCCCCAGAACACTGGGCCCGTGGCTGTGTCCTGGTTTCCCAGCAGCTGCGGACTTTCTCCTCACCGGTCACATGAGCAGCAGCCTTCTCACTGAAGTGCGGGGGAGATGGCTGGTTCTGAGCTTGACTTCATTAAGATGGAAGGAAAACCGTGTTCTTTAAACTCTTTGATCTGCAGTTAATGTTAATACACTGCACTTTACAACCATCCAGGCACATATAGACTGCTGACCTCTTCTGATTTTCCACCGAAAGATGTAAAAATGTGTTTTAAGATAAGAATGACGGGGGTTTCCTACTGGCTCAGTGTGTTAAGGACGTGGTATTGTCACTGCTATGGCTTGGGTTCAGTCTTCCGGCCCCAGAAACTTCTGCATGCTTCAGGCATGGCCAATAAAAAGATAAGAGTTGCTGATTATCAAATTGTTAGGCGTTCCGCTATGGCACAGTAGGCTGGGAATCCAACCTCAGTAGTCATTTCAGAGGCATGGGTTCGATCCCCAGGCTAGCACAGTGTGTATAAGGATCCAGCATTGCCGCAGCAGGAGTGTAGGTCACAGCTGTGGCTCGGACTCAGTCCCTGGCCTAGAAACTTCCATGTTCTGTGGGTGCGTCCAGAAACCCCCCCCAAAACCCTAATTATCGAATCCATAGACATGGTGTGTCTAAGTGAACATTTTTACTAAAAGTCTTATTTGCTAAGTGCAGCACTGTTTATTTAGAGAAGACTTTCATTTTTCATTTTTAAAAAATTTCGTTGGAGTATAGTTGGACTCACAGTGTTAGTTTCAGGTGTCCAGCGAAACGACTCAGTTCTACATGTACGTATATCCATTCTTTTTTTCCCGCGTAGGTTACTACAGAATGTGGAGTGGATTCCCCTGAGCTACTGTAGGTCCTTGAAGAACGTCTGTTATTAAGTGGTCATTTTGTGCTCATTCGCCGGCCAGGCCTTGGGGCTGCTGGGAGCTGCAGGCAGGTCAGCGGCGTGGGCGCCCATGTGTCTGCTTTTGGCTCCATGGACGAGGCACAGAGGGGAGCGATGACGGGAAGCAGTGGAGAGAGAGAGTGTAGGAACACACAGCACAGAACACCCTCCTAGGTCAGTGCCTCGGGCCTGATGTACTTTTCCTGGAAGAAGAGCCAGTATTAAAAAATTGTTATTTGCCGGCACCATCGTGTGCCAAACCGAAGTAAATGTTGCTGTTCAGCAGGCTTGTTAGGATGTCGTCTCCGGGACCTCAAGAAGGGTCGGAAGACACCACGCCGTCCTGCGTCTGGGAAACACCCGCCAGCCAAGACGGAGACAGGGGCTGCTCACTTGAGTTTGTCGCAAGTCACTGGGGCAAGTGACTTGAGTTATGAAGGAGGCAAACTTGCTCCCCACTGAAGAACTGCAGAGTGGGACAAATTCTCCTTTCTCCTTGTTCTCGGCCTGTGCGGCTTTTAGAAGTCTGTTTATCATTTTAAGTGCTCGCTTAGGGCGCAGGATCCATGACTGACCAGCAGGTGGCAGTAAATAACAAGCAAATAGCGTCGCTGACACCTGGCCCCGGGAGCCGCACTGCAGGCGCTGCAGGTCCTTCTGAGACACTCCTGATCTCTGGTTACAGCAGAGGGTTTGCAGGCCTCAGCTGCCCGGAATCAGCGTCACCCAGAGGGCGACCGTCTCCCAGAAAGTGCAGTGTTTAGTTTTCACTGGATGACAGTGGTAGTAAGCGTGGGCTCCAAGGAGCCCAACCCATGTCCTGAGCCAAGCCCCCTGCAATCTGGGGAAGAGGTATGGGGGCAGGGAGAGCCCCATTTCTTTCCAGCATCAGCGCACATGAGGTGGACACAAAAAGCAAAGCCCAAAGCAACCCTTGTTTCTCCTCCACGACGCTGCTCGTTCCAAGACTCTTCCACGGGGCTGGTACCGGAGGGCGTGGGGCTGGGAGCTGTCCTGAGCCGTGAGGATGCGGGAAGAAATGACCGTGCTGAGTCTCCTAGGAACCTGGCAGATGCCACATGTCCCCTTCACTGGACTTCAGATGGGGCTTCGAAGAGGGCAGGACGTTGCAGGGGCAGTTACAGGCTGTGTGTGTGTGTGGGCGTGCACGCGCGCTGTATTGTGTGTAGCGGGGTGGGAAGAGTGTGCATGTGGGTGTGTAGGTGTGAGGTGGGTGTGTAAAGTGTGTCCCGTCAGGGTGTGTAGAGGCGGTATAGGTTGAGTGCCTGAGTGTGTGCAGGTGGGTTACTGAGTGTGTTTGTGTGTGTGTGTCGCTGTGTGGTGAGGTGCCCGGGGTGATGGGCGGGTTAGGGGCTTATCCTGGATGCGTCAATCAAGCTCAGGTCTTTTTTACCTTTAAGCACCGGCTGAGGGAGCCATTTCCGTTCTCCGCTTTCCGTCGTAGCCTTGGGGTCGGGATGGGGGGAGGGCGGGGCCACTGGCCTCGGTGGCCTCAGCGCCCTGAGCCCCTCCTCCCCCTGCTGAGCCCAGGGCCAGGAGTGCTGGTGGGACTCAGCGGCTGGGACAGCAGGTGGCCGCGCGGTGCGGTGGGCAGGGGTCTGGGTGAGTGCCTTCTGCCCTGGGCCCGGTTTCCCGAGGCCCGTCTCTGCGGGCCCAGGCGCTCCCCCCGGCCTTCCCTAACACCCGCCGCCGGCTCTCTGGGCTGGACTTGACTGAGGATGTCGGATCTGCAGCCCGGGCAGGATGATCCTGTCCAGTTACTCGCAGTGGCCCGATTCACGGTGGCACCGTCTCCTGTCCCAACTGCGGGACTGACATGAGGAGGGAGCTTGACACGGGGCCCAGACCTTTGAACAAGAATGGCTCCCGTTCAGGACCAGGGCGGGGGGGCCAGGTGTCCTGGGTGGGGTCGATGGAAGACCCAGTGGGATCCCTGTGGGACCCGGGAGCCTCTCGCCCGTGACCATGGCTCTGCGCCAGCCCCTGAGCCAAGCGCGCCAGCCGGCAGGGAGTAAATGGGTTGAGCTTTTAATAACCTTGAGGTCAGTGTGAGGACTGCCGTCTTTTATGGAAGATTTTCAGGGGGAAAAAAGGAAAACCCGAACCTGAAGCCATGCGGTGTGGCCTTATGAAGTAATGGGATATTCATATTCTGCGCTTTGCTAAATTTAGGGTTGAACAGGACATTCCGGAGAGGTAGCCGCTGGCAGTAGCTCATACTCAGGGTAAGATGTTAGCTGTCAAGCCCAGAAATCAAGCCTGAGGCGCCCGACTCAGTGGAGAGAGACTTGAGACCAGACTGGGAGTCTGTCTGCGTGGAGGATGAAGCGTAATGGACAGTACGATCAAGGAGACCTGAGAACGCAGCGAGCCAGCGAGCCGGGTCTGTTCTGCAAAGGCTGCATATTTGCATATTTGCTGGTAAGACCACGTGGGCCTGGAAAAGCGAGTCTGTGCCAGCGGTGGGGGAGGCAGCAGCCCAGCAAAGGTGCAGAGCAGAAAACCTGGTACAGGAGACGCAGGGGCGGACTCACCCTTCACCCCTGGGCCTGCGCGCCGCTCCCCGGCCAGGCCACTGGCCCTGGAGGCTTTGTCTAGAGGGGCCTACCTTTGTTTTAGCCGCCAGCAGCGTTTCCCAGCCTCTGGGGCGGGGGCGTAGCCCAGCCTGGCCCAGCCTGGCAGCAGGGACCCCCAGCGTTGCTGGGTGGCAGGACCAGCAAGGCGCCCTGGCCTGGCGGCCCTCTCTTCCCGAAGCTCCAGGAGCTCCAGTGACCGATATTCAGCCTTGACTGAGACCTAGAGAGGTTAAGGGCCTGGTGTGAGGGTCTGAGCTGCTTCCCCAGGGCTGCCCAGGAAGGGCAAATACCTGCCGTGATGCCAGGCTCCTGAGCAGCGCCTCAGGGTCCAGGGCGGAGCTACAGAAGAGCAAGTGCTCAGTCCAGCACCTCGGCCCCGCCGAGAGCCCCTCTGGGGGTGTAGCCTCCCAGGGGGACTTCACCCTTTGTCCCTTTGCAAGGGCCTCTCACATGGTCACTTCAACCTCCCTTTGAAATCTTTCCTTTAGACAAAACCCCACTTTTTTGCGGGGGCGCTGAGGCATGCAGTGGCTTAATGTGCGATCTCAGTTCCCGCTCTAGGGTCGAACCCAGGCCGTAGTGGTGAAAGTGCCAAATCCTAACCACTAGGCCACCAGGGAACTCCTCCCAACCCACTTTTTTTCTTGTCTTTTTAGGGCCACACCTGCAGCGTATGGAGGTTCCCAGGCTAGGGGTCTAATTGGAGCTACAGCCGCCGGCCTTCACCACAGCCTCAGCAACTCTGGATCCAAACTGCATCTGTGACCTATGCCGAAGCTTATGGTGACGCTGGATCCTTAGCCCACTGATCAAGACCAGGGATCAAATCCGCATCAGCATGTATTCCAGTTGCTTTCTCAGCCTGCTGAGACACAATAGGAACTCTCAAACCCACTTTTTAAATGAAATCCTTTAAACATATATGAAAAGTAGGGAGAGGAGTTCTCTTGTGGCACAGTGGGTTAAGGAACCAGCGTTATCACTGCAGAGGCTTGGGTGGCTGCTGTGGCGTGAGATCGATCCCTGGTCCAGGAACTTCTGCATGCCACAGGTGCAGTTAAAAAAAAAAAAAAAGAGAGAGAGAGAGAATAGAATAATGAACCTGCGGGAACCCATCAGCAGTATAACGAACCCACCCGTGCTTGTGGTCACCTTGGTGCACCTAGAATCCACCTGCGAGACAGCCACCCCCAACAGGATTATTTTGAAACAAGTCCCAGATGTCAAGACACGTTCTCTCGACCGGATATTAAATCCACGGGTAGGTTGTGGTGTAGACGAAAGGGAGCCCTGCGTGATTTCCCCTCAGCTCCTGGCTCGGCGCTCGGGAGCACGGTCCTTGGGAGATGGTCCGCCACGTTCATCCGTCACCGGGCCCCCGTTCATTCAGAAAGCCTTCCTCGGTGCCCGGCGGGGGGTTCGGTGCCAGGTGCGGGGCGTGGCGATGGGCCCTACCTGACGGGCGTCCCTGCGTCCCCAGCGGGGCTGGGGGCGGAATGCAGGCGCTATGCAGGTGCCGCGTAATGTGCTGAGCGCCTCCCCGTGCTCCGCGGCTGTCACCGTGCCCTCCTCCGCAGCCTCAGCTCCCGCCTCCCGTGTCCTTGGGCCGTTCCAGCCAGGCTGTGTTGACTTGTGTGTTTCCCGCCACCCCAGGACCCTGGGCCCCGAGGGACCACCTCTCGCTCGGGGCGTCGGGGGCCCACGCCTCTCCCCGGGTGGGTGTATATGGCTGTTGACATAGACTTAAATTAGACTGTAGTGCACAAGCCGTTTCCATGCTTTTTTCCCACTTGATGTCCAGTCAGAGGCCCCTGGCCAAGCCAGCATGGACAGAAGTGATTTTTTTAAAGGTTCACAGCCGTGCCCTCCTCTGTTTAGGCTGTCTCCTCCTGATGGACACTCACGTTTGCTTCTGACTGTCACATATAAGCAGCACTGAAATGGACATCTTTATTTCATTCTTTTAGCTTTATTTATTTATTTTGGCTGCACCGTGCAGCGGCTTGAAGTGGGAGCTCACTTCCCAGGCCAGCGACTGAACCCGGGCCGCAGGGGTGCAAGGGCGGAGTCCTAACCACTAGGCCACCAGGGGCTCCGTGTGCGTGTCTTGCCACCTGTGCTGTTATAACTTACGTGTAAATTCTTAGAAACGTGATTTTTAGGCCAGAAGGCATGTACCTGTTAATTTTTGATGCCAGGCGGGAAATTCCTTCTAGAAATCTCTGCCAACTTAACAGGGAAAAAAACAAACAAAAACCCAAGCCAGAAAGTCTCTTTGTGTTTCTACATGGCCAGGTTTCCTGACCTTTAGTCAGACTCCCTGCCCCCACCCCGGGCTGAGCAGCTGGCATGGACGGGTCACCTAAGCCACCACCCTTCTGGGCCTTGGTGTCTCGGCTTTGAATTAGGGTGCTCAGAAGGATGACCTTCCAGGCCTTTCCCTCTCGGGGGCCCAGGCTCCGAGCCTGCCGAGCAGCCTGCTGTTGCCCCGAGAATCACAGCGGCTCAGATCTCCCTCCTGGAGCTCAGCTTGGTTTCCAAATAGGACCTGACTGTTGACAACAACCAGGAATTAGTGGCCCAGTACAGTCCTCACTGCCAGACCACCGAGGCCTTACTGGGCCCGGGTGTCACTGCTCAGCAAGCTGACTACCCAGTGGACCTCTTCCCCCAGGGCGAGGCCGTCTCGGGCCCTCCGCACGCTCCTGAAGCCAGAGTCAAGCTCACGTGCTGGACTTCACGTCTGTAACCGGAGGGTCCCCTATTCAGGCCACTGGCCTCATCATTGCCATCCCATGGAAGTCTGGGTGGATTTTTCTTTTTCTTTGTTTTTTGCCTTATCTAGGGCTGCACCCGCGGCATGTGGAGGTTCCCAGGCTAGGGGTCTGATCGGAGCTGTAGCCGCCGGCCTTCGCCACAGCCACAGCAACACGGATCCGAGCCGCCTCTGTGACCTACACCACAGCTCACGGCAATGCCGGATCCTTAACCCACTGAGCGAGGCCAGGGATCGAACCTGCAACCTCATGGTTCCTAGTCGGATTCGTTAACCACCGAGCCATGACGGGAACGCCAGGGTGGATTTTTAAAAGGAATTCTATTCACACATCCCTTCAAGAGACCTCGGGTGGATCTGGCAGCTCCCAGCGAGGCAGGCGTCGTGGAGGCAGACACTGCGGTTCAGGGAGTTCCCATGGCTCACAGCCGCCCGGAGGAAAGAACCCAGGGGAGCCAAGAGTTGAGTTTTCTGTGTTGTAGTCTAAGGAACTCTTGCAAACGCGGCAATATTACAAATCTTCCTGCAGCCCAGCCCTCACCCCCACCCACCGCCGCTTAGAGCCCGGCCCACTCCCCCTCCCAGTGAACAAATGAGAAGTTGAGTCTCAGAGCCGGGTGGGGCGGCAGGGGCACTGGGAGAAGGACGCACGGGGCCCTTTCTGCCCCGGCTGGCCTCTCCTAGGGCCACCTGGAAGCTTGAAGCGCCCCTCAAGGTGCTCAGGGCGCCCAAGGTTGTGTGGGCGCCATGCTTGTGGGGTCATTGAAAGACGGTTTCCTTTTAGAAGTTTGGAAAGCCGGAGCTGTTAGCGGGTGTGTAGTGCTCGGGTCCTCAGCGCCGGCTCTTTGCAGACCTCACAGGAGGTAAAATGCTGTCAGCCAGCCACAGGCTTGGGGCCTGGGGCTCCCGCTGGGGACTCCACTGGCTGACCCCATAGAATGAGCATTCCATGTGCAAATGTGGCAGTGCCCGCTATCCTGGGCATCCTGGCTCAGGATCCTGAGACCCCCTGCCACGTGTTCATTCAGTAAATGTGCCTCGAGGTAACACGTGATCATCCGGAGGTGGCCTGGGTGTGACCAGGTCCCCTTCCTCTCTGACGAGCTGCAGGGCCTCCCTGCCTCACAGCCCCCAGACCCCTGGCCCTTCCTCCATCCCTTCCGCGCGCGGGGTCGTTCCAGCCTGGGAGCCCCCGCTCCTGCAGCGCCCCCTCCCGGTACACCCCCCAGAGCTCCGTGAGGCTGGACTCACGTTCGGATCTCGGCCGGCTGGGGCCTCCTCAGAGACCATCCTGGGCCCAGTCACGCCGGTAGCGTCCCCCCACTTGGTGTGTTTTCTTCCTAGTATTTACGACTCTCTGAAATGGCTATTTATTTATCTGCGTACCGTCTGTCTCTTCTCTGGCTAGAATGTAAACTTAAGGAGGTCAGGACCCTTGGCTGCTGCTGCTTCCTTTTTTTCTTTTTTCTTTAATGGCCGTTCCGTGACATATAGAAGTTCCCAGGCCAGGGATCAAATCTGAGCCGCAGGTGCGGCAACGCCAGATCACTAACCTTCTGTGCCGGGCCGGGGACCAAACCCACGCCTCAGCAGGGACAGCACAGGATCCTTACACTGTGCCACAGCAGGAGCTTGGCCCTTGGCTTCTCGCTTGCTGTGTACGGCAGTGTCAAGCCCGGTGCCCAGACCCAGCACAGACGCTGCCTAACGCTCCACTGGATGAACCACTGGGAGAGACTTATTCGTGCACTAGCTTCTTATTTCAGCGAATATCTGCAAATAGCTAGGCGTAGATCTGGACCGGAACGCGCCTTAGCAGATCCGTAACCCGCATTGTCTTTCATCTGTATTTATTTCTCTTGACAGATAACATGAGTTTTCTGGATCAAAGGGAAGACCCATCATTTATTCACACAGTAGACCCCGGGCTGGCTCCCCACACCCGGCTGCCCCTCCACCCTCCCGGCCTCTGCCCTGAATATAAACAACTTCTGGGGGAGCTCCCTGGGGACTCGGGGTTATCACTGCTGTGGCTCAGGTTCTATCCGTGGCCCAGGTACTGCCGAGTGCCCTGGGTGGGGCCAAAAAAAACAAAACAAAAACTGGGGAGTAGGGGACAGTCAGTAAGTTTACAACCCCTGGAATATGAACAGAGGTTCCTAAATCTGTCCATCTTTAGCTGCCAAAGCTTGTTGGAAGTCAGCCACCTTTCATCCCAGGACCCAGTTCAGAGCACCGTGGCCGAGGGGGGACGCGCAGGGGTTCCTGAAGCACTGTTTCCTAACATACCTTTGCCCTGAACTGAAAAGTCAGCCACCGTCTCCACGCGTCCCCCACGTGGCTGGAACCGTGTGTCGTGCCGACCCTGTGGTGACAGAACCTGGCACTCTGGGAGAGGCTGGGTGGTCACCCAGTGGAGGTCGGCTGGCACCTAAGGGTGGGGTTGGGACCAGAGCCCGGATTCGTGGATGCCTCCACCCCCACTCGTCTCCTGAGCTCCCCGAAGTCGCTCGTCTTCTAAACTCCCCAAAGTCGAGTCAAATTGGTTTTAACATATTTGTTTAGTTGCGGTAGGTTTGAAAAGGGAGGCCTCCTGTTTATTCATTCCCCACCTGCTGGGTGCCAGGCACTGTGTCAGTCCTGGGACACCAGTCCTGCCATGGTCCTTCGTCCTCGCGAGGGGCAGCACAGCGAGGAATTAGCCGGAGTTAGTGACGGGGCTGGCAAATGAAAGCGAATCCTCTGGGTGTTGAGCCCTCCATGGAGGGGCCGGTCTTCTGCGGTCTTGCCCGGGGCAAGGGCAAGGCGTGGGGGGAGGGCTGTCCTGGACGGGGGGAGGGTAGCTGGGGGAGAGTCACCGCGAGGGAGGCAGGACGTGGACCCGGCAAGGCCCCGCTGTCCGTGGGGAGAGCACTGCTCTGTACACAGAGCACTGGGGAGCCACAGCAGGTTTCAGCGGGCAGGCCGGTCTGAGACAGCCCCGTCTTCCCGCCCTCCTGCGGCTTTCCCAGGGCCTGGGAGGGGAGGCTGATGAAAGATGCGAGGAGGAGGAAATGCAGACTGAGCGTGAGGTTCTTTGGCCCAGCCTGGGGGCCTTTGGGAAAGGTTCAGTCTGGGCATGAGGGCCACCTGGCTGACCCGGGGGGCTGGTAGGAGGGGAAGGCATCTTCTGAGAAGCCACCAACCGCCCGGTGACTGCGCTCCCGGAAACCGGCTCACCCTGGGCTCCACATTCATAGCAAACAATGATAATATTTACCAAGTATCTTTGGAAAAATGAGTGCAAAGTGCAGGAAATGCAGTGCAAATTGCTAGAACGCGCTACATTAGCAACATGGGACATTTAATGAGTCTGAGAAGAGAGGTGGAAATTTCAGGAAAATGTCAGTTGCGGTAATGTAAACAAGCTGCTTCTCGACATCCTTTCTCCCTAAGACTCGACTCCAGTCTCTAGTTATAATAAAGCTGGGAGTCTGGGGAGAGATTTGATTCTAAATTTCAAGGTGGGGAGCGCCGGGGCCAGGGGAGAAGAAGGGGTTGCTTGTGCTGCGGGAATTAGCAGAGCGCATGGGGGCACCCCCACGCCTCCCACGGGAGGGAGGGGCCTGGCGAGCTTCTGCGAAAAGCCTTGTGCTGCAAAAACTGCATCCTGGGGGCGGGGAGGGATGGCCACTTGTGACTGGAGGGCTGGAAACTACCCTGGCTGCAGGTGTCAAAGTCAGGGAAAGGTCAAGGTCACCCAGTGCCAAGGTCAGCCATGTTCCTCCTGTTGCTGGGACCAGAGGGTGCTGGGAAATGGCCACCTGCGGCCTCCCCACCTAAATCCATCTCTGCATCAGTTCAAACCACCGTCAGATTAAAGTTAGGAAGCCCGTGAGCCAAGGCTGGGGTTCCTCCCTCAGCTTCCTGCTGGGTCAGGAGAGGCGCTCAGGGCGGCAGGGTGACCGGGTGTCCTCCTTTCTCTGCAGTCCCCGACAGAATCATCGTGAAAGTGCTGAGCCGGCGCCTGGACCGGCAGGACTGCGTGGAGAGGGGGTGGGTGCTGCACGGCTTCCCGCGGGACCTGGACCAGGCGCGCATGCTGAACGGCCTGGGCTACAAGCCCAACAGGTGAGTGGTCCCCTCGCGGCGGGCAGCAGCCCTGGCCACACTGCCTCGGGGGAAGGTCCCCACGCCTGGGCACCGTCTCTGCAGGAGCCCAGCCAACCAGATCCACCTGACAGCTGGCAGGCTGCCAGCGCCTTCCCTCCCTACCCAGGTTCCTAAAGTGGCATCTCTCTAGTCCTCCCCCTGCCACCCATGTGTCCCACTTGCCCTGCGGGCCAGCAGTCAAGCCTGGGTTCAGAGCCCGGCTCTGCCACTCACGGTCCTGACCTCCCTCCTCTTCTGTGAATGAGAATACACACCAGCCGTCTTGCCCGCCTCATGGGACTGTGGTACAGAGCAATCCGTGTTTGCGTCTACTGGTTTTACGACTTCATTTCTTACATGTGAATCTTGGATGCGTCTGATACTTACTTTGACGTGGATAGGCACTGCCGGTCTCTTTTCTCAAGTGGTTAGCCATGTGTTTCAAGACGATGTTGAATATGCAGTCCCTCTTCCACCAACTAGAACTCGAGAGCCCCCCTCAACTGTAGATACTGTGGAAATAAACAGAGACCCTGCAAATGAGAAGAGCCAAGGCTGTCTAGCCAGCGCTTGCTGTCTATGGCCAGGGCGCTGGCCCCATCACCCGCGCCTGGCCTCGTCTCAGAGACAGGCGGATGGCGGGGCAGAGCTTTCTGGTGGGAAAGGTGAGACCTTGGGGTTCCCCTGGGAAGCCCAAGGAGCCAGCTGGGAGCAGGGTGTCCTGTGTGCTTGGCTAGGCGAGCGTATCTGGCTTTCTCTAGTTTGCTCCTAAATTGGAAATGGTGGCAAGATGAGGAATGCTCTTAGTTATTGATCCGAGCAGATCCGAGCCGCATCTGCGACCTACACCACAACGGATCCTTAACCCACTGAGCAAGACCAGGGATCGAACCCACAACCTCATGGTTCCTAGTCAGATTCGTTAACCACTGCACCATGACGGGAACTCCCAGGGTTCAGTGTTTAGATATGGTCTGCCCGCTGCCCGCTCGTGTAGACAGTCTCTCCATATACTCGGTGGCATTTCTAAACTGTCTGTGATTTCCCCCAAGTCCGTTTCCACAGTGATACCGCATCGCTTAACAGCTTTAGCTTTACCTTGTATTTCAGTAGTCAATGCAGAACAAAGTCCTTTCATTACTCTTCTTTATTGTCTATTTTATGTATTTATTATTCCAAGCGAACACTATGATAATTTTATCATGGACTGCCATTGAAATTTTAACTGGAATTGCATGAGATGTATGCCTTAGTCTGCTGTAGTTTATGGCCCTGTCCCCTTTGCCCTTCGTGCACCGATCAGCGCTTCATTAGGGCTCCTGCTTTTCATTCATTAGTGCATTTCTGGAGAGTTCCCGTTGTGTCTCAGTGGAAACGAACCCAAATAGCATCCATGAGAACTCAGGTTTGATCCCTGGCCCCGATCAGCAGGTGAAGGATCAGTGTTGCCATGAGCTGTGGTGTGGATCACAGACGCGGCTCGGATCTGGCGTTGCTGTGACTGTGGTGT
The DNA here is from genome assembly GCA_004024745.2 of Catagonus wagneri. Lineage (NCBI taxonomy): Eukaryota > Metazoa > Chordata > Mammalia > Artiodactyla > Tayassuidae > Catagonus > Catagonus wagneri. Next base: position 474,205 of record PVHT021183634.1, read on the forward strand.
AGGCCGGCAGCTGTAGCTCTGATTCAACCCCTAGCCTGGTAACTTCCATATGCCGCGGGTGCGGCCCTAAAAAGCAAAAGAGGAGTTCCTGTCTTGGCGCAGTGGTTAACAAATCCAACTAGGAACCATGAGGTTGAGGGTTCGATCCCTGGCCTTGCTCATTGGCTTAACGATCCGGCATTGCTGTGAGCTGTGGTGTAGGTTGCAGACGTGGCTCGGATCCTGCGTTGCTGTGGCTGTGGTGTAGGCCGGTGGCTACAGCTCCAATTAGACCCCTAGCCTGGGAACCTCCATATGCCACGAGTGCGGCCCTAGAAAAGGCAAAAAGACAATAAAAAAGAAAAAAAGTGTATTTCTAGGTATTATATTATCTGTTCTTGTTGGTATTGTGGTAATGAGATAGCTTCGTCCATTTTTTTTTTCTTTGTCTTTTTTGCCTTTTTTTATCTAGAGCTGCACCTGCGGCATATGGAGGTTCCCAGGCTAGGGGTCTAACAGGAGCTGTAGCCACCGGCCTACGCCACAGCCACAGCAACGCGGGATCCGAGCCACGTCTGCAACCTACAGCACAGCTCACGGCAACGCCGGATCCTTAACCTGCTGAGCAAGGCCAGGGATTGATCTCGCAACCTCATGGTTCTTAGTCGGATTCGTTAACCACTGAGCCACGAAGGGAACTCCAGCTTCGTCCATTCTATTTTCTAACTGGATTATTTTCAGGAGCATAAGAAAGATACCGATTTTTCATATTCATGTTATGCTCTGGCTTCATTCCTAGAACTCCCTCACTGCTTCTGGTAGTTTTCCAGTTGTCTCTCTTGGGCTTTCCAGGCAGATGATCATGTCATCTGCAAATATTTATCCTCTTGCCTCTTCCTTTCCCGTATTCATATTTTCCGTTCTCCTCTTCTGCCTAATCGCATCGGACAGCACTTCCGAGCTGAGTCATGACGGACAGGTGTTCTTTCCCGCGACCCGAAGGCCTGTCTCGTCCCTCTGCCGGTGGTATTCTGCTGTTAGGGCGCTGCTGTCACTTGACGTATATACGGTTTTTACAAAGTTGAAGAAATATAGCTTTTTGACTTTAAAATGTCTGGAGCTGATGTTAAGTTTTAGTCAAAGGCTTTTTTTTTTTTTTAGCGTCTTCTAAGATAAATATCTTTTCTCTTTGTAACATGTGAATCTAATGAATTATGTTAGTAGGTTTTCTAATCGTAAGTCAGCCTTTCTTTCCTAGAGTGACTGTCGCTTGGTTGTGTGTGTTATTCTTTGAATATGCTGCTTGTGGCAGACATAGTTTTATTTCCCCGTGACCCGTGAGATCCCTCTGCACGCCGTTCATGCCCATGAATGCTGTGGCAAAAGGAACTTTGCAAATGTAATTAAGGTAACTGACCAGCTGACTTTTAAATAGAGAGGTGGTCCTGGGCTACCTTGGTCTTAGTGCACTTAGACTTGTATGAGGCTCCTGAGTTACAGGAGTGGGGTAATAAATTTGAATTTTTTCTTTTTTTTGCCTTTTAGGGCCATACCCGTGGCATATGGAGGTTCCTGGGCTAGGGGGTCCAATCAGAGCTACAGCTGCCGGCCTTCGCCACAGCCACAGCAACGCCAGATCTGAGCCACGTCTGTGACCTACACCACAGCTCACGGCAACACCGGATCCTTAACCCCCTGAGCGAGGCCAGGGATCGAACCCGCATCTTGATGGATCCTAGTTGGGTTCGTTAACCGCTGAGCCACGAAGGGAACTCAAATTTGAACTTTTTTTTTTGCCTTTATGTAGAGCCGCACCCACAGCATATGGAGGTTCCCAGCCTAGGGGACTAACAGGAGCTGTAGCTGCCGGCCTTCGCCACAGCCACAGCAACGCAGGATCCGAGCCGCTTCTGCAACCTTCACCACAGCTCACGGCCACACCAGATTCTTAACCCACTGAGCAAGGCCAGGGATCGAACCCGCAACCTCATGGTTCTTAGTCGATTCGTTAACCACTGAGCCACGAAGGGAACTCCAAATCTGAACTTTTAAAGCAGCCAAATTTGTGGTAATTTGCTATGGAAGCAAGGGGAAACTAATATATTGTTGACAGTATTGTCTACATTTTTATTTAGATTTTGTATTAATATGCGTCTGGATTTTTTTCTCTTTTTTTTCTGGTCTTTGTCAGGCTTATAGTATCAATGATATGATAATTTTATTCTTTCTCTATATCTGGAATAGTTTTTTATTTTTTATTTGTTTGTCTTTTTTTCATTTTAGGGCCGTACCGACAGCATATGGAGGTTCCCAGGCTAGGAGTCAAATCAGAGCTGCAGTGTAGCTGCCACAGTGTGGCTCACACCACAGCCACAGCAACGCCAGATCTGAACCGCATTTGCAACCTACAGCACAGCCTACAGCGGTGCTGGATCCCCGCCCCACTGAGCGAGGCCAGGGCTGGAACCCGCGACCTCATAGTTCCTAGTCGGATGCGTTTCCACTGTGCCGCGATGGGCACTCCTGGAATAGTTTTTAAAACTTCAGCAGTAACTGTTCTTGGAACTGGCCCTTTAAGGGAGGGGTAGCTTAATACCCACCGTTTGGGCTTTCTCTGTTTCAGTGCCCTGTTATTTAGTCCGTAACGGTTCACACCAGCTGTACGTTCACTGTGAAATGTCATCCTGAGGAGACTGACCGTCTCTGACAGGGCTGTGACTTGTCTACTTCGACGTGAATTCTCTCTTCTGTCCTCAGTAACAAAACGTGAGTTTTCAGTGGGGCACGCTAGTGTGTGAAACGTAAGATGTCTCCTCCGCAGCTCTGTGCAGCCGCAGCATCAGGGTCTGGCCAGTGAATCCTGAGCACATAGTTGCGAGCGTAATTCCAGAACTCCTGCTTTCCAAGAGGAAAGAGCCCTTTTTTGTTTTTGCTGATGTTAATGATCGCCTTGCTTTTTCACTTGCCTAGTTTTCCTTGGTATCCATTCACTGCTGATTTCTACACCTGCGAACAGCCCCTGAGACCAGTACTCCAGTCCCTGGAGTTACAAGGTCTTTGTCCTTTTTCCCAGCCCTCTCTTGTTTGGCCTGGCTGTTCTCTGGGCCGACTGCAGGGCTGCCCCGGGGTCTGTGTGCACGGTGATCACAGGAACTCCTGTAGCCTTTCTTTGGGGTGGAGTCCCTCTTTCCTGAGTTGCTGACTTTCCTCTTTCCCACACACTCTCTTGTTTCAGTCATGTATCCTGCAGTTGCTTCTCAAGTTAAAAAGATGTTTTAACAATGGTAGGCTCAACACATATGCTACAAACTGCAGAATTTCACATTAAAGTTTCATTTATTGCTTTGACCTAGAATGAATTTTCTCCACTGCAGCAAAAATTAATGTGAAAACACATGTCCTTCAGTTCTGGGAAATTCTCTGGAATTATTTTGTTAATTTTTCTCCATTTTTTTCCCCCGTTCTCTCTGAAACCTGTTATTTGGGTATTAGATCTCCTGGACTGGCCTTCTTAATTTTTAAAAGATATCTTTTCTCAGAGTTCCCATTGTGGCTCAGCGGGTTCTCAGCCCGACCAGTGTCCATGAGGATGTGGGTTCCATCCCTGGCCTCGCTCAGTGGGTTAAGGATGTGATGTTGCCGTGAGCTGTGGTGTGGGTCGCAGACGCGGCTTGGATCCCGCGTTGCTGTGGCTGTGGTGTAGGCCGGCAGCTGCAGTTCTGATTCAGCCACTAGCCTGGGAAATTCATGTGCTGCAAGCATGGCCCTAAAAAGAAAAAAATAAAATAAAACAACTTGTTTTAGTTGCCTTTCATTTCCCTGCCTCCCTGTCCTTGCTGGTTAGGTTTTCACACTCCCTTTGCTGTCAGTTTCTGTGGGGTTTGGGGAGGAAACACTGTGGTGTGTGTTTCAGTGGGGCACTTTTACCCGGAGCTCCGCCCCTGGTGTGGCTTTGTTGCATTTGCTTGTCTCTCACTTTCAGCTACTTGGCTTCCTTTATTTTCGGTTGTCATGTGGACAGAACGAAATTGGGTTTCATGTGTTTTATTCAACCTGCTTGTCTTTTTTCTTGAATAGTTGAGTTTATCCCACTTGTTTTTGCTTTTATCACTTTATTTTATGCTTCATCGTGGTTTCCTTTGTTTTCCATCTTCTTTTAATGGTCTGTGTTTTCTTTGAGTTATTGCTGTTGTTTGCTCTTCTGCTCTCCTCCCAGCTATTTTAGAGGAAAATCTGTGTCCTTCTACCAATCTGGTTAAGATGATTCGATTAAGCCTGTGTTTCTCGATTTGTTAATTCTGAAATAAAACAGAATATTTTGACTCCTTCATATGAAAGATGAAAGAAGAATGCTCCCCTAGGTGCCATTTCTTCATCCCCCTCCCCCATCCACGCTCCATTTTTGGCAGATGGGAGCTGGGGGCAGGGAAAGATACATTCGGAAATTTTTTGGTCTCAGTCTATTATATACAGATTATTATTATTATTTTTGTTTTGTCTTTTGTCATTATAGGGCCACACCAGCGGCTTATGGAGATTCCCAGGCTAGGGGTCTAATCGGAGCTGTAGCCTCTGGCCTACGCCACAGCAACACAGGATCTGGGCCACACCTGCAACCTACACCACAGCTCAGTGCAATGCCGGATCCTTAACCCACTGAGCAAGGCCGGGGATCGAACCCACAACCTCATGGTTCCTAGTCGGATTTGTTAACCACTGAGCCACGACGGGAACTCCTATTATAAACAGATTATTATTTTAAAGATCACTATGCTTTTTTTTTCCTAGAAATCAAACCATTATATTCTGGTTTTAGCTATACTTACTGTACTTGTGAAGTTTTCATTCTCTCTTCAACTGGATTCAGATTTGCATACCAGCCGTTTACATAATTCAGCCTCTCCATTTATCAGTTTCGATTCACTGTTCGTTTGAATGAATTATGTCTTTGAGTCATTTTCAGCATAGGTATATACAAGCTAAACTTCCTAAATTCTTGCACATTTGAGAATGTCTTTCTGTTAACTTTACTTGTAAACAACATCTAGCAAAATAAAGAATTCTCCCATCACATTTCTTACCCCTCGGCATCCTGTATCATTTCTTCATTGTGCTTTGACACCTGTGGGGTTGCAGTAGTGTCTGAGGCCAGGGAGATTTTTTTCCACTATAGGTAATATGCTTCTTTGGTCTGGATGCTCAAAGGATTGGTTTGTTTTTTCTTTCTCTCAGTCTTAGTTCTTTTTATTACTTTTCTCTGAAATATTTTGAGTCCTTTCCATCTACATTATTTTAGAATTCTCTTTTAGTACATATATTAATATATATTTTTGTCTTTTTAGGGCCACACCCACGGCATATGTAGGTTCCCAGACTAGGGGTCCAATCGGAGCTGTAGCTGGCGGCCTTCGCCACAGCCACAGCAATGCGGGATCTGAGCCGCGTCTGTGACCTACACCACAGCTCACGGCAACGCCGGATCCTTAACCCACTGAGTAAGGCCAGGGATCAAACCCGCAACCTCATGGTTCCTAGTCAGATTTGTTTGGGAACTCCTAGTAATATTTTTTCTGGTTCATTTGCTTGGTATTCTTATTCAGGAAAACCAGTTATGTGTGTGTTGGATATTTATCATCTGTTTTCCATAATTATCATTTCTTTTTAGTAGCTTTTATCTTTTCCTTTTCTTTTCGGTATTATTTTTTCAAATCTGTCTTTCATGATAACTTTATTTTTTATCATACTTATTTCTTGTTGCTTCTAATTGATTTTTCATTTCTGTAATGCTTTTACATTCCCCTTGTTTTTTTTCCTTAACGTGGCCAGTTTTCTTTCATCTCCTTTAAAATTTTATCTCATCCTCTTGTCTTTGATTTCTTGTATCATAGAGTCTGTTCTCTCTAAATTATTCTGAGCGTATTAATAAGGCCTTATCTAAGGTGTTTTAATGTTTCCTGGAGTAATTCTTTTTCTAAAAGGTATTCATCATCCCTTTGTCTGTCTGTCTCTCTCTCTCCTTTTTTTAACTTTTAGGACCCTTATCTGGCAACATCTATACCCCAAATGTGTATATTTTGCAAGTCACTTGTCTTTGAATAGGCCTGTTGTTTGTCTAAGAATAGCACGCAGGCTGGTTTTAGAAAAGACAGAAGATTAGTTCAGTTCTGTAAGGCTGCCGTCAGGCTGCATCCTTTCTGGGGGCTCTGGGGAGAGTGTATAGGCTTCGTGCCTCTGCCAGCTTCTGGAGACGGCACCTCTGTCACCCACTGACCTTCTTCCGTGGTCACATCTCCCTCCGATTCAAGGCCGCAGGTGACTGGACTGGGTCCACCCAGATACCCCAGCCCCTCCAATGCCCCTGACGTAATCTCACAGGCCATGCCCCTTTGCCTGGTAAAGTAACACGTTCACAGATTCAGAGGTTGACCTCGGCGGAGGGCGTTATTCTGGCTGGACTCCCCCCATCACTGTCTTAATTGTACCCATAGAGTTGGGTGTGAGGGCTTCCTCCTGGAAGATGGAGTGGTCCATTGAGCTCTAGGACAGCGGGGACACAGCAGCCGGTCTGAGCATCCTGTCGCGGCACCTGTGCTGCTGGGGGATTTCCAGGGACCACCGTGTGAGGAGGCCAAGACTCCACCCTCCCTGTTCTGGGGGTGCAGCGGACTCCGGTGTCAGTATTTAGCTGCTGCATCAGCTCATATCCCGGAGATGAAAGACATCAGGGAAAATGCGAAAACTGTCGCTTAAAAGAAGGTGGGGGAGCGCGGGTCACTGAAACGGTGTCAGGAAAGAATGTAGGGCTTATTTTTCTGAACCCCAAGGGGAAAAGCTACTGTTTTATTTACCTCCCCGTGCACCACGCCAGGGCCTCGCAACCCACGCGGGAAGGTACCGTGTCGATTAAAAGCACGCAGGGACGATGAGTCAAGAACCTCTGATTTAGGGCAGACTTGCAAGGAAATACTTCTCCATTCACCACGAAGTAAAAAAAAAAAAAATCCTTTTTTAAAGACTTAGTAAATAATGCCGATTTATTTGACCGCAGGGCAGGGGACAAGCGGAGGAGGAAAAGAAAGATGATATTTGCTTTCAACATAGACTTAATCATATGCCTCTGTTTAATCATCCTTCTGTATTTCTCGCCCATCACGGAGGGTAATTTTCCCTCGTCCTTTCTCAGTTCTGACTAATCCATTCCCTCCACCTGAGCTTTTTCAATTAAACATTGTTATGATTAATTCAGAAAGTAATTTTAGCTGTGAACCTTCAAGTCCAGGTATAGGCTAAGGGAGAGAGAAATATGCTAAAATGAACCCACCCAGCACGGGGATGAAAATCAGGGCTGTAATTCTGGCTCGGTTGTGATGCCAATTATAAAGCACTCTAGCTGTGGTGTGGCTGTTTTTGACACCAGGAGGAAATCTTGACAGAATTATAGCCTGGAAATCAATCTGGGAATATGATACAGAAATCTATAATTCAGATATGAAAACAATCTACAAAGCCTCTCTCTCTCTCTCTCTCTTTTTTTTTAGGAGGGTTCGATGAAATTAGATTAAAATAAATTTACATATATATCAATTTTATTATTAAAATATATTCAGACCAGTAAATCGAGTTATTGAGGAAGGGTAAGCCACTCAGTGCATTGGACACAGAAACAGCCTCTCTGGCTTATCAGGAAACAAAGTTATTGTCTCCATGTCAAATATAAAATCTCTTCTTAGAGTTAATAAATGGATAGTGTTCAAATGCAATGTTTTGCTTGACTCCTGCCTCGTAAACCCACGGCACATAATACTAAATTATACTCCTGATTCCAACATCACACAGCGAGGGAAACAAACCAAGTAATTGATGTGTCAGAAAGAAGGGGAAAAAAGTTATTTGAGAACAAATAAAACAGGCTATAAAGTTTGTTAAAACGTAATAACCGTAGTTTAAAAAAAAGAGGAAGATGAAGAAGAAAGAAAAAAAAGGAATGAGCTATCCAAGGCTGCATCCAGAAGTCTGCCCTCTGCCTGACTGTAAAATAATTCATTTCATCCTGCAAGTTTGTTGCACAGTATTTTCTTTCAAAATTAATGTTTACTATGGAGAAGGGAGTATAGGATTCTGATTGATGTTGGGGAGTTTGCAGTCTATCAGACAGACTGGTGCTTTTCGTTGTGTTTTGTTTTTCGGCTTTTTTTCCCCATGCTCCCTCCCCTCGCTGCTGTGAGGAGGGGCGGGGCTGGCCGTGCCTTGAATTTCCCCCCCAACCCCACCCCAGCTGCGCCTGGCTGGAAAGTTCTGGGTCACGTCCAGCTTCAAGGTCCCAGGTCAGAGCTGCTGCTGCGTTTCTCAGAAATCCCTAGAAAGAGGGAAAAAGGGGAGACCCTCACTGAGTCTGTGGCGACGGACCTCTCAGAATGGGAGCAGTGACTTTCTGTGTCAGTGCGGTTTTCTTTAATATTTTCTCTTGCCCTACTTGGTTGGGCTAAATTTGGGAACTATGAGGAAGTCACCCAGGAGGATGTTTTAGATCACTTGTGGCCCAGGTTGTTCCGGGCAAACTGGCAACTTCTTTATAGGTTGCTTTGAGAGTGTGGTGGGTTTTTAGTTTTTTACTTATAATTATTTCTTCTTCTTTTTTTTTTTTTTTGTCTTTTTGCCTTTTCTAGGGCCACCCTCGCAGCATATGGAGGTTCCCAGGCTAGGGGTCTAACAGGAGCTGTAGCCACTGGCCTACGCCACAGCCACAGCAACGCGGGATCCGAGCCGCGTCTGCGACCTACGCCACAGCTCACGGCAACGCTGGATCCTCAACCCACTTAGCGATGCCAGGGATCGAACCCGCAACCTCAAGGTTCCTAGTCGGATTCGTTAACCACTGAGCCATGATGGGAACTCCTATAATTATTCTTGAACTGGACCATTGTGCGTCTCACGTCTAGAGGAGCCCAGAGCGGGCTCGGCTGTCCCAGGAAAAGCAATGACCGCATCCCCTCATTGCGTTTGGCTCCCAGCTGGTGCTGTGTGTGTTGTCAGCTTTTGCTAAAAGCACCGTCCTTTCCTCCGGGGAACAGAGAGCAGAGGTGCCGAGGGGACCCAAGCTGCCAACACCAACTCCCACACCCAGGTGGAGCCAGCCCAGCGCAAGCCTGGCCCCTCAGACACATAGATCTGGAAGCTTTCAGATTTCCTTGTGCCAGATCCTTGAAGCAAGCCCTGGTGGCCTTGGCCTAGAACGTTCCATCCAGGCTTCCGCCGGGACTAATGAGGGTCCCTTTCTCTCTCCTTCACCTGCTTCATCTTTGCCTTCGCTTTCTGCCTGTGCTCCGCAGCCCTGCCCGGTTCCTGGGGGCGGTCTCCGGGGACATCTCTCCCCTTCCTGTCCTCCCGCCGCCTTGCCCTTCATCGTGACCTTGACAACAGGCGTGATGGTAGCAATACCTAACGCACCCGCTCTGCGTCGCATTTAACCCAGTCAGTGGTTTGTTCAGTAAAAGGCGTGTGGGCTCAGAGAGGCTGTGTCCCTTGCCCCAGGCCTCGTGGAGGAGACCAGCCATGAACCCTGCTGTTGGCTTGGAACGGCCCCCTGCGTCCCTTCTGCAACGCGAGGAACATCTGTCCAAGCTCGCTGGCTCGCCCCCTTGAAGAAGCTACATTTAATCTCAGTTTTCCGATCTGTCAAATGGAGCAGTAACCTCTCCCCTTTAACCTGACAGCACCGCTGCTCTGCCGTGAGTGGAACACGTGCGTGTGTGGTTTGTAACTGTCACGCGTGACGCGGGCGCACATCCCGCCCCAGCTCCTCCTGGTGGGACACAGCCTCGCTCCACTGTAGGGGGCAGTTCTGTCCCCTGTCCTCACAGTCGGTGACACCCTCGCACCCTGAACTAGGTGTGCTGCGCATTCGTGCACGTGTTAAGAAGCGTGAAAACATGTATTATGACAGTTACCCACGTGACTTTGATTTCCCGAAAGAGCGGCTAAAAGGGCCACTACGGGTGTTCTCTAGAGGGTGACCACCCGGGGACACCTGCTGTCCCTGCACCAGTAACCCATTTCCACTCAAAATGGTTTTTCTCCAGTGGCAACCTGCTTGCTTTTCTTCTTACCTCAGGAAGACTCCTGAAGCTCCCGCTGGGTTGGGCTGGGGAGGGCATCTCCTTCCTTATTCACCAGGTGGCATGTGGGCGGAGAGGGTGACCCTGAAATAGACATAGTCCCCTTTTTGTCAGGAAGGACCCCGTGGAGCCAGGCAAACTGGAAAACGGCAGGCAGGGCATTTAGCAGCGTCGAGAAGTCGTTCTGCTGGATGCCGGTCGGCTTTCTTGGGGTTCCCCTGTGTTCACTTTAATCGAGGGGAGATCGTGCTACATCGTGAAAGTGGAAACTGAACTGGCACATAGTTAACGTGCCTGAGCGCTCTGACTTGGCTTAAAAGCCAGTGGCTTTTTCCTTCCATGTGACACTGCGCTGTGGAGGACGGCCCAGTGAAGCCCTCAGAAGGTGGCTCTGCCGTTTCTAAGGTGTTCCAGAGTGAGCAGGACGCTGTCGTCCCTTAAGAGAATGGCGGTGGGACCAGAGAAAGATTAAAATGCGAGATGGAGAGGATTCCTTGCCTCTTTCTTCTCTCTCTCCTCTCTCTCCCTCTCTCTCATTATCTCCCGGGCCTTCCAGGAAGCTCTCATATTTCCGCAGCTGATCCTTATGTGGATTAGGGATGATAAACAGCCCATTAATGGAGGCCTGAACTAGGAAATGGAGTTGGAATCAGCAGCAAAATTCCGTGGCTGACTGAGGTTAATAACTCCATTACTCCAGCTCCGCGCCCAGCCGCGTGGCGCGCAGGATGTTGGCCGTATCTGACTCCTCATTAATTGAGCTAATAGAACCCGACTGACCCTGCCTGGGCGCCGCCGTCGGAGAGTCTGCCAGGCGTGGGCTGGCATACGTAACGTCGGCCGCGTGCCGCGGGGCTTCCGTTTTGGGAAGAAAGATCTCTCTTAGCGATGGGTTGGCCAAGAGGCCCCTCCTGATGGCAGAGCCGCTGAGCCCCGACTCCGATTCGGCCCCACGAGCGATGGTGGGGCCCGCTGCTCGCGCTGGCCCCTTAGGCGGAGTCTGCTTAGGCTTGAGGGCTTCGGGAGGAGGTAGCCTTTGTCTCAACAGAGTGTCCGGGGTCAAGGGCGAAAGAGAAAGCCTGCGTGGGATGGAGGGGGTGCCTTTGCCGCTCCTCTTCCCTCTAACATCCCGGCTGATTCTTTGCACCTTCCTTCCCGGCCCCCAGAGTTTCCTGGGAGTTCAGTGCATGCTCCACGGTCTCGCTTTGCTGCTCGCTGGGTAAGCCATCGGGGATGCTAAGCCTTTTAAAGCTTTGATTTCTGGAAGATAGCCCAGCACTTCTCCTTCCTTTTTTTTTCTCTCATTCCGTTTTTGGACTCCCCGGGGTATGTGGAATTCCCGGCTGGGGTCAGGTGGAAGCTGTACTTGCGACCTCCGCTGCAGCTGAGCCAACGCCGGATCCTTTAACCCACTGTGCCGGCCGGGCATCAAACCTGCGTCCTGGGCCAGCTGCAGAAGTGCCACTGATCACGCTGCGCCACAGCAGGAACTCCAGCCCAGCCCTTCTCACCTCACGCTCTGCCGGACTCACATGCGGATTCACTGGGAAAAGGTACCCGGGCGGGGCTTGGGAATTAGAAAATACAAGTACGATGATGTGGCCAACAGATTAAAAATTGAAACCTGAGGTTCCTGCAACAGCTCCTAGTCACCTCCACTGAGAGCCGGGGACAGTGGCGTTGAAGACTCAGGTAAGCGTGAAAGGAGAGGATGGGGACACTCTGCACAGAGCCTGGCGGACGAGGGTCCCCAGTGCAGGGGCCGCGTTCAGTCCCCGAGGAATTATGGCCCGGGTGCTCCGAGCAGACAGCGTACCCCCTCCCCCCCGCCCCCTGCCCCTGGCTGCTGGGGAAAGGTGCTTCCTCGTTCGCCTGGGGATTTGTGGGGTAGAAGGTGTCACGCAGGTGGACAAAAACAAAACTGCACTTTGGCCGGAGACCTATAGAGCCAGGCACACGGGGAGCTCGAATGGCAGCATAGCCTGGCAGATGACGTAGGGGCTGTGAAAAAGTGTGGCTCACCTGTCCCCTGTTGTTTGGTAAGATTTAAAGATTCTTTTGATGGTGAGACACAACACAATGGCACTCAGAGATGAAAGGCTGTTACAGTTCCAACGAGAGGGGCTGCCATGCGGGGCCACCTGGGGCTGCACGCTGGGGACAGGTGGCCGCAGCTGAGCTCTGGAAGGCAGCTTCTGCACAGCAGGGCAGTGAGCGAGGCTTTGCAGGCTGGTGGGGAGAGGGGACCGACTGGCTAACTTAACATCAGTGGCTCCAGGGCATGGGGACTGTCCCTAGATGGAGTGTGGGAGCCCCGTAAGGAAAGTGGTCGGAGTGGGGCTTGGCAAACCATCTGAGGAGAGTTATCCGCGCCTTCGAATCCACCCCCCAAGGCGTAGGCCATCTTCCTGGGCCACCAGCCCGGTTTCCACCGCACTCGTTACAGCGCTTGGTGACAGCACACCCCGACTGTCCCGGCTCCCAGAGCCGGTGTCGTGCTTCCTTGTAGCAAAAATAAATACTCGCTGGTGATGGGGATGTCGCGGCTGCTGGGAGGGTCCCGGGGTGGAGGCTGGCTCCCCCGGCCTGGGGTTAGGAAGGGCTGTGCGCCCCGGGCCTCCAGCTCAAGACTGTGGCCAGCGACCACGGTGACGGGGCGCCCAGCCCGTGGTCCCTGGAGCTGGGGCATTTTACCCCTTCAGTAGATAAGGCCTGAAGCAGGAAAGTAAAGTTCTCGCATTATCTTCCTGCCTAGGGACTGTTGACATTTTACCACTGATTTCCAATGTTTGTGCAAGAAGTGTGGCGAGGACGGTTCTGAGCAAACGCGGGAGGAAGGTCGGCACTGCTTTTCTTCCTGGGTTAAAACTCAGTTTATGACAGTCTGGTGCTAAGGTTGTCGTCTGTCTCTGAGAGCAGAGGAGCAATTACTTTTGAAGCAGCCACATCAAAAATGTACATTACCTTTGAACTCTTGGTCTGCAGCCTCAAGGATCTTTCAGAGTATAAAATACAGTGAATTCCCAGGGACAGAGAGAACTAGCCCAGGCCAGCACAGGCTTAGCTCTGCCGTCCCCAGCAGGCGGGCGGCAGGATCCGGAAGGCACATGGCATGATGCGCGGGCGGCAGGAAAGTCCCCGGGCAGCCGGCAAGCCGGGTGGCGGGTGGCGGAGGCTGTGGGTGGTTAGTCTTTAGGAAGAGACAAGGCACACGTGTCACCAGGGATTTGCAAGGTATTTTCCTTCCTTCCTTCCTTCCTTCCGTTACTGCATTCTCTAGAAATGCAAGAATTCAAATTGGTTTTTACTTCAGCCATTTCTTTTTCTTTTTTAAATTAAGATATAGGTAGGGGAAAAAAAGGAAAAAAAACAACAAAAAGAGGAGTTCCTGTCGGGGCCCAGTGGAAACGAATCCAACTAGGAACCATGAGGTTTTGGTTTCGATCCCTGGCCTCGCTTAGTGGGTTAAGGATCCGGTGTTGCCATGAGCTGTGGTGTAGGTCGCAGACGTGGCTCAGATCTGGCGTTGCTGTGGCTGTGCTGTAGACTGGGGGCTACAGCTCCAGTTAGACCCCTAGCCTGGGAACCTCCATATGCCGCAGATGCAGCCCTAAAAGTACAAATTGACAAAAAATTTAAAATATTAAAAAAACCAAAAAGAATAAAATAAAAAAAGGAAAAAAAGAATTAAGTTATAGGTGGTTTACAACGTTCTGTCCGTTTCTGCTGAACAACAAAGAGACCCAGTCATCCGTACACATACGTTCCTTCTTTCATACTTGTCTTCCAGCGTGTTCTAACCCAAGCGATGGGCCATCGTTCCCTGCGCTGTAGAGTAGGACCCCGTCGCCTATCGGTTCTAAGTGTCTGGTTTGCATCTGCTAGCCACCCGCCCCCATCCACCCCTCTCCCTCTCCCCTCCTTCCCTCCCGGCAGCCGCAGGTCTGTCCTCTATGTCCGTGAGTCCTTTTCTGTTCTGTAGAAAGGTTCCCTTGTGCCACGTTTAGGATTCCACATATAAGCAATATCATAAGGTGTTTCTCCTTCTCACTGACTTCGCTTAGTCCGAGACTCTCCAGTTGCATCCATGTTGCTGCAAATGGCATGATTTTGGTCGGCAGTTTTGTTAGAAACGTACATTCACAGCAGTAAGTCCAAACTCAGCTGATTCCTTCACCATTTAAAACTCCTCTTCCAAGAAGCCAGCCCTGCCCGTCTGACCCTCCCGCTGTCTCTGAGAGTCTGAGAAGGGGTTCAGGGTCACTTGGCCGCCGTCTCCCCGGGGCACACCATTCTGGGTGACCGTGGCGTTTGGGGACAAGGGACGACTTTCGGTTTCCTACCTGAGGGTCAGTAACCTTCGCAGGCAGGAAGTTCTGCGCGCCCTCGTCCAGGCTGACTCCGCTTCATTGGCAAAGCCCGTGCCCATTTCGGTTCCCCCACGGATTCCAAGCTCTTAGGCGGGTCCGCCGGGCTTTATCCAGCCCATAACAAGGGAGACGTGGGGGACAAACCCGCCTCTCCTGCCTGGTTATCAGCGATGCAAAGCCATCTCCAGGCCTCGGTGGAGAGTGACAGGCGACCTTTCACAGAACAGAGCCCAGGGTAGTTGGCATTTGAGTCCAGCTCTGATGAAGACGCCCCCATTTTGGGCAGGCGCGGTGCCCCCCTCCCCCGTTCCCTTAAATTCATTTCCCAGAGAAAGGCAGGAGGACGGACTCCGAGATCACTCGGAGAAATCATATTTGTTTTCTTTACCCATAGGAGACTTTGGGAGGCATCCGCGTCTGCTTCAATTTTCCATCCTCCTTAGAGGCATAAATAAAGCGCTGAACTGTTGAACCCCGCTGGCGCTTTAAGAGCTTGGGCCTGTGCCAGGCTCACGCGGCTGCTGTCTAAAAGCTCGAAGCTCTCCTTCCTAAATATCACAGAAATTACTTAATAATAATTAAGAAAAACTTTTAAGGAAGTCTTGCACAAATAGTCCAGCTTTGCTTTTTCTGAGATTATAGAACTCTGGGCCTCGCCTCCTTGTTGGCTGTGAGGCGTCCGCAGATTCCAGAAGGAGCACGTGGATCAGAAACCCCCTCCCCCGCAGCTCCTGGGCGGAGCCCCTCCTTTCTCTCCCAGTTGTCCGGCTCATCAAGTGTAGGTTCTGGATCCTAGGAAGGGACCGCATGCATTGAGAAAACCCGCCGGGCCTGGGACTCCCACTCACGGCTCCCGGGGTGTCGGTGGGGGTGGGGACCAGGAGGCGAGGTCTCCCTCTTTCCCACCCCCCACCCCCTCTTGCTCTGAGCACCCCCTCTTGCACCTGAGCACGTCTGCCTGTTTCCTGCTTCCTAGACACGGCAGTGTTTGCTTGTGATGCATCTTCCTTCAGAGCGCCGTGGAATTTTGTCCAAATCTTATCTTTTCTACAAAGCTTCCTCCTCCAGGAAGCCTTCCCGGATGCGTCTCCTTGCTCTGCACCTTCACGGCACTTTCCTCATCGTCCCAGTGATGGGAAGCAGCTTGTCAGGATGGTGGTTAAGCCAGAGGGTCTGGAATCCTGGCTTGGCCCCGTACAGGCTGTGCGAGGCTGGCCAGGTTTTATTTTTGTCGTTTCTGAACCTCGAGTTCCTCCGGTGCCCAATGGGCTGGCTTTATTCGGATAAGCACCAGGTACTTACAGAGCATCTGTCACTCGCAGGTACTGCTCAATTTCTGGAAACACAGAAAGAAACAAAACCGAAAACACTTGCTGTCACGTGGTTTACCTTCCTGCTGGGGCGAGAAAGGCTGCAAACAACCAGCAGATACGCATTATGTGGGTCCCCTGGGGACAGGAAAGTGGAGGAAGGGGGGCAGGAAGGTGGCGGTGGGAGGGGTGGGCTGGGAGGGGGTCGGGGACGGCCTTTCTGATGAGCTCCTTGGGCAGAGGCTTACTCCTGGGAAGATCCGGGGAAGAGTCCGGGCTGGGGGAGTAGCGAGTGCAGCGGCCCGGAGGTGGGCAGGGGCTTGGCAAGTTCAGGTGGCACCAGGAGGCGCTGCAGCACAGTGGCGAGAGTGGGAGGTGACGGGTCAGAGGCAGAGGGGCACCTGGAGGACTCGGGCTTTTCCTCTGTGTCCCATGGGAGCCCCCGGGGGGAGACGGGGTGTTGAGCGGTAGAGTGACGGGATCTCACTTTTTTTTTTGCTTTTTTTAGGGCCACACCCGTGACATATGGAGGTTCCTAGGCTAGGGGTTGAATTGGAGCTACAGCTGCTGGCCTACACCACAGCCACAGCCATACGGGATCTGAGCTGTGTCTGAACTACAGCACAGCTCACGGCAACGCCGGATCCTTAACCCACTGAGCAAGGCCAGGGAATGAGCCCGCAACCTCGTGGATCCTAGTTGGGTTCGTTAACCGCTGAGCCATGACGGGAACTCCGGGATTTCACGTCCTAAAAGGATCTGGAGTTCTCCAGTGACTCCATGGATTAAGAATCCAGTGTTGTCACTGCTGTGGCAAGGGTTCAGTCCCCAGCCCGGGGAACTTTTGCATGCCTCAGGCAAGGCCAACAAAATAAAATTAAAAAATAAATGAATCACTCAGCCTCCTGGGAGGAGAAGGGACTACAGGCAGGAGGAGAGGGCAGAAGCAGGGAGGCAGGGAGGGGCGGTCGGCATCTTCCAGGTGAGAGACGCTGGTGGCCTGGCCCAGGGCAGTAGCCACGCGAGCAGCAAGAAGGACTTGGGCTCTGACCGTAACCTGAAGGCAGAGCGGACGCCGTCCCTAAGCTGTCAGGCTGGGTGCAGGCCCAAGAGCCCCATAGCATCGAGGAGAGCTCCGGTTTCTGCCCGAGCACCTGGGACGAGCGGGGGCCATCTGCTGCCCAGGGCTGTGGGAGGAGCAGGTGTCGGGGGGAGGGGGGTGCCATTTGTTGCGGTTTGGACGTGAGAAGAGTCAGGTGCCTATTCGGAGTCTGACTGGGTTTCCAGGGCTGTTCTAGCAAATACCACAGACTGTGCGGCTTAAACAGCAGAGATTTATTTTCCCACAGTTCTGGAGGCTGGAGGTCCAAGGTCAAGATGTGGGCGGGTTTGCTTTTCTGAGTCCTCTCCTGGGCTTGCACACGGCCACCCTCCTGCTGCCTCTTCCTGTGGCCCTTCCTCTGGGCACTTGCATCTCTTTGGGTCCAAGTGTCCCCTTGACGTAGGACACCATGCAGATCGGGTCAGGGCCACCCTGACAGCCTCATTTATTTATTTATTTATTACCTTTTTGCTTTTTAGGGCCGCAGCCATGGCATGTGGAGGTTCCCAGGCTAGGGGGTCCAATCGGAGCCACAGCTGGCACCACTCCTCAAGCAGCACGACCTCAGGCACGGTGCCCAGTGTCTCTGGACCTCAGCTCCTCCCTCTGTGGCGTTTGTGGGGACTAGGCACTAGATGGTCCCCCAGGGCCTTCTCGGTTTGACTGACACGGATTTGGATCTTGGGGTGAAAACGAAGGCTGAGATTCCGGAGGGTGGGGGGCGGGAGGAAGTGATGGAGACCGGGCCGAGGAGGGACCGTGGAGACAAGGCCTGGCTCCCTGAACACGCACTGTGGTGCCATCAGGGACCACAGGAGAGCGCCACGGAGGCTGTAAGGGGCCGAATGTGTGCCGCACAATTTACATTTGACAAACTTAACCCCCTCGAATGTGACCGCGTTTGGAAGTAGGGCCTTTGCAGAGGTACTGGAGTTAAATGAGGCTGTCAGGAGTTCCGTCGTGGCGCAGTGGAAACAAATCTGACTAATATCGATGAGGATGCAGGTTCGATCCCTGGCCTCGCTTGGTGGGTTAAGGATCCAGTGTTGCCATGAGCTGTGGTGTAGGTTGCACACGCGGCTCGGATCTGGTGTGGCTGTGGCTGTGGCTGTGGTGTAGGCTGGCAGCTGCAGCTCCTGTTCGACCCCCTAGCCTGGGAACCTCCATAAGCACCTTCTTAGGGTGTGGCCCTAAGAAGACAAAAAAAAAAAAGAGATTGTAGGAGTTCCCTGTTGATTCAGTGGGTTAATTTTCCACTGAAATAAGTAAGTTAAAAAATAAAAGATTAAAACAAGTTTATTTCCATTAGTCATTAGTAACAATAACAAATGTACTGGTTCTTACTTTTACATCATGATTTTATGTAAAAAGAAAGAAAAAATTATTTTACTAAACTTCCCAGAAAAAAAAAATAAACTCCATATTTAGAAAAACTTCTAAATATTTAGAATTTCTAAATATTCTAAAAAAAAAAACTTACCGTATTTAGAATTTTCCAATGTCTGTGCTGGGTAATCAGGCAGACTTCAAGAATTTCCCGCTCAGACGCACAGACATAGAGAACAGACTTGTGGCTGCCAAGTGGGACGAAATTGAGGGTGTGGGATTAGCAGATGCAAACTATTCTGCATAGGATGGAGAAGAAACAAAGGCCTACTGTGCAGCGTAGGGAACTATATAGTCAGTATCCTGTGACACACCGTAATGCAAGCAAATTTGAAAAAGAGTATATTTATATATATAAAAAAGAATATGCATAACCAAGCACTTTGCTGTACACCAGAAATTAACACAACATTATAAATCAGGAGTTCCCTTCGTGGCTCAGTGGTTAACGAATCCAACTAAGAACCATGAGGTTGCGGGTTCGATCCCTGGCCTCACTCAGTGGGTTAAGGATCCGGCGTTGCCGTGAGCTGTGGTGTAGGTCGCAGACGCGGCTCGGATCCCGCGTTGCTCTGGCTGTGGCGAAGGCCGGCGGCTACAGCTCCTGTTAGACCCCTAGCCTGGGAACCTCCATATGCCGCGGGTTTGGCTCTAGATAAAGGCAAAAAAAAGACAAAAAAAATTATAAATCAACAATACTTCAATAACATTTAAAAAAAGAACAATTTCCTGTTCAGCTAGGCCTTTTTTTGGTCTCTTGATAAATGAGTAATACATTTGGTTTTGTTTATTTTAATTTTTAAATTTATTTTACTGAGGTAGAGTTGATTTACAAGGTTAATTTCTACTGTACAGCAGAGTGATTTGGTTATACATATTCACATTCTTTTTCATTATGACTTATTATAGGGTATTGTCTTGTTTGTTTTGGCCACGCCTGCGGCACGCGGAAGTTCCTGGACCAGGGATCAAACCCACGCCGCAGCGGTGACAACACTGGATCCTTAACCGCCAGGCCACCAGGGAATTCCTGTCTGGCTTTGCGTTTAAGTGCCGTGTGTACTCTGTTTCTCCACCCAGCATCCTCGCGGTCCTTCCCCATGTCCCCTCTTCCTTCCCCACCTGCCCCTGGCGGAGTGGGACGCTGGCTTGGGACGGCCTGGAGCTCCGCTGCCCTTGAACCTGGTGGAGGTTCCGTCGGCGTTTGCTTTAGCCAGATGCCCCTCTTCTTGTGGGAGCTCTGGGAGCGTCCCCCCCTCCCCTCAACAGTAATTAGCCTTGTAAGACTAATGGACGAGATAGTGTCTAATTACCCTGTTGAAGGCCCAATTATGCGATTAACATTCGGGGGCCATAAGCTAATGATGAGGAGAGCCTCTCATTTGCATAGCATTAAGCTAATTGAGCTGCCAGCCGAGGGTTGGATGTGGTGGCTGTGGCAGGATTCTCTTTCTGGAAGGATGCTAACGACCAGAGAGGACGGCTCACCTGACAGCCCCGTTAATTAGCTGCGGTCCGGTTACCTAGCAGGAGTGGCAAGTGGCAGTGGGCAGAAAGGCTCGGCACTGTGAGCCGTGCCGGGCGGAAGCCCTCTCTGCTGGGTTTCTTCCCAGGACCTGACTGTGTTCGAGGCAAGCTCACCATCACCTTGAAGAGCCGTTTTAGGAAAACCCCCCTTCAGAGCCTTGCTTGGGCCTTTCTGTTAGTGCACGTCTTTGAATGTTTACGGCGCTCATGCCTCATCCCTTCACTCCACTCGCGTTTACTGAGCGCCTCCGGCCTGGGGGGCTGCGGTCCCTGCCCTTGGGAGTTTCCGGGGAGAGGGTTCCCTTTGGTTCGAGGCTCCCAGCTTCCCCCAGAGGCTAGCGTTTCAGCGTCAAGTCAACCTCGAAGCTGGCGAATGTCAGCAGAGGATTTCAGACTTTGAAGAATCCCTAAGGATTATTGGTTCAAATCTCTTATTTCACCCCCTAAAAAATGGGGCTCAGGGAGACTAAGAGTCTGGAGCTCAAGATCACTTGGCGGGAGTGGATGGGGTGGGGACTGGTGCCCCTGGCTCTGCTCTGCGCCTCCCAGCCCACAGGACTGTCCTGCCTTCTCGGCACCTGTCGCCCCCAGCGCACTGTGCTTTGAGTATTTAGTGCTGACTCCTGAGGCACTTGCACGAAACTCCTCCCTCTTCCCCCACAGCCTTGCCTGTGTCTCTTCCACGAGGGCAGGGGTGGTGTGGTGCTCATGGTTAATAAGCAGGTGCTTACCCAAAGCAGGGAACCATTCTGTGGCTGGGACTGATACCCAGATTCCTTTCCAATGAATTTGTTTTTTAACAAAACATAAAATCATGTGTATGTCCTTTTATAACTTGCTTTTGTACTTAATAAAACATTGTGGACATCTTTCTCTATCCTTGCATAAAACTATAACTCATTAAATTTTTGCACAGTATTGCACTGCAGACTCTTTCCTAGTGGTCATTTATGAACAGGATTACATAGTCTAGACATGCTGCAGTGTATTTAAATGCTCTCTGTTGGCAAGCATTTAAGTTATTTACAGTTTTCTTCCATTAAAAACAATGCAGCAACAAATGTACACACACACATCTTTATGCGTTTGTCTTGGTTTTTTCCTTAGGAAAAATTTATAGAATGGAATTACTGAGCCAAAGGGCATGCACAATTAAAAAGTTAATTACTTTTATTTTTTAATTGAAAGGAGTCAGAAATTGGAGGAGTACAAATGGATATTCAATGAAAAGTAAATCTCAAAAGAGGAACAACTGAAAATTAATGACCTAAGCCTTTGACTTAGGTTAGAAAAATAATAAAACCCCAGAATGGCCGGAAAGAGACTGAAGGAACAGAAATCAGGAGAGTGGAAAAAGAAGTGACAGTAACAGCCAAAAAAAGTTCATTCTTTGACAAAATAAAGTTTAACAATTAATTTAAAAAAAGTCTCCACCAAGACTGATCAATAAGGAAGAATACACAGTTAAACAATATTTGGAATAAAAATGGTGATATAACCATAAATAGAGCAGAGTTTACAAGGGTAAGAAAAGCGTTATGAACCAGTTTATGACAGTAAATTTGGAAACATAGACAGGAGGGAGCAATTCACAGAAAAAAAAAGTCCTACCAATATTGACACAAGAAGAAATAGAAAACCCAAACAGCCCCGTAACTATTAAATAAAGTGAACCGTAAAAGTAAAATCTTCCCCTCCTGCAAGCCCTCCTCCTGCCACTGAGTGTGGCATCAAAGTGCTGAAACACACCAGAGATGGTGGGGAGGATACTGGGTGGATCATGCCAGAGCCTCAAAGCAGATGCTACACAGCCCCAGAAGTGAATGAGCCACAGCCATGTGCACCAACGTGGAGGAATCTCAGAAAAAAGCAACGTTGAGTGGAAAAGCAAGCTGTGAAGAATATGTAGAGCATGACACCAAAACAAGAAAAACTAAGCAATGGATTAAGTGCTCATACACATTTTTAAAAACTGATGGTTGGTCTCCTGGGTTGTGTGTAGACAGAGGGATGAGCTTGCTTAGACACGCATTCAGACTGTGTCAGTCTTGGGTGGTGCCTTTCTTGGGTAAGTGTACCCACCAGAACAAAAATTCTTCCAGTAAAGGATTCTTTGTCTGTTTTTTTTTTTTTTTTTGCCTTTTGTCATTTTAGGGCCGCACCCGCGGCATGGGTAGGTTCCCAGGCTAGGGGTCTAATCAGAGCTATAGCCACTGGCCTTCGCTGCAGCCACAGCAATGCAGGATCTGAGCCACGCCTGCGACCTACACCACAATTCGCGGCAATGCTGGATTGTTAACCCACTGAGCAAGGCCAGGGATCGAACCCGCAACCTCATGGTTCCTAGTCAGATTCGTTAGCCAATGCGCCATGACGGGAACTCCAAGGATTCTTTGTCTTATTCACTGATTTACCTCAAGCTCCTCAAATAGTAATTACCTGAGGCACATAGTAGGTGCTCCATAAATACATACTTATTTTTATATGTTAAAATATGTCACAATAAAAAATGGGAAAGATACTGTTTTCTTCTCATCCTTTCCTAGAAGCAACCACTCTTCATTGTTTCCAGGGTGTTATTCTAGAAAATTCCTTCTGCATCAGTAAGGAGATAGAAATATATGTGTTCATTTTATATACATGGAGACATACTGCACACACTGCCTGATTTCTCTTTCCTGACAGTGTATCTAGACATAATTCTGTTTAGCGCATTAGCTTTGGTCCTCATTCTTTTTAAAAAATTTTAATTATACTTGATTTACAATGTTCTGTCAATTTCTGCTGTACAGCAAAGTGACCCAGTTATACATTTATATACATTCTTTTTTCATATGATCCTCCATCATGTTCAATCACAAGTGATTAGATATAGTTCCCTGTGCTGTACAGCAGGATCTCATTGCTTATACACCCCAGATGCAATAGTTTGCATCTACTAACCCCAAACTCCCAATCCATCCCACTCCCTCCCCCTCCCACTCAGCAACCGCAGGTCTCTTCTCCAAGTCCATGAGTTTTATTTCTTTTCTGTGAAAAGGTTCATTTGTGCCGAATGTTAGATTCCGGGTATAAGTGGTATCATACGGTATTTGTCTTTCTCTTTCTGACTTACTTCATTTATTTTGAGAGTCTCTAATTCCAACCATGTTGCTCCAAATGGCATTATTTTGTTCTTTTTTTATGGCTGAGTAGTATTCCACTGTGTGTATGTACCACATCTTAATGCATACATGTTGTTGGACATTTAGGCTGCTTCCATGGCTTGGCTATTGTGAATAGTGCTGCAGTGAACATAGGGGTGCATGTATCTTTTTCTCTTTTTTTACATTTCTTTTTTTTGGGGGGGGGTCTTTGTAGGGCCACACCCGCGGCATATGGAGGTTCCCAAGCTAGGGGTAGAATCATAGACACAGCAACACCAGATCCAAGCTGAGTCTGCGACCTACACCACAGCTCACTGCAACACTGGATCCTTAACCCACTGAGCAAGACCAGGGATCAAACCTGTGTCCTCATGGATGCTAGTCAGGTTCGTTTCCACCGAGCCATGATGAGAACTCTGCATGTATCTTTTTCAATCAAAGTTTTGTCTGGAGAGGAGTTCCCTTAGTGGTTCAGTGGTTAACCAACCTGACTAGGATCCATGAGGATGTGGGTTTGATCCTGGGCCTCACTCAGTGGGTTAAAGGATCTGGCATTTCTGTGAGCTGTGGTGTAGGTCATGGGCGCAGCTTGAATCCTGTGTTGCTGTGGCTGTGGCATAGACTGGCGGCTACAGCTCCAATTCAGCCCTTAGCCTGGGAACCTCCATATGCCATATGTGCCACCCTAAAATAGCAAAAAAAAAAAAAAAAAAAAAGTTTTGTCTGGAAATATGCCCAGGAGTGGGATTTCTGGGTCATGTGGTGGTTCTGTATTGAGTTTTCTGAGGAACCTCCATACTGTTTTCCATAGTGGTTGTACCAATTTACATTCCCACCAACAGTGCAGGAGCGTTCCCCTTTCGCCACACCCTCTCCAGCATCTGTTATTTGTAGATTTACTAATGGTGGCCGTTCTGACTGGTGTGAGTTGTCACCATTCTTTATAACAGCCTCACAGTGGTCAGCCTAAGCCTAGGCACTAACTAATTTGACCTCGTCCCTGTGGAGCATTTAGACTATATTCCTTCTTTCACTTTGCAAACAGTGCTGCAGTTGATGTCCTGTAACAGGGCTCTGTATGTTCATGGGACTATCTCTACAGGTATTAAAGTCCTAAGAAATGGAATTGCTGGATTGAGTTGCACTTTCGTTTTTGGTGGGCACTACCCAAAGCTCCTCATTCTACTGACAGAGATAAAAAGCACCCTGTGATTGAAGGGAGTCCGTGCTTGAAAACAGTTAGAGCATCCAAGGAATAAAGGTTTCGTGTAGTTTTGGGGACACTGTGCTGCCAGACTCCAGAGGACACCCAGGCAGCAACGTGGGTCCCTGGAGCCACCCAAGTCTGTGACACGGTTCAGTTGAGTCACCTCTGGAAACGTTTGACATCGTGAAACTTAAGTTTTAGGAAACACATTTTTCTCCTTAGGATCAGTGGCGGATTTAAAATATGCCTAAGTGTTTTTTTTTCCAGAGTAGTTGTCTTGGAAGTTCCCTTGTGGTGGCGGGTTAAGGATCTAGTGTTGCCGCAGCTGAGGTCGCAACTTTGGCGGCGTGGGTTCTATCCCTGGCCCAGGAACTTCCACATGCTGTAGGTGTGGCCAAAAAAAAAAGAACAGTTGTCTTGCCCCCGGCCATGACTCTTTCTAGAAGTGAGATTTAGTGTGAGAGACTTGAGAATTGGAGTCCAAGACCAGAGTTTGAATTGGTGTCAGTCAACAAACATTTAGTGAGTCCGTGTGGTGTGCTGGGACAGTGGGCAGGTCGGACCGGCCAGCTTACCGTCTAGGTGGGAGCCCCGCCTGAGAGGGAAGAGGCGTAACACACGGGTTTATTATACCGCAGATGCCTTAGTGGGCTCCAAGCCACACGGGAAGTCAGGAGGCAGAGCCAAAGCCCAGGACAGGAAGCAGCCCCATTTCTTTCTAGTTATTTCACCTCTCAGAGTCTCACTTTCTTCTTTTTCAAATCGGAATTAATAGTCCGCATGGTGGAGTTCCCACTGCGGCGATGCAGGTTAAGGATCTGATGTCGTCTCTGTGGCAGCGTGGGTTCAATCCCCGGCCCAGTGCAGTGGGTTAAGGTTCTGGTAGTGACGGAGGTCACAGCTGCAGCTCAGATTTGAGCCCGGGAACTTCCGTGTGCCATGGGTGCAGCCAAAAAAGAAAAACAAAAATTGGTCTACTTGGTGTAAAGTCGCAATCGGGTTCAAAGAGGTGGTCTCTGCTAAGAGTGAACAGCGAAGCACTTAGCGTTTTGGTGCCAGTTTGGTGAAGAGGGGATGGGAGTGACCATCCGGGCCCCGGGCAGGTGGGTGCCGCTCAACAGAGGGAGGAACGGCCTTTCCCTGTCTCGTCTGTCTTGTTCATTTGCTCGAGATGCCAGGCCTCCTTTCGCAGAGATGGGTGGGTTGGGGCGGCCGGCTTGGTAGAATGCGGGCGGGAGAGTGTCCTCCGTCCTCCGGAGCTTCGTCCTTTGTTCCCGAACCCTCCAGCCATTCCGGCGAGCCAGCCGTGGAGACGTCTCTGCCGCTGCCGGGGGCAGACACCAAATCCCCCGGCTGCTCCCAGATTGAAATGTCAGTCGCTCCGGCTGCCCCCGGACGGCGTTCAGTTATCATCTGCCGGGTGCCCACGGCGACCGCTGCGGCCTAATAGAGATGGATGTAGCACCAAACTGGAATTTGATGGGTCTGAAATTATGTATTTAATTCTCAGCCGCTATAGAGTGCTCATAAACCCTTGATCATGATAGAGAGGCTAATAAACCTTTGAGAACATAAATATTTGGGGAGGAAATGGCTCCGTGAAACATTTAGTTGTGGAGTAGTTAGAAGAACAGAGAAAATCAGCCAGGCAGAACCCTCTAGACACCAATCTGGTGAGTTATATATGTAGGGTTGGTAATGATCTTGAGCGAGCTGTTTTACGAGCGTGCAGACGTCCATCGAACGCGCGCAGGCGTGGAGGGCTGCCCTGCCTCACACGGGCCTCGAGCTGCTGCCCTCCCGGCATCGGATCCCAGGGGGCACAGCGCTCACTGGACACCGGTACCCGGCGCTGTGTCAGCCAGGACACCAGCCGGGCACGCACCTGTGCAGGGGAAGCCGGCAGGTGGAGACATGCCTTGAACCCTGACCTGCTGTGGTCCCTGAGGCTGGGCAGAGCAGCCGTGTGGCAGTCAGGCCCAGACGGGTTCCAATACCGTTTGGCCATGTACTGGCCGCAGACCTTGGGCGGGTCATCACTGCCCCTGTAACCTGGGCATGATGGGAACGGCACCCGCCCCCCGGGCGCGGTGAGAAATCACGGAGGTGCTGTGTGTCCCGTGCAGACGAAAACACACCTGCAGCTCCAGAGAGGGAGCTGACCCGGCACCCTCCAACTTCGCTGGAAAGATGCTGGGGATGAGGCCAGCAGGGCGCGCTCGGCGACAGGGCGGTTTAGGTTCAGTTTGCGTTTTTGGAGCGTGGCCCAGGACGTCTGATATCCGCCTACGCCCGCTCTCCTGGGGTGGGACGTGGGTTCGTGGTTGGTGGAAAGGCGGGTTAAAAGGAATTTATGAGCTTGAACAGTGAAAGTTTTAGAATAAGCAAGTGATTTATGTAACAAACAAGGCACGCCGCCCACCACGCCCTGTGCCCCGCTTTCCCAAGCAGAGCTGCACAGCCCAGGCTCCCTGGGCCCCAAATTCTTCCTTTCTGCAGATGCTGCAGAAGCAAAGATGGTTTGAACCGCTGGCCTTGACGAAGCTTTCTCTTTAGAACCTGGGAGCTTCTTTGGGGGAGAATAATTCTCTATACAAGAGAGAGCTGCTGTTGTATTTCTTTTGAGAGGAAAACCACGGGAAACAGAATTTAAATGGACAAGAGTCTGGAGCAAAAGAACTTTTGAGATGTCTGTAAATGTGACGATGAGAGGAGAGACCCAAGGAGGCTGAGGGCAAGTTTCTTTCCTTGGAGCTCCTTATGAGTTCCAGATGGCCCTGGGTCCGAGGCAATTCTGCCTGCAGAGCTGGGGGGCTGCCGGGGATCTCTTTGGTTCTGGAGCGCTGTACTACAGCTGCTACCAAGGCTGCTGCTTCTGGAGCTGGTGGTCATGGATCTTAGCAGACCGGAAGGTCATTTATTCATTCTGCAAACACTGGGTTCGCCCCATGATGAGTGTGACGTGCACACGGGACAGATGCAAGATGAGTGAGATGTCTTACCCTCCACGGTGCCCCCCGCCCCAGTTCTGCCTTTCAGAAGGGGGTTCGCGGGTGCTCGACCCACAGCCGTCTCTCCTGGGGGAGTTTCCTGGGGTGCAGTGTAGGGCACTTAACACCAGGAGGACACCCCGGACAGGAAAACTGTTAAGGGGACTGAGGACGCTCGGCCTTCCGGGTCCCTGCCACACGGAAAATACGGAACCCAGTTAAATATTCCCAGCAACCAAATTATAATCCAGATATCCTGGCCTGGAGTTTCCGCTGTGGCACAGTGGGTTCATGATGTTTCTTGTCTCTCTGGCAGCTTGAATTCAATCCCTGGCTGGGCGCAGTGGGTTAAGGATCCGGCATTGCCCCTGCTGCAGCCAGGCCAAGAAAGAAAGGGAAAAAAAGGGATGCTGGCCTGACAGTGAGCCCCTCCTCCACCGGGTCAGGGAAAGAAGGGAAGACGCTGATAAAATTATCCACAGAGGGTGGCTCGTCAGGTCAGGGGTAAGGTTTGGTCATGAGGCCTTTTACTTTAAGTGGCTGGAAAAATGTGGAATCAGACCCGAGGAAATCAGAGCGTTCCAAGAGGCAGGCACGGCTCGGGAGGGGAGCTGTCTTTGGCTTTCCCCTTCATGGACCGGCCGTGGGATGGGCCAGCGGCCACAGAATCACGGTGGCAGGAGTCACGCTGGGGAAGGTTCCACCTTGCGTTGGAAACATGCTGTTAAAAAGGGAGAGGCCTTGATACACCCTGAGGCTGCTCCCCTCATTTGCAGGCCTATCCAAAATCATTGGTGACTCGAGGACAGTGTTAAGAGCTGGTGTCGCCTTGGGGTCCCCCTGCAGGAAGCTGATTCGCTCCATCACTGTCCCATTTTATCTGTGGTCCTGCTCAAAGATAACAAAATGCCAACAGCCACTTCTGTCCTGAACCGAAAGGCAACTTTGCGCCTGCCTGTGGCCGAGGCATTTCAGAAACATCAGAGGAAGCAATCTGATCATGTTGGGCTCCTGGTAGCAGTGGCTGCATCCTGGTAGCAGTGGCTGCAGGGACTCTGGGCCTCGCCATCCTGGCTTCTCCCCTCCCAGAGCTTGTACTGGACTGAGTGGACGTTGGGGTCTGCCTGCAGCTGGTCCCTTAGAGAGAAGCCCCGTGGAGTGACACGAAGGCCCAGCCCCTCTTAGCTGCATTAACTGAAACCAGTTATTCCTCCTCCAGGCCCCCTTTCTGCATCAAGAAATGGAGATGATAATAGTACTTAGTTCAAGAGGTGGCAGGACACCTTTGTGCACGCCACCTGCTGTCCCCATGGTCACCTTAGTGCCACTCCAGGAGGCTGCAGGGATGGGCAATGAGAGCACTTACCTCCTGTGGTCAAGAACTTGGGGTGGGGGTGGGGGGTGGCCATTCCACCTCAGCGGGCAGGAGGGACATGCCATCCAGGGCCACCGCAGGGAGAATGACCGCCAGTCCTCCACAAGGAAGCTGGCCTGTCCTGCCCCGAGCTGCACCGGGCCCTTCCCTAGCAAGGATGCACACACCTGGGGAGAGTCCAGGACGGCTTCAGCCCCCACACCCCCCACCACCACCCATCTAAGCAGCATGCCACTGCGGACATGTCCTGTGAAGCACCTCGAACCAGGCCACTGCCCGAAGCCCTTTCCAGCTAGAAACTCTGGGGCCCCGCTCTTGGGGCCAGGCAGGGGGTGAGTGCCTGCGTCCTGCTGGGCCGGGCTCACCCACCCACAGGCATCTTGGTGGTAGCGAGGCAAGACAAAGAGGGCCCAGGACTGGCAGGGGTAAGGATGGGAATGCTCACTGGGGGTGACTTCGACAGGTGGCTTTGCCTCGCTGCCTCTCTGACTCCGCATCGCCAAAAGAGGCGAGAAGGGTACTGGGACTGCCGTGTGGTGCCCTGGTGCAGAGCGCTCAGCCCGGGGCCCAATGGGGCAGCGGCCCTTCCTGTCAATAAGGGAAGCACCCAGGCATTGATTTGTAGGTTCCGTAGGTGCTTATTACAGGCCGCTCTTTGCCAAGCCCTGTCCCAGATCCCAGGGCTTCAGCAGTGAGCCAGACACGCGCACGGGAGGAGGCAGACCCTGCACCAAGGGGCAGAGAAGAAATACCTGCCAGGACAGAGTTCCGGGGGAATGAGAATGCACGGCCTGGCAGAGAAGGGCGGGGGGCAGGTCCGTGGAGGTGGGACGCGCCTCTGAGGAAGGGCCATCTAAGCTAAGACTTGAATGAAAAGACAGCAGCCGTAGGGTTTGGGGGAGGAGCCATCCAGGCTCCAGGCGGGGGAAGCCGGGCCGGTTCCAGGGCTGCTCATCTGGGGTGCGGGGTGCGGAGCCATGGGGAGGCTGTAAAACGCTGCGGATGAGGCTGGAGAGCCGGCCAGATCCAGCCCCTCACAAGCCAGGGCGAGGCCAGGGGAGCCCCTGGGAGCCGGGCAGAGACCCTGGGTGCAGGTGGGCAGATCGTCTCCGTATTTCATGCATCTTATGTGTGTGAATCCATTTGTCGTA
Organism: Catagonus wagneri; assembly: GCA_004024745.2. Taxonomy (NCBI): domain Eukaryota; kingdom Metazoa; phylum Chordata; class Mammalia; order Artiodactyla; family Tayassuidae; genus Catagonus; species Catagonus wagneri. Next base: position 503,863 of record PVHT021183634.1, read on the forward strand.
AAACAGAAAACGCAGCTAAGTAAGAGCATTTCCAGTGTCTGGGGACAACCGCTGGTAACGTTTTGGTGTCATATGTATATTCTGACATTTTTAGGGAAACCCTACAAAAAGGGGTTTTAAGGAGTTAGTTCCCTTATGGTGCAGGTGCGGTTAAGGATCTGGCATCATCACTGCAGCGGCTCAGATGGCTGCTATGGTGTGGATTCGATCCCTGGCCCGGGAATTGCCACATGCCACGGGCATGGCCAAAGCAAACAAAAACAGGGTTTTAACTGCACACGTGGTATCGAATCCTTTCCCTGCACTTACTGTGTTGTGAGTTCATTGTTCCAGATGCTGTCCCCAGGAGTTCCCGTCGTGGCTCAGTGGTTAACGAATCTGACTAGGAACCATGGGGTTGCGGGTTCGATCCCTGGCCTTGCTCAGTGGGTTAAGGATCCGGCGTTGCTGTGAGCTGTGGTGTAGGTCGCAGACGCGGCTCGGATCCTGCGTTGCTGTGGCTGCAGCGTAGGCCAATGACTACAGCTCCGATTAGACCCCTAGCCTGGGAACCTCCCTATGCAGCCCTAAAATGACAAAAGGCAAAAAAAAAAAAAAAAAAAATGCTGCCCCCAGCCCCTGTGTTAGTGGTTGCACAGCCCTGCTCTGAGAGTGTCCCCCCCACCGCCACATCACAGACACAGGATTATTGCAGTTGCCCCTGGGGTGGGTTATACCAGAGCAGGTAGGCTTCTGGACCCGAATAATAGATTTAATTCATAGGCGGCTATCGAAACCTGGGAGTTTTAAGTTACAGACCCGTGTCCCCAGCCAAGGATGTGGAAAAGCTTTATCTAGACACTCAGGTTTCAGCTCACAGGTACGTTCACGTAAGAAGTTTAACCCAGGAGCGTAACCAGATAAACAGTTTAACCCTGGGTTGCTTCTAGGTAGGCAGTTAGGGGCGTCCTCTCCTGGCACCGCCAGCCCGCAGGGCTAGGCCTTGAGTGAGGCCTCCAGCACAGGCGTCCTTTCTCCCCCAAATCCAAGTTGCCTCCGGTTGCGATCAGCCGAGTCCAGGTGTGGTTTGTATTCACCATCCACGAGCCCTGGTCTCTGGATGCGCCCGCAGTTAGGTGCGGGTTCAGGTGGGGCTCGTTCCAGGGGAACCTCCTCCCTGAGGCTGCGGGGGGCGGGGGCCGGGGGCGTGACCGCAATCACCAGTGGAGTCTATTGGATGTTGTGGCATCTGAACCTGTCTTTGCTGGTCCCCCAGGAAGAACTTCCTGTCACTCTTAGGCATTTAAGGAGAAAGAGCAAGTGGCTTTCTTGGAATGCAACCTCAGACGGGAATCTCCCAGAGTTGGAAGGTTCTAGAAAGATTTTGAATTGTGCCAGGGACACCGTGGAGGTGTGTCTCCCGTTGGGTCTCTGCTCTGGAGGGTTGCCTGGAGGAAAGGAAGCTGGTGGAGGCCCAGCAGGGCGGCAGGAAGCAGGGGAGAGGCTGGCTCAGGTGGACACGGGGGGCCTGGGCTCCCGCGGAAGCTTGTGCGCGGCAGAAACCCAAAGCCAGCTGAGTGTCAATCCCACAAGCAGAGGAAGGCAGGGGTAGAGGAAATAAAAACACGGCACTTGCCGGCACCAACCCTGCCCACCTTGTGCGGTGGCCTCTGTAGCCACACGTCCGTATGGCTGGTGGCTGTACCTGCCCTGCCTCCCCGCCCCAAATTCATCTTAACTACCGCCCTCACCTCCAACCCTCCCTTCAAACTGTGAGATTCTTGAATACAGCATAATTGAGTGAAACATTTATTGAGCACCTACTGTGTGCCGGGCAGTGTTCCAGGAGCTGTCAGAAGGGCAGACAACAGCCCAGACCCATCAGGTGCCTTCGGAGGTCACACAAACCTGTGCAGCTGTGACATCTCCCACGGAGGGGGCTCAAAGGGGACAAAGCAGGGGGTTGAGAGGACGGGGTGCTACTCACCACAGGGGTCTGGGGGCAGATGTCTCGGCAGAGTCGTGGATCAACTGGGGAGGTGGCCCTGCGGCCACTGGGAGACCGAGCGCCAGGGCCACCCGTGCAGAGGGTGTGCTCCCAGCAACGAGGAGGCCGTGTGGCCAGGGAGTCGAGCAGTGAAGGGATGGGGGCCTGCAAGCCGCTGACACCCGGGAGCTGAGCAGCTGTCACTGTTCAGTGGGTCCGTCCTGAAACAAATTGTCTAAAGGAAACCGGAAGTGCAGGCACAGAGCAGGTAGAATTATGGACTCTTGAATGAGACGGACCTGGGCTTCGTGGCCCTGGGCGAGAACCTCTATTTTCTCATCTGTAAAGTGGGACTGGTCTTAGAGTTGCTTCTGGCAAGTCAGAAGGAGAAAGACAGATGTCATATGAAATCTCTTATAACTGGAGTCTAAAACACTGCACAAATGAACATCTCAACAGAAAAGAAAAGCACGAACTTGGGGAACAGACTTGTGGTTGCCAAGGGGGCGGCGGAGGGGTGGGGGAGGGGGGAGGGAATGGGGATAACTAGTGCTTTAATGATGGAATAGCAAGGAGCTCCAACTGTATTGCACGGGGAACTATATCTAATTACATGTGACGAATCCATATATGTACATGTAATCGGGTCACCACGTGGTGTAGTTGGAAAATCTGACAGAAATCCGTAAACCAGCTATAATGCAAAAAAAAAAAATTATAAAAATAAAAAAGAGTTGCTTCTGAAGGTCATTCATGGAGAGTGCTCAGAAACATGGCGCTAGTGACAGGAGCGAGTCCCAAAGGTCACACGCCATGTGAGATCCCTGCTCGGAAGTGTCCAGAGCAGGTAAACCCACAGAGACAGAAAGCAGAACACTGGTCTCCCTTGAGGGTGATGAGGGTGTCGCCTCATCAGTGAAACGGGGTGACGCCGACACGTCTGTGGCAGGCTTGCCGTGGGGCGTGTCTGCGCGACACCGGGCACGGGGTGTCCGATGAGCCAGGGCTGCTAGGCACATCCCGAGAGGCGCCGTGCCCGGCGGTCACAGCCCAGCCGGGGTGTCCCACTGACCCGAACTCAGAAAGTCTGCTGTTACTAATGACGGGACCTCGGGAGGGTCACTCCCTGCTTTGAAGCCCGGTTCCCACACCCATCAAAGGGGCAGAGAGATTCCGTGACCTAACGTGTGTCTGTAGCAAAGACCGCCAGCATTAGCCCGTTCACAGCAGCCATCTCGTTGGGACATTGCTCACTTAAGAAGTAAGGGTGCGCTTCACCCGCCTTGCCCGAACCAGATTTACCAGATGCCCTCGTGCGTCTCATCTCTCCGCTAGATGCCACCTGGCCTTTTCATGCCGCATCTTTTCATCTTTTAATAGCGGATCAAGCCCAGGTGCCAGGAACAGGACGTCTCTGCTCGGACGTATGTAACCGTACCGTGTAAGCTCTGTGGGGGCAGGAACTCTGGTACCTGGGACAGCTGGGGACTGGCACACAGGGGGCACCAGGTCAGGATTTGCTGAATGAATGAACCTAAGTTGATTTTCCTAAAGCAGAGGCCTTGGTTTGCACTGAGCTGGGTGCACTTTCTCGCCCGGCCCCCCTTGCTCCTGGGCACGTGGGCGGCTAGGGGCGGTCCACACAGATTCCCCTCACCTTTGTGCCTCTCGGTGGCCGCCGTCTGTGCTGGCCTGTCTCCAGTCTGCCCGCTCTTGTGACACGGGGTGCTGACTCCAGGATGATGTCAGGGTGTCAGGCTGGTGCTGGACCAGCACGAGAGGTCTGATTCGCGTGAGAACGTCTGATCTACTCGTATATGTGTTATAGCAGCAGATGTTGGTCCTTTAGCTTAAAATCGATGATTTTCCTTTTTACAAATTAGCTTTTTCATGTGATTGTATAACTCAGCATTTTCCCTAATTGTAAAAATGAAACATTCTCCTTAAAAAAAGAAGAAAGCAGATATGTATGAAGTCCCCCTTTTTGCTCTCAGTCCTTTCCCCAAAACCGTCATTGTGGCTAGTTTGATGGACATCCTTTCAGATTCACTTCTCTTGTTAAACAGGCTCGTGTAACACCTGTTGTTATACTACTTGTTTTAAATTTAAGATCGTGGCGTGGACTTCTCTCCAAGGGCAGCTCCTTAGATCTGCCTCCTTGCCTTTAAAGGCTGGAGAGCACGAGTCTGCCACAGCTTAAGCCCTTCTCTGTGGGTGGACATTTATGTTGAGTCCTGTCTTTACTATCGTAAGTAATCAGCGGTGGGAAGTCTTGCCATAGATCTTTGCACAAGAATTTGCTTGGAAGAAATTCCTCAACCAAGATGGTTGGTTGCGCTGGGCCTCGGGTTTCCCCTTTGGTGCACTGAGAATAACTACTGTTATTCTCCATAAGGTCTTGTTTGGAAAGTGTGTAGGTCAGGTGGTTGCTCATGGTAACCACCTGCTAAAGGATACTTGGCGTTTTTGTTTGTTTGTTTTAGGGCTACACCTGCAGCATTAGAGGTTCCCAGGCTAGGGGTCAAATCGGAGCTACAGCTGCCAGCCCACACCACAGCCACAGCAATGTGAGATCCGAGCCGCGTCTGCAACCTGCACCACAGCTCATGACAACGCCGGATTATTAACCCACTGAGCGAGGCCAGGGATCGAACCCGCAACCTCATGGTTCCTAGTAGGATCCATTTCCTACGATGGGAACTCCAAGGATGCTTTGGGTTTTATTTTAAACCAGAACATATTCAGTCCAGCTGGACTGCCTATGGCTGTTGAAGCACAGGCCTCAAGGAGAAAGTTTGGGCTGAGCTCACTCGCTTGCTGAAAGTTAGCCTCCATCCTTGAAGTGGCAGCCGTTTAGGTGCTCTTCTCACACGTGGTCCCTCGGTTCCTGCAACCTTTCCGGCTGGATCTAGTTAAAGAGACGCCCAAGGCCTGAAACCGGAAGGTCTCTGGACACCATGGGCCTTCTGGTAGACCAGCAGTCACCTCATTTCCTAGCAACGCATCCATGTCACAGTGGGGAGAGGAGGCCTCCCTGCTGCACGGGTCGGAGTCTCTGGTATCGCGTGGTAGCAGCAGTGGCTGAAATAACGTGGGCTGTTACCACATGCCGGACCCACACCTAAGCGCCGGGGGGAGCTCTCAGTCTTCAGCACCTGTTGCCACCCCATCACCGCCCCCACCCCATCCCCGCCCCCATCCCCGAGGCTGAGGCTGGCCCAGGATCACCCGGCTTGAGGTGGGGAAAGGGTTTGAGCACTGATTCGGGGATGCAGCTTCTGGCCACTGGCCAGTCCCTCCTCCCAGCCCTGGGCGCAGAAGTGGGAGCAAACCAGATTCTCCCTTAGGTATCCAGCGGGGAATTAAAGACGCGAACCACAGGTTCTTAAATCGCCTGTTTGGGTGGAGGGAGGTCATGTGTGTATTTTGCTCGTGTGAAATCCAGACCGAGAAGCCAGGGGAGCGATCAGAGCCCTCCTGGAGGACGGCCAGGCGGCCAGGCTGCCGAGCCCGACAGGCCATGGAGGCAGAACCCTGGACACCTGGGACTTGGGGGATCCTCAGCCCAGGCCTCGAACATGAGCTGGGACGAAGATGGCGTCTGTCAGGACCAGAGGCCCCCCTCCGCCGGGTCCACTTTCCCTCCTGGTCCTTCAGCCCAGAACCACGGGCTGGAGGTCTCAGAAGGCTCGCTTCCTGGGGACAGCCCTGCTCTCCACACACAGCAGCGCTGACGCAGAGCTTCGCAGCGGGACCTGGTTTGCCCCCAACTGCGAGTCAGGAAGCCACCTCGTGTGGACGGACAGAGTCGGGCGGGAGGGAACCCTCAGTTCAGGGAGGTCCCCGGCACTGCCCTGGGGGACACTGGGCCCTGTGGTGACCCGAGAGACCCCTGATTCGGGGGCTGCAGACTTCCGCTCCCTCCACCCCACAGGGGTGGGGGTCAGGTCTCCGGCGTTGCCACCATCCCACGCCAGCACCCACAATCGTTAGCAAAACAAAAGGCGATCCCATGCTGAGCCCTTTTAATCACCTAATGGCTGGGAAACCGATGCCCCGGCTCAGGTTTCCGGCCTCGGCTGCAGCCCAGCCTCTGTAACTACAGCCAAGTTTGGCCCGGCTTCTCCACATTACAGCCACGACACGGACGCGCACAATTGAAGTATTTGAGAACAATGAAATATGCATGGCTATCAGTGACAGCCCCATAAAGTGCGGCAATTAGCCGCGTAATCCGAGAGAGGGAGCCGGCCCTCGGCAGCCCGTGGCTCCCCATTAGTTAAATGCATTTTGTACGTCCTCATCCCATCAAATCAACTAACACTTCCTTTAATTGGCTCATGAATTATACAGCCGCCCTGCATTACAATTTAATCGCCTGTAAACATTCCGAGGGCCCCGCTGTAAAGCGGATCGCGCTCATTAATTCGTTAATTTCAGCAGATGGAAGGGGAGGCCCGAGGAACGGTGGCGGAACAGAGCGCCTCGGGCAACGGAAGAAGGAAAAAAAGGTGGGGGGCCGTTTAGGTTTTTTTTAAGGGCTGTCAGAAACTCAATCTGTGAGCTGTCAGCAGCCCGGACCCGTCCCCCACCCCCTCCACTCCACCGGCTGCGGGAAGTGACTGGCGGATTCATACGGAGGCTTGTCAACCGTCTTTAAACATCAAGCCAGCGGGTAAACCGAGCCCAATGTAAATTAATTCTTGTCTTTCGGGCCCCCCTTTCTCTGTCCCCATGAATATTTCATGGCGGGCAGCATAAATATTAATTCTAATAGCTCTGCACAGCGGTTATTATTTCTGTTTTATGACAAATATTCATAAAATATTCAGAACCCTTTTTTAGAACATTTACACACTTGATTGTGAATTTTCCCGGTTTCCCGGGGACACTGTAAACATATTGGGGTTCTCTTGATGGACTTTTCCCCCTTAATTAATGCCACAGGTTTTTAATATTTAATCCGGTTTAGGTTTTCCGAGAAGGAAAAAGCTCTTCGATCAGAGGGCGGAAGGGCATTTTCCCCCTTCAGTCTGTAAAATGGGAGCGTCTGTCTCTCTCTGACACCCGGGCCGCCTGACAAAGGATCACCTCCCTGCCTTTTTATCTTGAAAACAATATCTTTTCCGCCGTGTCTGTTCTCCTACTTTTTAACCGAGAGCTCTGGCGGATGCCCGGCTTACTGTAATGAAATTTCTCAGAAGATGCCGTCGCAATATTTATGCAAGGATTTAACATAATTTTGGCGTAATTAAAGTGTGGGTTTAACAAACACGGTGGCGGATTCCTTAGGCAAGACAGCTGTGGCTGGGGATGAAGGATCTTTTGGAATCTGCTTTGTCTTTAAGCCTGAGAGGCAGCTGTGCACGTCCCCAGGGAGACACACAGAGGTGGGGGGGGTCCCTGCGCGGGGGCTGCCGGTGCCCCTCAGGTGATGGAGGGCACGGATGAGGTGGTGGCTTTGGTCCGAAGGTGGCGTCCAGCGAGGCTTAAGGTTGGGGGTCCCTCCAGTGTCGACCTCACCCTGCTCGCTCCCCTCCTAAATCGCTTCAGGGTTCCTTTTCCATTTTCTGATTTTCCCCCAGAGGCTTCAGGAATGTTCTAACAGCTGCAGGGAACAAGGGATATTATTCTACTTGTAGAAAGGAAGCAGAAGAGCGACCTAGAGTCAGCCGGACCTGCAGCCCAGCCTGGAGGCACCGCTTAACCTCTTGGGAGCCAGCGTTTTTACACCCTTGACGTGGTTAGGATCACAGCACCTTAACCCGCATTAAATGGGACAGCGTGCGTGTGTAACAGTGTACTATGCTGATTAGTGCAGTACCTGGCACGTAGGAAGTCACAGTTTGCAACGATGGCGGTGATGGTGATGGTGGCGATTCCTGAGTGGCAAAGGATTCGAGCTGAAGCCGAAGGGTGGTGTGCTTCAGGTGGATTCACGGAGGAAAGCTCCAGCTGTGGAAAGGGTTAAAGCAGAAGCTTCTCTGCAGCACCTCGTAGAAACCTACGGATACAGTGGAAAAGCCAAGAGCGGAGGTTCTGACACTGGGTGGAGAAGGCGCCTGGCTGGCATGTGCTTAGGGAACCCTATTTTTTTTCTTTTTTTTGCTTTTTAGGGCCGCACCTGCAGTATATGTAGGTTCCCAGGCTAAGGGTCAAATCGGAGCTACCACTGCCAGCCTATGCCACAGCCACAGCAACGCAGGATCCAAGCCGCACCTGCGGCCTACATCACAGCTCATGGCAACACCGGATCCTAAACCCACTGAGCGGGGCCAGGGATCAAACCCACAACCTCATGGTTCCTGGTTGGATTTGTTTCTGCTGCGCCGTGACAGGAGCTCCCGTGCTTATGGAACTCTTCAGCAGGCCATCGGTCGCTGAGGGAGACTGGCTTTGATAAAGGAAACCTGGAAAGGTCCCCGATTCCATGGACCGGCGACCGGGATATGCACTTGTTCCCCAGACAACCCAAGGGAAGGGTCCAGATCTTGCACAGCCTGCTCTCTGGTCCTTGAAGCAAACTCCCGCTTCTAGAGCAGCGTCCAGGGGTCCACCTGTAGCAGGGCGGCCAGGAGGAAGGTCCTTGGTGGAGGCACCCTTGGCAGAGCCCCTCCTGCCTCGAGTCCCTTCCAGCTGATCTGCTTAACGTGGAGGAGGGCGGCTTTGACCCCAGCTGACTCCGTGTGCAGCGCAGCGAGCTAACGCTGAGCCGTGCGTTCGGGCTTGGGGTGTGGGGCTTGCCCTGAGCAAGGCTTCTTCCTTCCTTCCTCCTCCGTTCAGCAGAGTCACCGTGGAGTGCCGTGCTGGACGCTGGAGCCGGCTGCCTGGGTTTGAATCCTGGCTCCACCCCCGTGTCGGTCAAGGTTCTCCAGAGAAATAGAGCCACTGGACGTGTATGATGTAGAGAGAAAAGATTCATTATAAGGGATTGGCTCGTGCGGTTAGGAGATGGACAAGCTGCAGGATCTGGGCGGTGAGTCTGCAAACTGGAGCCTCGGGAGAGCCAGAAAGCAGGAAGGCTAAAGTGGGGTCCACTGAGCCTTGAAGACAGGACTACCTGAGTCATGTTGGTCCCATCCCCACCGCACTAGATCTGAAGGTGGGAAAAAGCCAGTGTCCCAGCTCACAGGCAAGCAGACAGGAGGAATTCTGTCTCATCGGGGGG